>VSDK01010772.1:483198-524859 GCA_009767595.1 Symbiodinium kawagutii | reverse complement strand
ATACATATACATACATATACATACATACACATACACATACACATACACATACACATA
The DNA here is from genome assembly GCA_009767595.1 of Symbiodinium kawagutii. Lineage (NCBI taxonomy): Eukaryota > Dinophyceae > Suessiales > Symbiodiniaceae > Symbiodinium > Symbiodinium kawagutii. Next base: position 524,802 of record VSDK01010772.1, on the reverse strand, counting down.
CACATACACATACACATACACATACACATACACATACACATACACATACACATACACATACACATACACATACACATACACATACACATACACATACATACATACATACATACATACATACATACATACATACATACATACATACATACATACCTAAATCATCATATATCATATATCAGGAACTGAACTTGCCCGGCATCCTGGTTCACGTCGGACTGGAGAACGAAGCACGAATGGGCAGCACGACAAAATTGACATACAAGTTATGTGTGTGGGTGTTGTTGTTTTTTTTACCTGTATACTTACTTTACATCAATGTTGAAACAAAATCAACTATATCAAAACATCAAGTCAACAAATATTCATGTCCGCACTGCGTTAGCGTTAGTCTTTTCCAGTAGCGAACCAAGGTGGAAACAGCGCTAGCAATGGCTGATTGTCAAACCACATGGCTGCTGACAATGCCCAACAGTACGCCACCAGCAACACTGACGATGGCAGATTCAAACAAATAAAAAATAAACCGTCCCAATGTCTGATGCTCACCACTATGTGATGAAATATGATAAATATGATAAAATTGCTGATAATTCGTTGGGGGGGTCTTCCACATTCCTTATTCTTGGCTCACCATGGTTCACCGCTATCACCCGTGATGAATGTTAGATCCACAAACCCCAAAAAAAAAAAAACGAACCCCAACCAACCCAACAAACCCAGTATATTTGATGGAAAATCCATGTAAATCACCACCTCTAAACGTGGATCTGCGCTACGGGTGGATCTGTAGATCACTGCCATGACGCCAGGGCACGAGCTGGTGGGTCGGTTGGTGCCCGGTCGCGCGAAGCCCGTCAAGGGCCGGCCGCTGGCAGACACGGGCCTTACCACCTGCGAGGGGCCGCTTTCCTGGGCACAGCGCAGCTGCAGCTGTCAATGACTTGATCCCATGGGATGGGCATGAAAACGGTGGCCGCACGTGGAAACCACCCCAGCAACCCAGCGCCAAGGCGCTGTTCGCGGCCGGTTCAGCGACGTGCCCGGCCGCGGGGCTTGCGCCACAGCGTTCCTCGGCGGGTGAGCCCGGGCCCTGGATGCTTCCTGTGAAGTCACCTGGAAGAGGTTAGCTCATCTTGAACCAAGGGGTTGCCTAGCGAAGGGGTTGCCTAGCTCCCCCCAAAAAAGGAAATGATGTTCTGTTACCCCTGTGGAATTTCCAGTTTGACCCAAAAAAAATGTTTTTTGATCCTGCAAACTAACGCGGAAATGGATGAATTATTACCATTTTTGAGGGGAATTGCTCGGAAATCAGCTATCTCTATAGTGGATTTTCTGCCAGGTTCGTTTACCAGAGGGTAATCGTTGGTGAATCACTGCTGGTTACCCTGTTGATTGTCAAGTGAAAGTGGTTTCTGAACTTAGTGGATTCTAAGTGCACTTAAGCAGCAACTTAGTGGCGAATTGTTTGCTGATGATGGTGCAATTGCTGCTTGCGCCTGCTCATTACGGGTCAAAATGATGATTTAATGGCTATGTGATGGTTGATTGCTGGTTAATAGGGGTGAACTCCTGATCAAGACTTGTCAGCTCATGGATGATGATCATTTTGGCATATTTTCACGTTTACATGGTGGCCGCTTGTTAGTGATCCTTAATTTGCCCAAGGTGAATGAATTCATTGACAATGGACAATAACTTTCAATGTTCGTTCATGCTTAGACACTGGCGGATGCTGGTTCGTTGATGGTTGACAAGAGGCAAATAGTGGTCACCTAAAATTGGGGACATGCCATGGAGAATTGCTACATCTGGTTCTAAAGGGTTTTGCAGGGTATCTCAATCGGCTCGCATTGATCGACCTCTGGCACATTCAACTTTTTTGTTCTCGAAGTGATGCGTACATACTGAAAAGCTCAAGGTCCATTCTATCGGTTCTATTACAACAGTTCCGTTGTCATCACATGCTCCCGCGAACAAGATGCCAAGGATATCCAAGGGTCCACCGAATCAAACCACCACCTGGACAGCAAACCATGAAAATCTGGGTGGCTTCGGTGGCTTCGTTCACCTGGAATAACTACCCTGGCTCCTCCGCTTCCCTGGGATTGCGCCGCGCAGCTCATCCAGCAACAGGTCCGCCACCCCCTCCTCGTCGATCCTGGGAGCACAACTGTTCAGAATTGGGACCTCCCAAAAAGCTGGTAGGATAACTTGAATATCTTGAAGAAATCTGATTTTTTCAACATGAAAAATTCGACATAATTTAGGATCACTTCAAACCTGAGAGTTCCTCTGAGACTTCTCGGGGCAATGTTTGGCCCACGGACTGCAGCAAAATGGGGGGGTTCTCAATATAGGAGTGTTCCCAGCTATCATTATATGAGTCATCATCCTTTATATGAGTCATCTATATTCATTCATAATAAGACATCCACCCTACCTTTGGGGGTCCCCAAAATGCCTTGAGAAACGGCCAGAAATGCGCTTGCTCCACCAGGGTCCGCCGAGCGGCTCCACGTCATCGATCCATTGCTTGCTGGTCAGGGCCCGGCACTTCAGAAACCATGCTGCTTGGTCCCGCGGATTCCTGGGTGGTTCCGACAGGTTCCCACCACCGCGGAAAATGTACCAGCTGGGGATGAGTTGATAAAGATTTGTCGATTAACTATGATTCTTTAACTTATGGCTATGGTTCATAATGATCATAAGTTGCTTGAGATTTGCCCTTTAATTAGATGTCCGTCTACCACGACTGGTAATTACCAGAGATTTAAACCAACTTTGATAGCTAGGGGGCCCAAGCTCCTATTTGGAGAGTTTTGACTGAAATCAACATCTGGAAAAATCACGGAAGAGTCATCAACTTCTATGACCAAAAAAAGTCAACCGAAGAGTCATCAATGACCCACGTTCTGCATCTTCGTACCTGCCCCAATTCTGATGTCGGGAGTTGGAGGTTTGGGTAACAGCAACTCTGTTGGAATCCTTTGATGGCCAGGAGCCTTGAACAGTGGGCCCTTGGCAGATGGAAATTGATAGGAACAAATAACCCATGAATAGATGGTGATCCAGCATCAAATACGCTGAGCTATTGATATTATGGAGCTCACGCCATCAGAGTCATAGCCCACTGGTTGACCGACAAATGCTGCTGCACAAGTGGTGCTGCAAAGCTTATACTGCATGCTGTGCTTCATTTTGCGGTTCTTTTCTAGATGCAGGCTGCGATCAAGACATCTCATCACTGGCCGCTTTAAGCCTGGTTGGCCAGTCATTGCCGGTTATCATATAGTTCCAAACTGCTATCAAAGTTCACAACTGAAAACCACGGGTCAGGGAAAATTGGGTTCCATTTTGCTACGGTTGGATTGCACCTTCATGTGATTGGTACGGGTGAAAACTTAGTCCCCACTAGTGAACTGGATGCTCGGTCTGGCCATCTGGATAGGTGCTATCCACCAACTTGCTGGGGTGGCGCGCACAACTTTGGCATTTGGTTGGTCAAAGCATTGATCGGTCATAGGTCCTCTATCCCCGTGCCACTGTGCCATTATTAGCATGTGCACAAAATGGCCCCCTAGCCAAGTTGATTTATACCTAGGGTAAGTACCAGTTGTGATAGATAAGAATATCATATCACAACTATACCTTAAAAATTAACAATGATGCCAAATATATATATATATATACGATTTATATATATATATATACTCCTTAGTTGTGGGCACGGGAAGCTTGACCAACTTGCAACTCGGGCCGCAGGGCGGCTGCGGTCCCAGTTTCTGCTCCAGCAACTCGGTGCAAAGATCGATGCACTCGTCCCATCTTCTCTGCCGAAAGCGGCTCACCGCGCGGAAGAAGGGGTTCAACGAGCTGCCTGGAAACGCCAAGATACGCCAAGATCCGCCAAGTCAACACAGAAGTCATCCACAGAAGTCGCAGATCACCACCGCCGCCCTTCCAACTCCTGCCCTTCCCGCCTGGATCACGGCTGGAGGACGCCATGGCCCAGCTTGCCCCCGGCCGGTTCGCAGGGGACGCCGTGCGTGGCGAGTTGAGCTGGGCGGTGAAGGCACCGAAGGCAATGGCAGTTCAGCGCGCTGTCAGTGCTGTGCGCATCACTCGACTGGTGAACTCAACAGTTTTTACTTGTATGCAAGCGAACGGCCAACCAACCAAGCATATTCAGCAACAAGCATACTCAACAACTTTGAAACCAACGAGAGGTGACTGGTTTGGAACCGTGGCTCCAAGACTCAAGAACTCACCTCTGCTAACACTGCTAACATCACTGATAGCCTCATAGCGTGAGCTTTTTTTTTAGCTCTTTTTCTTCTTTTTTCCAAAAAGCAGTAGAGAGTAGACTGTCTGTGTCACGTGGCGAGATTGGATTCATCTGATTTTCGAAAACCCTTCAGCCTTCACGACACCACGCCGCTGTTGAGCTGTTAGCTGCTGAAGCTAATTGAAGCTATCTACAACTTCTGTCTCCAGATGATTCATGATGATTCTTTGATTTTTCGAGCACCAGTTGCTTGAAAAGCAACCAGGCTTTTGTGTGCGTGAACGAAGGGCTCCGAACCAGGGACCCCTGGCACAAGGTAGCCACGATTTGCAGCTTGGACCAATGGTTTCAAACCGCCTGGATCTTCTTGACCTCCCAAAAATTCAAGTTCAGTGCAACGTGCCAATGCCACGGTCGATCCATAGATTGGGAAATCATTGGCCGCAATGGCTGCGACATTCCTTGTGATTGACTGATGAAGGTGACTTGATCATTCCTGTGCCTGAATTTGGAGTACAGTAGTTCTGTCCTAGCATGTTCAACTAGATTGTAGCCCATTTGGAGAACAAATCCGGGCATGCTAAAATGATTCCTCCAATTCAAGCAGCAGAAATGGTCATTAAAATCACGGATGAGATATATGTAGTTCCTCTGTGCAAGGATCCTGTCTTTCCAAGGGATGGACTCCTTACTGTGCCAGGCACAAGCCACAGCTGCACTTTCGACGGGACAAGATGCTGCACCAGTCGATGCACCACACCTAGCTTTACCCTCACCTTTTCCTTGACAGGATCCGGCAGCAACGCCGGAGGCTTCTGGGTGGTCCACTGAAAAAATGACAGATCAATTTCAGAAGTTGGACCGGTCCCACTGTTCCGCTCCCCGACGAGAGAAAAGATCGTCGTACGATTGCGAGCTTGAAACTGCCCCATGGGAATTACTCTCCTTACCCATGAAAAGTGACAGAGGTTGGAAATGGCACAAAACCAAACACCAGACACACACTGCTGGACACATCTACATCTGCAGTCCGTTCGGCAATCTGTCATACTTTCCATTAATAACATAAATCATCAATCATCCACCATGATTAACTGACCATCTGTGCCATTTCCATTTCCGATCATTTCAGGTTGTCGCTCCGCGCTACGTCGGCTCTGCAAACTTGCGGCTGGAATTTCATGCGGCTTCTCTCCTCTCCTGCTCCTTCTGCTTCAAACGTACCGATTTGCTCGGACGAATCTTCTTGGCAATCTGACCAGGATGTGTAAAGTGGCAAAACTCGCATCGAATCCCCTTCTCACAAACATTTCTGAACCAGAAAATGCAGCGGGAGCATTTGTCTGGATGTAGCAGGGATCCAATGGATGTCCTTTGCCCGCTGGCATTTAGCGGAACCACCTTCTCAAGTTCCACAATGCTCAACTTCATCAAGTCCACACCATGCTCGTTGTAGAATGGCTTGTCCGGCGTTTGCGGTTGAATCAGCTTCTTCTTAGCTGGCTCAGAAACCTCTGCTGAAGAAGCAGCGTTGTCTGTGCAGAAAGGCGAGGGCTCGCCGCCAACCAAGGGTTGCCACCTCGCCTGCACCTGTGGTGGAGGGAAGGGGGTCGCTTCAGAACGCCATGAAAGTGTCGCTCCAAAACGCTTGAAAAGGGTCGCTCCGAAACACGCTGATTATGGCCCCAAGCATGTGTTTGATGTAGGTTGGGCATGCACATGCACCAGGTGTGTAAGAACCCTGCCAACCGTTGTGTGTATATATATATACTCTAACAGCTCACCTGTGCCTCTGCATCTTTTTCCGCTTCCAGCGGTTGGTGAAAGGTTGGGGGGACTTTGCCCCATTGCGTCCACCCCCACCAAACAGCAAGGACTAACCCATTACCAGGCCTGTCCAAGCTGCAGGGGAGGAGGGAGGGTGAACCAAACACTGCACGGCGACAAGGCTGAGCTCTGACGTGTCATGGGTACATACTCTAACAGCTCACCTGTGCCTCTGCATCTTTTTCCGCTTCCAGCGGTTGGTGAAAGGTTGGGGGGACTTTGCCCCATTGCGTCCACCCCCACCAAACAGCAAGGACTAACCCATTACCAGGCCTGTCCAAGCTGGCCCACCGGCCCTTCCACGCGCCCCTACCTGGCAAAGCCGTTGAAGCGAGAGCGCATCAAACGCAATCGCATGCGGGCCGCAGGCGGAAAGGACAGGGCTGAGGATTGCTGCAGGGCCTCATCCAAGTAAATCCGTGCAGTGCGAACATGAGACCAACGGCCTCTGACCAGGAGTTGGTCAAAAGATGCCCCACGTCTGAAGGCAGAGGTGGCTCCTCCACGGCGTAAACTGTATGGTTGAATGAAAAAGTCATTCAATTGAAAGAAGGCCACGGCTCGGTGCCATAAAAGGCGGAACCGAGGAGCTGAAGATTGCAGCAGCAAATCACCTGGCTGCATGCCGTGGCACAGAAAACGCAAAGCCTGCACCGCTAGGCGGTCCCAGGCGAGCAATCGTTCTGATTGCAGCTTCAAGCCACCAGTTTTGGTTTGAAGAAGTTGTAGAGTGGCGCCAGTGCCAGCAAACTCCACTTGGCTGCGGCGAATGGTAAAAAGCTCTCCAGTTCGGAGGAAGAAGTCAAAGGCCACGATGATGCCAGCAGCCAGTCGGGGCTCATCCCAAACTTGGAAGAGCGAAGCTAAAGCTACTACAGTGTGGGCATCCAAAGGGACTGCCCGAGTAGGCATCTCATGCCGAGTCCAAGTCTTGACCAAGCGCCACGACAAGGGAAGCTGGTGGCGAATGTGCGGCAGCATGAACTGTAATGCCGCCACGAAGTAAGACGCTTCAGCACGTCCAAAGCCATCAGCCCAAAGGCCTTCGATATACTGTGAAGCCGTAGCGTCAATGTCCATGGCTGTGGCCAAAGGTAACTGGTTCGAAGTTGCCCAGTCGTGAAACCGATTGAACTGTTGGTGATACTTTTGAAGGGTACCAGCCTTCACCACAAGATCGCTTAGTTTGCCCAGTCGCTCCCTTTCACTCTTTCGTTGCTGCTTAGTGGGTCGGCCTATCATCAAAGATTCGAGAGGCGTGGTCGGCCGGGTTGTCAGCCGTATCCACGTAGCAGACCAACAAGTAGAGATTGAGTGAAAGGCAGAGCGCACACAGGCGACGAAGCAGAAAGTTGATCTGCTTGGAGCTACTGCGACCTTTGGCGACCACAGCTATAACAGCCTGTGAATCGCACAACAACATGGTGCGGAAGGAGTGGTACCCAGAGCGCCGAGCGCGCCATTGCAGCGAATGCAGCAGTGCTTTCAGTTCGAGCACATTGATGTGCTGGGAGAACCGCCAGCGAAAGGCTCTCCCATGCCGCCATGTCCACTTGGCAGGGTCTATGGCACTACGTGGGCAGGAGTTGGGCTTGAAGATGACATCACTATCAAGCCGGATGTCGGAGCCCTTGATTTCCACTTTTCGAAGAAAGTGGCCCACAAGCCTGCTCATGAGAACTTTGCTCTGAACTTCCTCGTTGAGGTCCTCCTGCTCACACTCCTGCTGCATGACATCCTCATCGAATTCCAGTCGTGCAAGGGATGATGCTTCCAGTGATGCATCCTTGTCACTGGCTGTTTCCACCTCACTGAGGCTGTGGTCCTCGTGCTCCATGACCAAGTCAGCCAACAATTGCTCGGGCCCTTTCACCCAGTGGAGAAACCCAAGCTCACCCAAAATGGGTCCGAGAAGCAGAGCCACTGTCGTGGTGTGAAACGCATTGCCCACAGCAGCCTGCATTGCATCCTGCGCTACCGTCAGCGAGGTCTTTTCAAAGAGCTCTCGGTCCAGTCGAGCTGTGTGCCCTTGCCGATACCCCATCAGTACCTCCCTGCTGTGGGCTGGTAACTTGTGCAAGGTGCCAGCCGGTGACTCAATGAGGAACTTGCTCTCGTACACGTACCGCGGGTACCGAAAACGGTCTTCTGCCCACCGCAACCGTGCCTCCTGAGATGCACCCTTCAACCCTGCTGGGTCGATGGGTGGTCTGGACCTGATGATCGGCCTCGTAAACGTCGGGAAGCGGAGGTCACTTCCAGACCCACTCCACTTGAATCCCTCCGGAAGCCAAAGAGCATCAGGTTCCAACGGCCCCTTGAGCCGGACACTGTTTGCCACTTGGCCAACAGTCACCTCGTACCAAGGAGTCGGAGGCAAGTCCTCAGAGAGCCAATAAAACCTTGGCCTTTTGACTCGACTGATATCCCCACTCTCACAGAGATGTGGCCGATATCCCAACTTCATGGTGATCTCATCTCGATCTTCCTCGTCCATCACAACGTTCTCAACCACACCCAAAAACTGAATCGCCTCATCTTGGCAAAACTTCTGGAGCCCAGCCAGGAGGTCTGACATGTTGTAGAACAGGCCAGATCGCTCGTCAGCAAAATGCTTTCGCTTGCTGGAGAGCTTGGATAGCCCTTGGCAGGGTGAGCCTCCGCCAGCAACCACCAACTTTGGGGCTTCCACCTTTTTGATCTCCTTCTTGAGATCATCCAAAGCCAGCTTCTGGATGTCTGAGAATTCCGCACCACCTGGCCAGGTTCTCCGTATCAACCGTCGGCAGGCGGCATCTTTTTCGATGATCACGTGGTGTTCCCACTTGAGGCCACACCGTTGCAAACTTCGTAGCATTCCACCGATGCCTGCAAAGAAATCAATCACGACAACACCATTGTGGAGGCTGTCATCTCGACCCTCTGGTTGTAGGGCCGCCATCCTCCCCAGACGAGAGAGGCCTTTGGCAATGACAAAGCCCCCACCACTTTCGCTAGCATCAGTGGCCATGACATACGGGTCCAACTCGCACCTCCAATCCGTGAACCTGAGTGGAGCCAAGGCCATTGAGGTCACAATCTCACAGCAGACCTTGCGATTGAGGTAGGGCTCTCCCGATGGATCCATGATGAGCTTCCATATCTCATCGTAGACCGAGAACAAAGGTCTCCGAAATTGCAGCGTGTGGACTTCCTTGCCACCAAAGACCTGGAGGGCCTTTTGAGAAACTTGGCCCTGACCCAGCACCCAAATGCCTAGGCTCAAGCCCTCAAGGAGCCTCTTCACTGTGACCCCTACTCGACCCCGTCTGCCGTCGAGGAAAGAGCCCAGCCGTTCAGCTTGCTCAGCTTCTTCAATGGCCTTCTTGCCATTGTAGGGAATCCCCCAAAACTGGTAGGCCCTCCTCATATTCTCCTGCTCCTCAATTGGTCTTCCAGCCAAGCTCTCTTCCACCTTGACATCCATCTTCTTGAGGAACGTCGAATCATCAAGGTAGAGACACCAAACTGGGGTGTAGTCATCAAGATGTGGCCACTGGCGGTCCTTCCTCAACTCCAAGGCTGCTGGAAGTCCTCCGCCGCCCTCTTCTTGCGACCACAGTGCCAGTCGACGATGAAGATGTTGCAGGATCCCCACAGACGACGCAAATCCCATCGGAAGGACGCAGGCCGACATGTAGGTGTCTCCTTCAGCTTGGATTCCCAAGGCCTTCCAAGCGACTTTTCGTTCGAAGGTGAGGTATGGTTTCCAAGCGCTTGGCAACCGGAACAAGTAGAACGAGGAGCAAAGATCATCCCCTGAGATGGAGATCAGCTTCCCGTCTTCTAGGATGATGTTGGTGAAGGCGCTTGCTCCTGCCAACGTTGCAATGTCGCCCCCGATGATCTTCAGCACTGAGTTGGACCCTCGAAGGTCCATGATTAGACGTTGAGCTGGCCTTCCATCTGGAAGATCTTTCCCAATCTTCTTCACGCCAAATAGGCCATTGGTGACCAGGCGATCATGAAGAGAGATCACCTCTTCAGTAGGCTCGATAATCCCTCGGTCAAACAGAGCCTTGGCCAGCTGCTCCCATTCTCCTTGCTTCACCAGCACGCGAGGCTGAGGCAAAACCTGGGGCATCTCTTCGACTGGAAGGCGGCATCTCTTGGGGTCACTCAACATCTCCTTCACCTTACCTTCACAGAGGTCAAGGATATCCACAGCTCCTCCAAAGCCCTCAGGAGGAAGGCTGGCCAGCACCCGGGCAACCTCCAAGGGTTCTGCCCTTTCCACAATCTCACCTTGGTAAGAAATGGTGCTTGCCCTGATTTCTTCTTCCCAAGGTTGCGTAGGGGTTCGTGGAATCCCTCCTCTCTCAGCTCCATCTTTGCTGTCAATCACATAAACTGCTGCCAACTTCAACCTCTCCACGGCTGCCATCTGGCCTGCCCACGGCTCGCCTTGGTGGACACGGGTCCCTCGCCTGAGGCCACCCCACATGCAGTTCAAACCGACGATCATGCAGTAGACCAGACAATCGATGCCAACTTTTCGATAGGCATTGCGAACTGCACCCCCGGTCATACCTGAACGCTTCTTGACCTTGAACTCGACGGAGCCCAAAACTTCATTGATGGTTTCCATGACCTCATCGGGCACAGGGAGCGGGAGAACATCTTTCCAAGGTATTCCCGTCCCTTGTTTGGAAGCGGACTCAATCAATTCTTTCGAGTGGGTTCCAACAACTCCCGGGCAATGGTGCACAACTTGAACTAGCAGCACGGCCATCTGTGACATAGACTTCGATGAGGTGTCCAGTTGCCAACAGTTGTAGGCGAACCGTCTCACCTCGGCCCATTCGGCTTCTTCTTCAGGTCCACCCACCGGGTCGGCGACGGAGATCGACCGCTGGGAACTGGTGCTCCACGATCCCTCTGTGGGGACTTCAGATCCTGACCTCTCTTCATCACCACTCCATCTTGAGGTCGCTTGAGAGCTGCTTCTCGAGTCTGCTCTCGATCGGTCAGTGGCGGACTGGCTCCCCGTTTCGGGTCTGCTGGAATGACTTGGGCTTCCTTTGCGAACTGAACTTTCTTGGCCGGTTCTTGCTTGCCTCTTCCTCGTTTCCTTCGGCCCTTCTTTTTCTTTGACGAGCTTGGCGTCACGGGAGGGGTGTGACTCCCGCCGCCTCCGTCCTATTTGACGTGCTTCATCATCTGCTTCTTCAACCTCAGGGCTCGTGCCTCGGCCTTTGCGGCCTCGCTCAGTTCGGCCTTCGTCGCCAGAGTGGCGCTTGATGGAATCAGCTCGTGGTGCCTTGCCACCTGCCAATTCCCTTCTGCGGCTAAGCTGCTCTCTATGGCCTTGAACCGTTGAGCTAGCACGTCTCCCACTCCTCCCAGGTTTCCGTCCAGGAGCAGATCCAGCGACGTTGCTATCGTCACTAGCTCTCTTTGGGAGCGCAGCCCCGCTTTTGGGAATTGCGGGAGAAGGATCTGGTGGAGATAGGATAGCACTCTGTTGGGTGCCTGGTCCTCCGACATCGCCTCGCCCCGAGCAGCCATGTACCTGTTCATCTCTCGGAGGGCTGACCTTAGCAGGCAACCTGGATTCCGCTGCGACAGCTTCACCAGGTCCACCTCTCGGTGCGAGGCTTCGCGAAAAACTTGCCCCTCATCGGAGCTTCCCTTCTCCTCTGACGACTGGCTGTAGTCATCATCCTCATGACTCTTGCCTCGTCGCCCACCATCCTTCTTGCGTCCACCCGAACGGGTCCTGGAGCGCTTAGCCTTTTCCTTCGATCGCTCCTTCTCACGGCCCCTCTCATCATGGACCTGAGCCCTCTGAAGCAAGTCTCCCCCAAAGGACCTTCGCTTCTTTCCACCCGGCTCTGCGATCGCTTCGCCACTTACTGGCGGCCCCCGCTTGGCCCTCTTGGCCGCCCGCAACAGGTCATCAACGCGGGGGTCATCCAAATCCGCTGGCTGGTTCATCTCTTCATCCAGCCCACTGGTCAAGGGCCCTCCCGGGATAGCGGCGCCAGGGACTCCCCCTACCCCTGCGGGCCCACCAGGAGTGCCACCAGCAGGTGCCGCTGGGCCACTTTTGGCCAACAGCAGGGCATCGGCCCTAGCTCGCAACTCAGCCAGTGCAATGTCCTTGGCATACCTCACCCCTAACAGGGTCTGAGGACTGACCAGGCGCCACCTTAAGAGGTGCACACCCTCAATCCCACGGGTTGCCTTCACCTTGCACTTGTTCCGGGCGGTCTCGCAGAAGTGGTATTCCGTGCGTCCTGTGGCCAGGTTCCTTTGAGCCCACCACTCATAGTAGCCATCCGAGGCCACCATGTGATCGCCTGCAAACTTCAGTTCCTGCAGGGATAACCACTTCTGAAACTTGACCACCGCCAGTCCTTGTGACCGACCCTGGTCGTTGTAGCAGTGATACTCGAGGAGGGTTCCCTCCCTGAGAAGGTCTACCGCCACCCTACGAGCCTCTGCTGCCTGGATCCCTCCATCATGGAAGGCTTCATCTCCCAGCCCCAGGCCACCGCGGCCTAGCTGGTCAAATTCACTGTCGCTGCCTCCTGCAGCTACGAAGTTCGCCCTAAGGGACTGAACCTCGTCCATTTTGGCAGCAAGCCTTCAAGGCCTTGCTACCGGGGAGGAACCCTCAAAGGGTCTCCTCCCCTCACCCCTCTTGAACCAAACACTGCACGGCGACAAGGCTGAGCAACGAGTATACCTCTGACGTGTCATGGGTACATATATAATTGACCCCAAGGGCCCCCCTAAACCCACCCCAGTCCCCTGTCCCGGTGTGTAAGAACCCTGCCAACTGTTGTGTGTGTGTAAGCACCCCTGTCCCCTGTCCCGGTCCCCAAACCTACATATGTCTGAGGACCCTTCGTGCAGTGGTGTTTGTAAGTGACCGCAAGGTCCCCCCCTAAACCCACCCCAGTCCCCTGTCCCGGTCCCCAAGCCTACAGGTGTGTGAGGACCCTTCGTGCAGTGGTGTTTGTAAGTGACTGCAAGGTCCCCCCCCTAAACCCACCCCAGTCCCCTGTCCCGGTCCCCAAACCTACAGGTGTGTGAGGGCCCTTCGTTCTAAGTGACCCTTAAATGGTGTTTGGAAGTGACCCTGGAACCTGTGGTGGAGGCGCTGGCACCATCGCTGGCACTGCACACTCAAGCTGTTCCAGCCCTTGGTGGATCTGCAGAAGCTGCTGTTGCTGTTGAAGCTGATGTTGTTGAACACCCACTGGTAATGGTTTCCAAGGTGTTGTGAAGGGAGCCTGCGGAGCCTGGACATAGCCACCGTAGCCACTACAGTTGTTCTGTCCACCGCTCTCTGCCATTCTCAATGCCTGCTGTAACTCCTGGTTCTGTTGAAGCTCCTGCTGCAAACCTTGCAGCTGGAAATAGAGTTCCTCCTTGGGCCCTTGGGAGTAAGCGGAAGGGGCCGCCTCTCTCCCATCGTCAGGTTCAACTTCAGGATCGGTCCTTCCATCGGAACTGCCTGACGACATGTCGGGGAAACCCCAAGAACTGCTTCCGGAGCTTCGGGAATCCATCGCAACTGAAACCTGGGAGGTACTTGACGTTGCACGGCTGGGTGCTTTTGGCTGACCAGCCGCAGAGATGCCGCAATGCCGATGCCGGCGAGGGTCGAGCAGCGATTGCAATGCAAGAGGACTCTATGCTGCAACCGAACAAGATATGGATAACATTGGACAACCAACAACAAAGTGCTTGAATAACTACAACTCGTAAGAGAAAGGCAGGTGAATGGATAGTTCTGAGAGTGACATGGTTGGACGTTAGATGTGGCGTGTTCTTGACATCTTCTCACCTCTTCCTGTGAGCCACCATGACTCACTGTGCAACACCCGAAGATCCTCAAGAAACATCGCCCAACCATGCCCAGCCTATAGCGCCAGCGAACAAACCCGAGAACTTGAACAGTGTGTCGTGGCAACCTGCCCTGCTTTGAGAGCCCCTCCTGATGGTCTCCAAGACTTCTCTCTTCATCCCTCCGTGCCTTGCTCGTTCACCACCTGGCAATTGCTGAGAATCTCAAGGTGCCCCCAAAAACATCCAACAATGCCCTAGTGTTTTCCGGGGAAACCGCCAGTTTTGAAGCCAGGCCATCTTCAGGGGAAGCCGCCAAACGCGCATCTTGCCACCCATCCTCCCTGCCGTTGACTCGCCATCCTCCAATTAATTCTGTCTTTTTGCTCCACTGCCCTTGCTGAATCAGGTCCCACTGCAGTTTCCATGGCATCAGAGCTGTCACTGTGCCCTCTCAAGGTGACTTCGTTGAACTGATATCCCTGCGCATTGTTCGCCTGCTGGGCAAATTCTTCAAACACAGCCCTGTTGGCAGAATTAAACTGAGGCCATTCAAAGACTTCCACCTCCAGCATACCTAAGTCGTCGTGCTACAAGCTAGGTGACAAACCATGGTGCAGCTGAAAACAAGCAATTCCACACTAGGTCGTTTCAGAGCATGCAAGGCCGAAAAGACATTCCAAAAAGTTGTGTACTGCAATGTCTCCTGACTCCTTACCGGAAATCCATTGATGTTGGAGGGTAGACCGTAGACCATGGGAGTAGACTGCTCCCTCTTCAGACCCTCGGCTGATCCCCCCAAATGGCCGCCGGGGGACCATCCCAGGAACACTGGGTCGCATTCAGCTGCAGTAGCTGGTAGAAACAGTACAGGCGCCGATTGTTCATGCACAGTAGGTGCTGGCCATACCTGGCAGACGCCAAGTAAATGAGTAAACAAAATAAACACATAAATTACCAAACAAAATGAAGAATGAAAATAATAAATAGATATACATAACAATAAATTAACACATGATTTAAACATTTATCTAAAAAGAAAACAAAAAAAATCAAAAAAATGATGTACAACTCCAACCCGGTCCGCTTCCCAGCGGATCTCATCGTCGCCGCCTGACAGCTCGCAGGCGAAACCAGGGATCTGACACCTCCACTGCCCCCGAGGCCAGCTGTTGGATCTTCTCCTGCAGTCGTCGTTCCGTTTGGGCCGTGACATGGCGCCATGGTTGGGCCGATGGTTGTGGATGTTATGGCTACCTGGTTGGTGGTTGAACCACCCCTATGAAAAGGATGTTAGTCAACCAACCAATTGTTAAGAACTACGTTTGGGAAAACAAAAAATGTTGGAAACCACCAACCAGCTACTCTTATTGTCATTGTTGTGGTCATTGTTGTGGTTATGATTGTGGTTATGGTCATTGGTATGGTCATCGTTATGGTTGTGGTTGCGACGATGGTGCTGATTCCCAAGAGAATCAGCTTCACTACCTGGTACCTGAGGATTTGATCTTGCTCATGGCTCCAGGATACCTTGTCCATCAACAAAAAAAGAAGCCCCGCTGTTTCCAGCCCCTGCCATCCCCGTGCCAACTTGTTCCAGGGGGCCGTCAAGAGCTCACCACTATGAAAGCGCGAGCTGATGCTGCTCTGCCTGGGGGCATTTGAGCAAAAGGGAAAATTTGAGCTTTCAATTATTTGGTATGCACATGTTATGATTGTATTCATTTGAAGACACAAGGATAGATATATCCATGCAAACGTCCACGCATATGCCCACGCCTACATCCACAGACTTACTTCTCCGTGTGTGCGTGCCTTTTTTGGCACTACCATCAGCACATGTACCTGTTGTTGGTGGTATACCGTAGCTACCTGTTCGTGACTTGACCTCAAGCGAGTCTGGTGATTCGCTGTACACGTTGACGGCCCTGGTGTTGGTACCTTGCTGCCGGTGGTCCGTGGTTCTCAACACCGTTGATGGGTTCTGGTCACCCAACCACTGTTAAGCCTCATCATTACAAATCCCTTAGTGATGAACGAATATGACCATGACCACCCCACATGGATGTTTCTCAAAATAGGGGTACCCCCAAATCATCCAATGTTAGCCATTTATAGGTAATAAACCAACATTTCTGATGGCATCAAGTTGGAACAAACATCTGCGCTCAGCCACGAGAAGCGCAGCTCTGCGCAATTCAACCGCAGAGATGAGCTGCCCTTGATGCTGGGCGAACTCGCCGCATGCCAGGCAGCAACGCCGGCCTTGCGAAGCCAGTCAACTGCGGGAATCAGTTCCATGTTCTTGGTATACACTTAGTATATGTATAAAAATATATATGAATATATTTATTTATCTATTTAGAAAACAGAAATATATATATATATATATGTAAATTAAAAAATATGTATATATATATAATATATATTAAAAAAACATTATATCATACCCAAATTTTTGGGTTCAGAACTCTGCAGAAACCTTGCGCAGTTTCCAACAAAGGCTGAGTGACAAAAACCAACTTGCTGAGTGAGAAAATCTACCAAAAATAAATCCTATCACCTATCACCTTGCTGAGTGGGTACCAACCTATAATCTGTATGCTTCAGAACAATCGCATGACTGACAGCTACAAAGGCCGGCAATTTCTTGGCCCTGAAACTGGCACCCCAGCTCCAACTAAACATCATTGGTTATCTCCCTGTTGTTAGTGCCCTTCGTTGGCAATATCTCCATGCTCATCGCTGATCTACCTGCATCTGTGCCACATCGTTGACAAATACAAATCACTAAACTTAATGGACTTGAGAATATAATACACACCAATACCCCGTTGGCCGCTCTCATTCATCATCACCCAACGGCTTAACCATCAACTACCTGTGGGCGTCGGCAAACAGTTCACATACACCGCCCACTCAACTATCTGGTTCCCCTATCATTGGCCATTGTTTCCCTTATTATTGGTGGTCATTATCCCCCATTATTGGTTGATTAATATTGACCCACTGCCACATCAAACTACCCACCACCAAACTACACAAAACCTGGGCAGCCCTGCCGCCTCCACGGCTGCGGCCGACGGCCTCAGGGCCAGGCAGGGCATCCTTCGCAGCAGCTGAGTGATCTCGGCACCCGCCAAACACAGGGCCTGGCCCCCGGGCCACCCGGGGTGACAACACATGGGACCACCCGGGCAGGGGTCTTCCAGCCCACAAAATGGTCAAAAAGCTAGGGTTCACCATGGTTAAGCATGAGAAATGGGTGGTTTTATGGTTGAGGTGATTGATGGTACTCGTTTGGTGTCATGATGGATTATCCATCGCTGATGGATGAGATTGGTTGGTAAGGGAGATCTAACTGCGATGATGGTTGATTTCTGGTTGCTCAAGGGCTCAGTTTTAAGGATACGGGTTTGATCGCCACGAATCGGATCCAGCTGTTCAAAAGCGTAGAGCTGGTGAATCACGATCACAAATTGCGGAGTCATTCATGTTGATGCTGCTGGTGGTACTTGAACCCTACCATACACTCCATCCCTATATGCTGGGCGGTCATCGTGGATAATGATTGTGCATGGCTGGGCTCCAGCGCTTCAAAGTGAAGTGGTGTCCAAAATGAGCCGGATAAAGAAAGATCGTTGGATAGACCAGTGCAGTGTGCACTCAACGATGTGCAAAAACAACAGCCAGCAAATTGAATGAAAATCCAGCGTGCTCTTGCAGAATGCGTGTGCTGATATGAAGATGCAGCCTCAAACATCCACATCTTTGGGGAACTAAATTCTTATGACGTATGTCATTAGTCCTCTCAGTCAATTCGGATGAAATCAGCATAGGGCCCCTGGGCACACCTCGCCATCCTCGTCTTTCACAAGCCTCATCTGCTCTTTTTGGACCAACATTGAACCCAGAAGAGTGACCCGGCACCTTCAAAGAAGCCTCAAAGGAGAGATGTCCAGGCTTGACCTCATGCCGCAGAACCCGCACTACAACCTGTGTGAGTTGGTTTCGCCACCTCACTGGCCCAGCGATAAGCCACCATGTTGGGGATCGCGACTGTTAGCATAGATGGGAATTCACCATGTGCCAAGCATCTAATGTGTAAATGTCCTGGCTTCTTGCGCTGTACCACTTGATTTCCCCCACCTGACCATCTATGTAACACAGCTGCTTTTGGACGCGGTTGTACTTTTCGGGTGTCCCGGGCACCCAGTTGGTACCCAATGGTTGGTACTACATGGCGATGGTTGATCATGGGCAAATAGATCAATCATAGAGGATGACAGCCAGCGATGATAGGTAGCATCAGGTAGCGTTTTTGACTTGGGATAACAATGCCAGGTACCACAATAGTTGGTGACAGCTGGTATCAACATCCCAGTCATGGCGATGTACGAACTATTATGCCAGGTAGCATCCGCCCGAGCCATCTCCAAAGCCAGTCGTAGAACCTTCACTTTCGGTGGCATCAGGAGTGATGTGGCAAGACCAAAACTGTTTCGCGCTCCGACGTATTTAAAAATATAGATATAGAATGATATAGATATGTGATGTTTTACATCTTCCCGCAGGGCCTGCTGCCAAATGCCGACCTCATCGCATGATGCCAGGATGGCATCGTAGCCAGCTGCATCCAAATCAACGTTGCCCCTCCGCGCAGCCTGGCTCCAGGAGCAAAATCGAAATGCTCAGCAAAGAATGGAAGCAATTGGCCAGGGAAAACCCAAGCAAACCTAAGCCAACCTGAGCAGAAAATTGGGGCTATGACGGTTGATGACCTTGTCTAACGGGTGCCAGCAGAACCAGCCTCGGTAGTTTGCAGCGCCTGCTGCCATTGCGACCCAAGGGATGCTAGGGCCGCGTTGAGTGATATGGCGTTCGGCTGCAAACTTCTGCTGGCCAGCCTGATGACAGAGCGGCATAGTCGGCATAGTCAGCTGATGAGGCACAAGCTGGCGAAACCCAGGTTCTGAGCTCCTGGTCAATTAGTTCTTCTTGATAGCTGTTAATGGTTGTTCTTTCTATCTTTCTTTCTGCCTTTCTTTCTTTTGTTCTTTCTTTCTTTCTGTCTTTCTTTCTTTTCGTTCTTTCTTTCTGTCTTTCTTTCTTTCTTTCTTTCTTTGTTTGGGTGGGTGGGTGGGTTGGTGCTTCTTTGTTTCTTGCTTTGTTTGTGTGTGTGTGTGCGTGTTGTTTGCTTGTTGTTTTGGTTCTTGTTGGCAGCGGTCTTACTGCTATGGGTGTTGGTGTTGTGCCTGGGTTCCCGCTGGTTCTTGCCGGGCACTGCTGGGATTGTTGGATCTGTCTAGCTAATGATCATGCACTGGTTTGACTCTGCTGTCTGCTTTTCGCTCTGGTCATTGAAAGTGCTTGGAGATCCGTGTGGCAACGTAGCTATGGCACCATCGTAAGCTGATCCTGGAAAAAGCCAACGGAAAACAGGATGCAGCTGGTGCAGCTTTCAAAGTTGCCCAACCGGGTGGGCTGGGTTAGGGCCCAAAATTGCTGAATCGACACAAGTGCATCTTTCAGCATGCACTGGTTTGACTCTGCTGTCTGCTTTTCGCTCTGGCCATTGAAAGTGCTTGGAGATCCGTATGGCAACGTAGCTATGGCACCATCGTAAGCTGATCCTGGAAAAAGCCAACGGAAAACAGGATGCAGCTGGTGCAGCTTTCAAAGTTGCCCAACCACCAATGATCAGGCCAGCACCCTGGGTGCGTGCTGCACAGGATTGGCACAAATTACTTTGGGCCAGGTGCTGAAAGAGCGACTGCGAAAAAAGAAGAAACAAAACGAATTCTGTCCTTTGTGGCAGCAGGGAGTTGCACTAAAAAACTTTCTGCTGCCAGCTCCTGAAGGTAACTTTCTAACGTGCTTTGCGACACCAACCGCATCCGCCACAAAATGCTTTGGATGCTCTCTCCTCTACGATATGCTCAGATGGCTCCGCCGCCCCTGATGCTTGCTGGAGTGGGGCGGTTATTCTTTGGCACCCCTAGCAGTGCAAGCACTTTGTCCCATCGACTCCGGAAGGCTGCAGCTGACAAAGGGAAAAGAGGTAAAAAACTATGCAACGGTCCAAACACACTTCTCAGGAAAGCCACAACTTCGGGGCGTTCCACTTTCAGATGCTGGACTCTTCCTTTCCCACGCCGCTTGCTCTTTGGCTTTCGCACTTTGAGGAAAGCCGCCATGTAGTCAGAGTCAAAGAGATCATCAGGGAGAACTAGATCTCGGCGAATGGCATTCAGCACCTCTCCTATTCTGGCAATTCCTTCATACCCAAGCAGAAGCGTCGCTGCCCATCGAACCAACCTTTGAACACTGCTAAAGTGAACATAGCTCGAAACAAAGTCTCCGGCAGTGGGGTGCGATGAGTCACTGGTTTGATCTCCTCCCACCGCGTCACGATGTCCCAGGCTGGTCCTAGCACAGGCTTCAACAGAGGATACTTCCGCTGGGCTGTGACCAGCAAATGCCGCAATTCATAGAGAGCTTCTCCTGCTTCATAGTGTTCAATGCCGTACAAGCGAAGCACTTGTGCAGCAAGCAAAGGGCACAGAAAAATCTGGGCCACCGTCTCCGAGGAAAAACGAGCATCCAACCAATCTTCTAACTTCTTCCAAGATGGCTAAGGTACTAGGTTCGTGGAGAGGAGCAGTCAACAAGTCAGCTACATTCCGACGTTCAGCACGGGCAGGCCGTCGAGGACCTGGGTTCTGAGCCTCTCCGATCCTGCAGTGTCCACATCGAGCACACAAAGCCGCACTGAATCCCCTGCGAGAACGGACTTCTTGAAGGTTTGCATGAGCCGCTAAAGCAGAGGCTAAACGGTGACACAACCTCTTGGGGTAAGCTTGCGCTACTCGAGTCCAGCTAGCCTGATGAAGCTTGCTTCGGCCCCTAAGCTTTTGATGACTATGTCCTCCACAGCATAACTCCCTGAGCCCCTGCAGAGAAGTGTTTGTAGGGATTCGTGTACGCTTTCTCCAAGGAGTTCCGTAGATGCACATGTCAAAACGATAGCTCCGGGAAAAACTAGACAATCCACTAGCCAGCCATTTGGGGAGTAGCCACATAAAGGACCCGTCGGGGTTCTCTACCCAGTATAAGCCATGCTAAATTGCACCGCCAGCTTCAAAAGGCTAAGCACAAAAGCCGCATGAGCGTTACCTCTGGTCACCTTGACTCGCATCTTCTCAGAAATGCCAGGGAGACCAGCTGGGTGTGCGCGATCTCGAACAGCCGGTGTGACTGCCCTTGAAAAGCTAGAACACTCCGGAGCAGCTCCCAGTCCCCAGAAAGCTCGCAAAGACACGAGCTGCTTCAGCAACTCTTGAAGTTCTGCATCTAGTAAATCTTGATCTTCCCCATGACAAAAATCAAAAGTGATCACCCAAGTGTTGAAACGTTTCGCCAAACTTTTTGCCACTCCCGCCTGTCCTGAGTAAAGATCCAAGAAGCCTTGTCGCCGAGGCTCGGAACCAGCATCAGCTCGCAATCCGCCCGGCCGCAAGAACTGTCGCCGCGGGAAACGCTGCAGCAGCTCCATTGCTTCAGCAGAAAGCTCCGGCAACGAAGGGTCCTCAGCATGGCCATGGCAGCAGCGCGCCCGACGCCGCGGACGCCCCAGGAGCCCGGCAGGGCTAGAACCCAGGTCTCCCACCTTTCTTTCGGAACCGGAACCCTGCCCAGGAGGAGCTACCTGGTAACCAGAGGAGACAGCTTTGATGGGCCGAGTGCTTTTCATTTTTAGCACTTGTTCTTGAGGCCTCTTGTCATCACATCTTGTTTGGTCTTCAGACTCTTTGGGCTCTCTTGATCCATCTGCTTGGATGGTTTCGTTTGCAGGTGAGACGGAACTAGGTGTCTGTGTTGCATCAAAACGTACAAGCCTTTCAGGCTTTTGCACAGCTCGCAGGGAGTCCAAAAGCTCTCTTTGAAGAACTTTTGCAGGAACCGCTGACTTCGCAGCACCAGGTATGCCGGCAATGGTTTCTACATCGTATCCAATCCTACCTAGCCAGGCATCTAAACTGGAAAAATCACCTGCTAAGCTTGCCTTCAAATCAAAAATGGGCAGCCTCTTAGGTGACCTGATCTTTACACCTCTGGTACGATCATCAGCTACATTTGCAAGGGAAGGAACAAAACCATAGCTGCCGTACAACCCTCTACCAAGCAAGGTGGGAAGGCTGCGTCGCAGCATCGTGTTCAAACTCTGACTGCTACTCCTACCCTTTACAATGACAGCTAAAGCTACCTGACTATCGGCTCCCAGCACATATCGGCAGTCCTGCTGGCGATCTGCAATCTTGGTCTCAACCTCCAAAATGCTCTGCAGTTCCAGTAAGTTGATATGTCGGCCTGAGGAACACTGGCGTTTGTGATGAAGGCTGAACTGTAGACTCTCCGCCAACTCCAGCCACAATGGGTGACTGACCAAAGGCACTCCAGTGGGCAGTTCCTCTTCCTCAGTCAGCAAATTGTGAGTCTTTAGCCAACTCTGCCATGGTGTCAGTAGCTTGCTCCAACATCCTCGCGACAGACAATGACGGTGAAGTTCTTGAACCAGAGGCTTCGCCAAGCTGCACTGCACCGAAGCCGTGAACTCTTCGGAGGCATCGGACAAATACAGCGTGGGCAGGCTCTGTGCTCGAAGATCAGCAACTGCTAAAGGGCCAACTGCACAAAGACTCCAAAGTTCAGACCTTGCCTCTTGCGAGAGTTCCACCACATCTTCTTGTTCTCGACACTGTTGTGCAGCATAGAGATGGTCAAGCAAACATAGCATGCGACGCCTGACCTGCAAGACGCTAACCCACGATCCTGTGACCACCTGCAGCAGGCAAACTGTAGCATACCCAAGTAGAGCAAGTCTCGCCGTCACCCACATCAGTGGGATGAGGCGTTTCGGTGCACTTCTCACCGTGCAGTCGTCGCCGTCAAGCAAGGCACCCCAAACCTCAGTGCGAGCCTCTTTCTTGTAGGTCTTCTTTGGGTGAGGCCCCAAGCCTTCCTGAGTGTACTCCTCGATCAGCTTGTCAAGACGCAGCTCACCTTCGGAGTACTCGGGGATAGCACTGGCTGGGCACTTTTCAGCAAAGAGGACGTCGTCGATCACTATGCCCGCGCAGACATTGCTCCGCGGTGCTCTACCATGCACAGTAAGTAGTTCACTGGGGTGGAAAGCTTCTGATCGTAAACCTAGCTGGATGTGCGCACATTGACCCAACTCTACGGCTTGATTGTCACCCATGGCAAGTGTAGAAAGGCAAGGATAAAGTTTGGGATGTTGCCACATGCTATCATGAAAGCACTGCAGTGAAGAGGCTTGCTGCGGTGTCAACGGAAAAGCCAAACTGTTTCGATATGCTCTCTGGCGTGTGACATGGTAGGCATAGTAGTAGTCACATAGATCAGTGCCTGACATCCTCAACACCATACCTGGCTCAACTTCCAATTGTACCAACGCAGCAACTGACCCTAAAGTCTTCGTCCACTCATTCAATGCATCTTCCAGTTCGTTGGGAGGACGAGCATCTAAAATCATTCTGTCCTTGTCCTTGTCTTTCACTAAAGAAAAAACGCCGCAGAGGTGCGAAGGTCTGACTTTTTTCTCTGGCGCCAAGATCAACCTGTGGCGTTGATCCAGAAAATGGAGCAGCTCAAATGCTTGTCTTCGCGAAGCATGCAGCTGAACTCGAGGAGGGTCTTGGACAACGGCAAGGTGATCTTTGGCAAATTTGACGGGATCCAAAAACACTTCTCTATGGTGAGGGGGTAACAGCTTCTCAGGTCGAAACTCGGGAGGTTCCTTTGGAATAGATAAACGCTGAGCTTCAACCACTTTTGCAACCACGGGATTGCCCACATTCAAGGATCCGACCATCTTACCGGCAGAGCTATTCGACCCTGCTTTCATTGGCTGTGCATCTGAATTGCTTCGAGTGTAACCTTCAGGAGCGAAGAAGGGAATCTGCGCATGCAAGGTTTCCAAGATGGAATCCAAGCCCTCCACCTTTGCAGCAGTGCGGCCCATTTCTGAGGGACCCACTGCAGGCACATCAGCCAAGGTTCGCAGCTGCCGTTCCAACCTCTTCACGATGTTCCATTGACGCCCTGTCAAAGTAACATGCAGCTGCATGCACTTAGGAGCAACCTGGGGTCGGCTGAGATGAAGCCAGGACAAGACGATGATGGCAAAATTCACTGCCTTCTGCAAGCACATCTTCTTGAACTCGCGATGCCCAGGCTTTACCTCATTTCCAGCAGCAAACCACTTCGGGTACGGAACCGGCATAGGCCAAGGTGAATGAGCTGAACCTTCCTCCACAGAAGGTGCATGGCAAACTATCGAGCGAAAAAACTGAGAGAGGGGCCCAGGGTTTTTTAGCATCCATCTTGCCATAGAGCTCCACAATCTCAGCACGCTGCAAACCGGTGCCTTGGCACCCGGAACGTGCATGGTCGGCTGTATATCTTCACCTTCGGCGACATTAACAATGCCCCGACCAAGCCGAAGGGGATCTTTCTCATCTGAATTCAGGATGTGGTCGAGGGCTTCTCCTCCTCGCTTCCTTTGGAGGCCCCCTTTGCACCTTTTTTCTTCTTGCCCTTGCCGTCTGGTTTCTGCTCCTTCTCTTGTTTGCTCCATCGTCTGCTCTCCTGGCTGTTGCGCCCAACTTTTGGCGCTTGTCTTGGAAGTCGTGGATCTCTCGCAGCTTGCTCATGAACAGGTCCAACCACCTCTCGTCCAAGAGACGAGAATGCGGAGCTTCCCACGCCTCCATCGGGCGATGAGCCGCAAACGAGGCAAAGGGTGGAGGCTCTTCCAAAGTCGCCTCGGAAGCGACTATCCATGACCCTTTGTCCACTGCAGCCTGGTCCATGGCAGCTAAAGCAACTGCGCAACGTGCGCGGGCCTGATCCACCAGGCCCGCACGTAGTGAATCCCAAATCCCCGCTATCAGCCAAGATGCCCTTACAGGGCCTTGAAAGTTTTGCAGACGACTTCGATGCTCTAACCAGCCTCTTGCCGTGATGGTAGAGGACGTGGTGGTGCCAGGAGCCGTGGTCTGCTGAGTCCAATCCTCCTCCATCTTGGTCTCCAAAGCCTGACTCGGTCTGCTGGTGAAGAAGCCGACGCAGCGACCGAAGGGCCGCCGCTTTGCTGCGGCTGCTGCCCATGTGAGTGACATCCTTCACCCCTCCCGATCCAGACTCGGCACGGTCCAAGAGGCTTTCGATGTTCTTGTCCTTGGACGCACGCTTCGATGACGACATCTCGGCCACAATCTTGGAGAGCTGCACGACGGCTTTCTCCACAGGATTTTGCAAACCAGCAGCGTCGCCATCGTCCCCCTCCTCCTCCTCGTCTTCGGAGTCCACGGTGAGCTGCGGAGGCACGGTGCGGACTGGTACAGGTTGAGCTCTTCCTGCACCTGAAGCTCCAAGCACTTGAGCTACCTCGCCCAGTGCAGCCGGTGACATCCCCGCCTGCAAAGAATGATGAGCGATACCAGGATCTATCCCAGCAGGTACTTGAGCTCGCTGGGCTTGTCGTTTTGGAGCTGAGACCGCAACTTTTGGCCTGGCTCGTGGAGCAGCAGGTGGAGGGGGTGTATCTGCCGGACGTGCTAAATGCCGAAGGCTTGCCTGAATCTCTTTCATAGCAGCTTCCAGTCCAGCTAGCCGAGGGCCCACATCGTCGACTTCGGGTTCGGGTCCTTGACTCTCTGCGGTGGCAAACTCGAAGTGATCGCGAGCAACTGCAAGCAGAGCCTTGGCATAGGGCAAACACATGAGGCCACTGCCTCCTATAGGGAAGGTGTACTCCGCCTCCTCGGTGTCGTAGAAGACGCTGCTTTCGTAGGTCTCCTTGAGCACACCAAGCCAAACTCTGAAGGAGGGCTGACTCTCTGGGGCCGTGCGATCTTCGTCTACACAGCCTGGAACCATAACCCGCACAGCTCGTCTGAGGCAATCGGCAGGCAAAAGGCGTCTGATCTTTTGGCGATCCCAAACGGCTGGCCACTGATCAACAAAACTCCAACCGGGTAGTCAAAGGTGACAATCTCTCCTGCGAGCACAAGGTTGTCTCTAGGGCCTGAGTTCGCAGGACACTCAGGCACTACGGATCCTTCCAATTCTTCCTCAGCCATCACTGCCGCAACGCGGCAGGGAGGTCAAGTCCAGCTTCGAGGATTGCAAGGCGCGCCCCCTCCTTGGTCGGCAAGCCCACGTAGACCGCGTCCGAAGGTTGCCCCCGCAGCACACACACAAAGGCTTGGCTTCAGACCAAGTAGTGAAAACTTTTGGGGGGTTGAACACAGCCAAATCTACACTCCTGCAAACCAAGTAGTACCTGCTTTGTTGGGGTGTTTGGTCCCGGCCTGAAGGGCCTCGAGGAAGCCCGTTCAAACAGCGACGCCGCCAGCGCCCCACGCCCACAGCAACGTCTCGACGTTCCTGAGTCAGCGCAGAAATGCTAACAGATGCCACCGTAGGAGTGGGAGCAACCACCTCGAAGTCCTCAATGCTCAGGCGCCGCACAGCGTCCTCAAGGACCGCGATACGATTCCTGAGGGAAAGGTTTTCCGCAGTCAGATCACTGACTGTGGCCACCACACGATCCAGCTGTTCCTGAGTAACAGGGCGGTCACTCATGCGACCCGGCACAAAGGTTTTTCCTCAGCACGCCTGAGATTCAGCAGGCGAGTTTGCAGCCAGACCCTCCAACTCTGGCGAACCAGGTAGAAGAGGTCAAAGAGAGGTCCCGCAAAGACCCCCACCAAGATGCCAGCTGCAAAGCTGACCCAGTCCAGATGTTCCAAAGTGAACTCAGTGAAAGGACTGAGCTCAGGGCACACCGGACACTCGAACCCCAGATCCCGGTGCTCAAGCGAAGAGAGGATGAACCGCAGGATTATGGCTGAGAGACTACCACTAGTCGCCCCAACCGCAACAGTCCTTTCCATCCCTTGACCCAAAATTGCTGAGTCGACACAAGTGCATCTTTCAGCAGTCACCGCTGATCAATGTTGACAACGATGGCAGCCCAAATACAGAAACCCACCCAGTGCCCACGGTGGAACATAAAAAGTCGGTTAAAAAAACTTCGTGGTGAGAGTGAAGCTTGCTACGTTGGTCTGGCTGAGGTCTGGGAAAAATGGTGGTGCTGCTCCAAGTCATTGTCCATATTCCCTCTCTTGCCTTGACAGCATCCGGAGCCCGGACTTCCACTGGTCTCTCACCGCACTGATGGCTGCAGTCATCCTGAGGGGATACACTTGGGCTGGCACTACAAGGGCCCTGGAAGGTTGGCTCCGCCAGGCGGAGAGAAAACTCAGGTCAACTGGCATCCACATCCCCAGGAATGGACCACACCCGCTGCCATGGGCTTGTCTTGTCCATAGATCAGTGCCAGTCACCCAGCAAACCCACTCTTTCTCAGTGCCAGTCACCCAGCAAACCCTCTCTTTCCCATCAAGAATTCACTTGTGAATGGTGGGGCACACATTTTGGCATTTCCGGGCACACCTAGATGGCGGAGACGACCTGATGCTGCTTGACCCCATGTTGCAGTCAAGGCACGTTACAACATCCATCAGCACCTGAAGCGCTCAGAAAACTGACCTCCGAAATGACCCTGGATGGGATTGGGAAGACAATCTTGACACGAGCAATTTCCAAACCGCTGGATATTTGGTTCTATGGATTGATGCGGTAGTTGTAGTCTTAAGGCCCTAGGACCAACGCAGTGCGCCAGGGCCTGTCAATGCTCAAATTCGAGAAAAAACTCAGGGTATGAAGCACCAATAAGCATTGTATTCAACAACCATTGTATTTACTAACCAACCATCATCTGGTTGAACAACCATTGTTCAAGCATTGTATTCAACAACCATTGTTATTGGTTGACCAATAAGCATTGTATTCATTAACCATCTTTTTTCAGTGTTTGCCTTCAACGCTCTACGGTCGAGAGAAGACTGCTGGATCTTGAACGAAAACCATACACACAAAGAGAGATTGACCCTCGTATGGCTATATGCACATCGGAAACTGGTTACCCCTCCGTACTATATGGCCCCGGAATGGACGGTCCACAAATTTTAGATGATATACCATATGTAAATACATCCATATACTTGCTTCAGATGATGATGTTCTATTGTCAGATTCATTTGCTAACCAGCAACCATCGATTGTCATGATTCACCATCGCTCATCGCTAGCCATTTTGACCAACCACCATGAACCGTGAACCCATTGGCCACCGTGAGCCGGCATTACTACGAATCAGATCCAACCATCACTAACCCTGTACCCACCAAGATCTCTTTGAACTTGCAATTTACAACATCTTACATGGAAATGAACATTTCTGATCATATGTCACCATAGATATAACGATATATATAACCACAGCCATACATAACCATATTTGTATAACTTTCTAATTTCTATATGTATAACTTTCTATGTTTGACTGTCATTTTCCATCATTTTCCATCATGTATCCGCCGCGGCATCGGCGAATGGCGACCTGCTGACTGTGGCAACGATCCAGCAGGAGCCCAGCCAGGTGCCACTGGGAGTCCACCTGGTCACGCGAAAAAATCCGCGGCCGGGCCTCCCGGGCCAGCTGGAAAAATCCAGCGAAAAATCCACGAGTTTTAGCTGGTTAACCAACTGATTAACCAGCTAAAACTAGTGGATTTACCAGCTGATTGTAGCTGATTATATGCTGATTAATGCTGATTATATGCTGTTATGAACCAGCTGGTTTACCATTTAGACTCATTGTGTTCGATTAGTTCACCGGAGGGCAATTAGTGATTGACAAAATGTTGTAGCAAGGGCTAAAATGGTTGATTGCCTGGTAGCTTTTGCGTAGGGGCAGCCAAGCCAGCTTGGACATTAGAGGGAAGGAATTCCGGCTTGGTGAATGGCGTTTAGTAATCTAATGCGCAACTTCGCACATGATAAGCGACAATGCAGCTACAAATCAACTTGCTGGAGATGTGTGCACTATGATTCCCCTAATGCTGGCATCATGACCCCCTAGACTGATCCAGCGCAAAAGGGCTTCCACATCTGCCTGGCATCAACAAAATTGGACCATCCAAACCCCACATCTGCACGCGCTTTGGGGGTCCCAGGGGCCGCTGCTAAGTGGTTCGCAAAGGCGATGCTGTTGAGCCTCAGGCAGCCTCGGCTGGGATTCGAGCCTGCCAATGGGCCTGAACACGGAAGCCGCGAAGGAATCAGAACTGCAAAAAACCAACTGGGGCTATCTATACCCTTCTTGGTCATTGCTTGAAAAGCGATTCCTACATTTCCTCTGGATCAGGCTGATGACTGGTTGGGAAGCCCCTGAAACCTGACTTACTGAACCTACGGGCACAAGCCATGGCTTCGGAAACGACACCAGCTGGGCCACCGGACCTTGTTTCATTTGTCTCAGGCACTGGTCGGCCACTTGCCATGCACCCGACCTCACTGCGACACAAGGCTTCACCAGCAGAGGCCCAGAAGGAATGACGTGTCCACCATTTCCAACATGAGATTTGCCGCTGTCACATGTGGACCCATAAGGCTGTCGATTTGCCAGGCGTCTCTGCATGCGCTTCAAACATCAGCTAAGCCTTTGCCAAACAATGCTTTGTCGGACAGAGTGCCTATTGATAGCGGAGCGATTCAACCCCAAGCCAACTGCAAATCCCCATCTTCGGCTTGACGGAACTTACCCAACCAGTTTGCTATGGCCTGAACGTCGTTCACTTGCATCCATTTACACCTACGAGTTGGCTATGCCCATAACTTGAAATTGCCAGCCCTTTGGTTGGACCACCAGCTCAGGCAAGGTTCTTCTTAGTCGCTTTCAACGCCGTACCCCAATTGATCTCATTTGGGACCACGCCTCGCACATAAGGAGGAGGATTGGGACCGGGAAGCATGGGAAGCCATAGATAGCCACCATCAGAATACTTTTTGGCGAATGATTTTTTCGAAGTAGGTCCTCCTTCTTGGCTTTCACAATGGGTTCACTGGGAGGGTCTTAGCTGCAGCACCTGAAATTAATGTGTGGATGCCAGACAGTGTCCAGATCACAAACAAAAACCGAGAAACGTGAGCACTGTATCATTTACAGCGACGTAGCAGCACCTTTGATATTGTCCAACCAACTAGGCCGGTTTTGGTGATTGAAAAGGAAAAATCGAAAGATAGAAATAAGAAAAAAGAGAAAGATGAGAGGCAACAAAAATTAGAGAAAAAGAAAAAGGATGAAAAAAAAGAGTACAAGAAAAAACCCGATGACAATGCTATAGGATGACAAAGGCATAGGAAGATATGGCTGTGGGTCAAAACCCTGTACGCCTGGTTCCCCTATCATTAACCATTGTTTTCCCTATGGTTTGTTGGTTAATATTGACCCATAGCCATATCTTGAGAAACCACCATATAGTCAGCAGCTAGGATCAGCCATGGCTATGCACATTGGCCCCGCCTTGGCCGCGCATGAGCTCCACCAGGTCGAGGCCCAGCTCCCAGCGCCCCGTGAGCTCCGCGGCGGCCATGGCGCTGGAGAAGCTCACGGTGCTACAGCGAAGATGCGCCGAAGTCCTGAGACGCGACGCACACGTGGCATCTGGGGGGTGGTTTCTTGTCATAGCTAGGGGGGGCAGCCCCAAAAATGGTGGGAGTTGGAGCTTGTTGCTGCTGATATCTGCAAATGCTTGGAGTTTCTTTATTGCTGCAAATGGTTTATATTGGATGATTTGGGGGTCGCCTGTGTTGAGAAAGCACCATTTTTTTGCATGTCGAAATATTAGTATTCATAAGCTAAGTTGTTGATTTATTGTTTGCATTGGCCATCCCGACGGAAACTCTGCCTTGTACTTCTGAAGATGCTGACTTTGCTATCAAGTTCCCGTCGCGTCCAAACAAGATTGGTCCAACCCAGCCAGGCATCATCGTCAACAGTAGGTTGAGTGCTGTTTGCCACTGACCAGCATACCTGCAGGCCTCGGTCTACCATGGCGTTTCACCGTCTCAGAAAGGAAAAGGGCAATCCCGAGAAAAACAAATGTCTGGAGGCCAAAAGGATTAAAATAGGATAACCAAAGTAGTTATTTTGAGAAGTACTTTATACACAAAACAACCTAGTCGCTGGCAATTCTTCCTCTTTGCCAGTGAAGATGGGCTCAACTTGGTTGGACCATAATTCCCCCGTAAATGCGGACACTGAGCCTCCAGGGCTTGCGCCGCCAGGGCTTTTGCCGCCAAGAGACGTACATTGCCACGTTGAAGACCAATGCGTCTCTCTTCGCCTGTGTCTTCGACATCAGGTTGAAGACCACGAGTGCCAACTGCCACTGGCCTGCGACTTGGGAGGAGCTGGTCCCACATCCAAAATGCAAGGCCCGCATCAAACTCCCTCTGCCTTGACTTTCGCACGCACTCATGGTGCAGCTGTGACTCACTGTGTTGGGCATCTGCTGCCTGACAATCACACGGTCAGGTGCCAAGCAATTGGCGATATGTATATATTTAAATATTTATGCATGTAAACATCTATATATTGTATATTTTTATAGTTATACATTATACATCTATATGTCTACATATTTAAAAAGTATATCTATATAAAGAAAAAACAAACTATGTATATAAACAAACAACTATTCAAATAAAAAAAATAAATGACTAAATAAATAAATAGATAAATATATATATATATATTTCAAGAATACAGACATAAATAAATGAGCAAATAAATGGAAAATTGATAAATATATAAAACGATAAATAAATGAATATATATATATATATCTGTTTGTTTGTCTCTATCTATCTATCTATCCATCCATCCATCCATCGATCCATCCATCGATCCATCCATCGATCCATCCATCGATCCATCCATCGATCCATCCATCGATCCATCCATCGATCCATCCATCGATCCATCCATCGATCCATCCATCGATCCATCCATCGATCCATCCATCGATCCATCCATCGATCCATCCATCGATCCATCCATCGATCCATCCATCGATCCATCCATCGATCCATCCATCGATCCATCCATCGATCCATCCATCGATCCATCCATCGATCCATCCATCGATCCATCCATCGATCCATCCATCCATCCATCCATCCATCCATCCATCTATCATCTCTGTATCTATGTATTTTTCTATCGACCTATCGAATTATCTGTTTATTTGTCTATGTATTTATTCATTCATTTATTCACTTTTCTATATTTATGTCTATATTCAAGTTTAGATTAGATGTAATACTGAATGTAAAAAATACATGTATATATCTATATCTATGTCTATATTTAAAAATGTTTTTGGATCCATTTGGGACATCCAAAGATAAACAGTCAGTTGTGCAGCTCGTAGATTGCCTAGGCCACTCTACAACTACACAAGTGGATATGGCCCCAAATCTGGTGCTGACCTACTTCCTGATGTGGCGTTAACAAAACTTGGAGATTCCTGCAGTGGCTGGCCCTCCCCGACCTGTCAGCCAGGAGGTCTGTAAAGAGTTGTAGTGCAAGCTGCCATTGGTTTCCCACATGGCAAGCTCCAATGCATGCATTCTGCCCATTCAGACTGCGAATTCCCAGGTCTACCTTGGTCGAACCACAGCTAAATCGAAGCAGGCTTGGGTACCATACAAGGAGATCCAAATAAACCACCATATCACGTCCTCTTGAATGATTGCACACCCGCCAACACTGAACACGTTGAAAAAGACGGCATCTCGCAGCTTGGGACATGATCTCGCACAAAACCCTGGCAGCCAAAGGTTCATCCAAGTAACTTCCATTTGCTCCAGCAGACCCAAAGCCAGCTGCCAATTTCCACCTCATCACTTCTCACTGGGTTGGTTCATGGCAAAAATCAACGGGAAAATCATGTTTTTTCTTCCACTGGTTCCAGGGCTTTCCTGTAGCATTTCCCATCAACCATTGCTGGGACCTTGGGGACCAAATTGTTAGTTGCGTGGCATTGCTTGGTGATGCTTGGTGAGTGATTGGTCATGAGATGTCATGAGATTATTTGGCTGGAACATGTTGGAACTACCATCCAACTACGGGGATGGTCCCCTACCTTTGTTGGTAGTGGTCTTGCACACTTTGAATTGTACCTATAAAATCTATACATGAATGCGTGTGTGCTGATGTACAGTATTTTCATCATTCCTAGCCATGTTTATTGGCATATCCACACGCATACACAATCACAAACATACATATCGAGAGAGAGAGAGAGGGAGAGAGAAGAGGGAGATGGGTATAATCTGTGTGTGTGTGTGTTTTTGTCTTGTTTCCCTGCGCTCCCGGACGAGTGCCCTCAATGCCTATGCTTGTGTGTGTGTGTCTATCTATCTATCTGTCTGCCTATCTATCTGTCTTTTTTTTCTTTTCTTTTCCATCCATCCACCCACCCATCTATCCTAGATTCAGGTGCCCTTGCGAGGCTGCCTGTACCCCACTTGCTCCCTGCCTCGCTTGCAGGCGTCAATGGCGGAATTGAAGCCTCATGGCCCAGGTGCCAATATGACCATTGTGGGCACCAGCAATATCAACAACATGATTAGCGATTATCAATTTCCCACTATTCCCAAAAGTTCATATTGGCCCTTAATACTGGATGATTATTTTTGCGAATCTTCAATATGCACGACCATGATATACTAGCACTTTCGATCAGGATCTATGTGGGCCATTACTTACAAAGCATTGTTGACCACTAGATGATCTATTGACTATTGTTGGATTTGTTGACCACTAGATATAACATTATAGCCAATGATCTAGCTATGATCTATTGTTGGCCACATGAGTCTCGTTGATCGGCTCTCAAGCAGCAACTGTTTGCACGTGGTGCAGCCTCTGCAAGGAGACCCGCCGCTAAAGCCTTCAACGAAGCCCCCGCTTGAGCATTTACAAAGATGCCATAAAACACTGAGCCCGGCGAACCACACAGACCCTACGAGGACCGATGCGAACGCATGAGGGTGAACTCACAACGGAAATTAGGTTTGAGATTTGAGACACCTGTCCGTCCCAAATATTCCCAAATGCTGGTAGCCCCTAGCAGGCCAGGCCAAACAGAGAAGCCATCGACAGCACAGGACCCCCAGTTCACTCTCAAGGGGCTGATCGTATCTTGCTGCGGCATCTGCCCAAACAGCACCAGTGCCACTTGCCAGGCTTGGCCCTTCCCACACGCGCTGATGGCAGCATTGTAGCTGAAGCTGTCCGCCCTGAGTGGTCTGATTGGATGCTCGGGAATGCCCTGTTTGTGGATAATCATTCAGCAGCATCATCATCATCATCATCATCATCATCATCATCATCATCATCATCATCATCATGATGATCATCGTCATCGTCATCATCATCATCATCATCATCAACATCATCATCATCATCAACATCATCATGACCAACCACCATCAACAAACCAAGCAGATTGGAGCTGGTGGATTCCCAAGGCCAAACCTATCCAACGGACACCGCAGCGACCGAGCAGCGCGAGGAGAGCGTCTGCCATGACATCCAACAGGAGGAGTGCGAGCGGCCAGTCCTTGCTCTTCCCGCATGCACTGATGGCCTTGTTGCAACCTGGGACCACCCCGGGGCGCTGTAACACTTTCACCCAGGTGCGAAAGTCAAGGCGAGTAGTGGGGATGTACCCCTTCAGAAGCTCTGAAGGTGAGATTCGATCATTCGATCGGTCACACGACATCGTGACAGGGGCATTTGACACTGATCATCTGAGCAAGCGCAGGAAAACCTCAAACGCCTGAACTCGTAACCCAAACAAAAGAAAATGACAGATTAACATAGGCCCAGAAGTTTTTATAAATTCTGACCTTTCGAAGTGGGACACTATGCCTTCTCAGCTGGGTGGCGAATAATATCGGTAAAGCCATCCAAGGTGTCCAGGATCCTTAGAACTGCCAGGTTGGTTTTTTTGATTGTTTGGTTGCTGGGTTGCTTGGTTGGTTGGTTGCTCGGTTGCTTGATGGTGATGATGATGGTGACGACGGCAACGGCGACACGACGACCCGCTATGTTTCAACCGCCACCCCAGCGCCTTCAGAAGCTCACCAAACCAGCAGCCCCACCAGCCGTTGCACGGTGGATCTCTGGATGCCCCCACGGTCCCCACAGCTCCAAGTCGCAGAGTCTCCCATGTGGCCATGGCACCACGATGCGCCACGGTTTCACGTGAAACAACAGGCACCGGAGGAAGCCCTTACGGCTTGGCAGGAACCCGGGCATCATGGCGTACCCAATGGCCACCTGGGTATGGCCTCCTGGCCCAGCTATGTAACAAATGGATATCCTCTCCGAACCATAGGCATCCAAGTGGTTGGTGATGACATGTTGCACCCCCGGGGCTGCGAAATCTGCAGCTGGTCTTGGTCCGTGATCGTGTTCCGAACAGAAAAATGCCTCAAGCCACCGATGGCTCAAGTGGCACTTCTGCCATCTCAAGATGGGGGACACCATGAACATCCATGCAGCGACATTGGCTGGGCAGTCTTTTTCACCGGTGTTGTAAGCATAACAAGGTGATCCGAACCCTGGAAACTTCCTGACGTTCGGAAACTTTGCGAACATTCAGGACTGTGGCGACCCTTGATCCCAAGTTGTGACTCCTTGGGAAAAAAGAAAGACAGGAGACCATCTGAGATTTGGTTGACTTGCCGACTTCAAGGCTGAAACATGAAAAAAGATGCTGAAACTCTGGTCTGCCTGAGATGTGCCTAGGCGGCGTACTCCAAAAGGGACACACGTGAAGGTCTGCCACAGCATCCAGCGAAACGAAAAGGTCAGCCCATCTGGCGCACAACTTGGCAATTCTTGCCAGGTGAAACGATTCCCCAAGAGGTCACACAGACAGTGACATTATTCATGTGAGGTCATGGCTGTGATGGAACAGAAATCATGTCGACACGACAAGCGTCTTAGATCGGCTCTTGCTTCTCTGCCTAAAATATTTGGATTCGCACCACCAAGCAGCTTGGCTTGAAAACAAAGCTATTCGACCTTTCTGTGGGAGGGCCAAGGTGCAATCTCTAGAAGTGGTCACCCCATGAGTCTACAATGCACATAGGGGTTGGATGGTGGCCCATGTCATATACCATCTTGTAAGTATCCCTTCAAGTGATGTCTGCAACCTCCGAGGTGTGTAACTGGGTCTCATGGTCAGTCCACGACTTTGATTCTGAGATCTAGGAAGGCACCTGTCATGACAAGACCTGTTCCTGTGGGTCAACTAGATACAGTACCCTCCGAGCTCGACAGGTTGGGGGGGATGGCCGCAAAATTTAGGGTGCTTCTGACCCAATTATATAAGCCATGATCATGCGGAGAACAGATCATCTTAGCATATCTTGGCGCTGTAAATTGGGCAAGCTAACCCTTTGACAAGAGCAGACTCCAGGAACTGTACCCATTACTGTGAGAGGTGTGAGGGTGTAACACCGAATGTGCTATACTTCAGGACTTGGAGAGTCCCAGCAGCGAAAACCTAAGAGCACTTGCATAGAACGTAGACGAGAGTAAAAAATGATGGTCATCCCAAATGTATGTTGAATGGCCGAGTACCAGATAAAGCAAGCAGCATGATGAAGAAAGGACATTCATGGAAATGTTACAACCAGATTATGCCAAGAGAACCTACGGACCACGATTCCAATCCTTAGAAATGCTACTTGTGGGCCAACAAAGAAATTCGAAAATGCTGTGTTAAGCCAAACGGTGCTCGATTTCATTAGATGCGGATTGTCATGCCAAACAGCCAGCAAGGCACCAACCAACCGAATAACTGACCAGCAGAAGACATAGATATTTGCATGGAATGTACCTCCACGTGCGCACAAACATGCACATGCACACGCACACGCACGCTCACACACACAAGCACATATACGCATATATAAACATGTGGAGTGATTAAACTACATGTGCATATACAAATGCATATGTACCTGTATATGTGTATACATATCATTAAAACCTTTATGGATATATGCAGGAGCTTTTGTTCAAAGGATATGCGATGATATGTGTACACACACGTACACACATATACATGGCTGTGGGTCAAAACCCTGTACCCCTGGTTCCCCATTATTAACCATTGGTTTCCTTGTTATTGTTGGTTATTAACCCCCATGAAATTGGTTGTTTAATATTGACCCATAGCCACATCTATTTTTCAATCGCCACCTGCTCACGGCTCCCTCTCCCCAACAGTTGTGCCTTTGCCCGTCTTTCCAGGTGACACCTGGGATTTCGCTCCCAGGGGCCCAGCCAAGCACCCAAGGAACAGGGAGAATCACAGGCAGCACCCCAAAGTTCATCATTAGAATATCATGAGCTACATTAGGAAGATTAATGCATGAATAGGTATATATATATATATGTATAGATTTTATGTGTATACAGACTGTATACATCTGTAAAAAAGTATACATGTGATCATCGTGACTACTAAATACTACACGAATTATCATGCAATATGCAAATATATGCATATCTTAAAAAGGGAAGACTGTCCCTGTCTGTCTGTCCGTCTGACCGTCTGTCCGTCTGTCCATCCGTCTGTCTCTATATGCTCTTACATCTGCTACAAGAATCCGCTATCTTAAAAGAAATGTTGACATGAGTTTTTTATATACACGTACATTTGCTACATCATACCCTAAATGCCTGCATAGACAATGAGAATGCCATCAAGTCATCAATCCTCTCTAAGTCCGTAGAGAACCTTCCCGGATTCTTTCTCATGCAGCTATTTACCACCATCGACTGTACTGGAAATGAAGCATGTGGCATCTTCCGAAGGGATTTGACCGAAAATGTCAATTCACAGGCCCAAAATGACCAAAAAAAGAAAGGATGTCACTCTCATGGCAGAGAAAGGGCTCCTTTTTAAAACAGCCATTTTCATAACACGTTTGGATAGTCCGCTTGGAACTGTAAGTATGTTATATTTACGCAAATAGCGTTGCACAGCCATTGCAATAAAAATGTTTCGTTGATCAAGGCTTCCAACAAGCTCCCGTACACCAACGACCGAACGCTTTTCTTTTCTACTCTTGTGCGACCTGCTGTTGTTGGTGTTGTTCCAACGCTCATTCGACTCTGTCGAATTGCCCGAGATCAACGTCTCCAACGCTGTGAGAACAGCACGACACAGATAGGTGTGTCGCACACCTTGCATCACAAAAATGGTGCATCAATGTAACCAAACAAGGCCACAGGGAAGCAAAGATGGTGCATCAATGTGACCAAACAAGGCCACAGGGAAGCAAAGAGTCAGCGGATGATATGTCCAATGATTCAATGGTTTTTAGTTTTGACAGCTGTAGAACCATGGTGTTGTTCAGCTCCTTCTTGCTGCGGGCCCCATGAGGGGAAAAAACAATGACAAGGACATCTTAGGACGTCCCAAAAAGCGACCATCAGCAGGCACCATTCCGTGTCCAGATTGCATGGGCCGCATCGCATGGCCGCTGTTTGTGTCATCATGCCTTTGCCTTCTCGGCCTCTTTCCTTGGTCCAGGATTGTCTGGGCATGTCCACAGCCAAATTGATAATCTAACCACGTTCTGAGTGGTAGGTTACGACATCTACCATGAAACGTCAATCAACAAGCACAGCTCGATATGCGCTTTAAACCACATGCATGCATCTTTTACATGCCATCAAATGACAACAATATTAATAGCATGCATTCCGCGTAATAATCATGCAGCTTGAATGCCAATAGCAATATTCTGCTGGCTGCTGTCGGTTATTTAGCCCCATTATTAGCCACTACTGCCTCAAGCTTTATGAGTGAAAAACTGACCATGTGGATCCACCACGAAGCCTTATTTTGAGTTGGTGATTTATTCATCTCGGTTCGAAACCACTACCGCCTTGAGCCTAAGATAGCCTAAGTTATTCGTTGGAGATTCACCATGTGGATCCACCACCATGCGCCTGATGATTCACCCTATGCTTCCACCATGATCCACCCATGGCAGCCTGGCCAACTGCCGCCCAGGTGCTGCGCTTGCGTTAACAGCCTGCCCTTCTGGGCAATCTCCTTCCGCTCTGAAAAGCGATCCACCAGGAAGTCCTGAGACCCCAAGGGGTGCCCCAAGAAGTGCCCCAAGGGGTGCCCCTCTTGAAACGGGCGGACAGATTCCCCGGCGCAGTCCCGGTCCGGGTGGCGGTAAAAATCACCAGTCTTTATAGGAAAACATGGCAAAACTATGCAAAACTCATGAGAAAATGGTGGATTTTCTACTTCAGATGGATGATGGATGATGGATGATGTATGGCGGTACTCTTGGGTAGTTGGCCTGGCTCCAGCTTTCAAGTCAGTTCGGTGGTGGATGATAGGGCTTCACCAAAGGATAGAACCCCCTAGCCCCATGGCGCAAATCCATCCAATGATGGTGATGATGGTGACGATGGTGATGACAATGACGATGACGACGACGACGACGAGGACGATGACGATGACGATGACGGTGACGGTGATGGTGATGGTGATGATGATGATGATGATGATGATGATGGTGATGATGATGATGATGGTGATGATGATGATGAGGATGAGCATGATGATATGATGATGATGATGATGATGATGATGATGATGATGATGATGATGATGATGATAATGATGAGATGATGATGAGATGCTGATGATGATGATGATGATGACGATGATGGTGATGCTGATGCTGATGCTGATGGTGATGGTGATGATGATGATGATGGTGATGATGATGTTGATGGTGATGATGGTGATGATGGTGATGGTGAGGATGAGGATGACGATGACGATGACGATGACGATGACGGGGACGGGGGACAGGGACGGTGACGGTGACGGTGACGGTGATGGTGATGATGAATGATGATGATGATGATGATGATGATGATGATGATGATGATACCAAGCATTCCCGTACACTTACTTGATGATTGCGCCCAAGCGAGCATAGCTGGATGATGAATTATCATGATAGGTCTATGAATCAAAGTCATTAAATCGTCAACGGGAAAGGAGAAGCAAAAACAACAACAATATTACAGTATTGAATAAACTGCATCACGGAAAGTTGTGCTGCAGGCAGCCACACACCAACAAACAAAAGATCAGAAGGGCGCCTTTTTCCTTGCGCCATCCTCAGGAACATTTCCATGTCAACATGCTCCTTGGACCAACCAACCCCAACCACGCTCGGCAACCCCTGGGCTGGAGCCTGAACCCCACCCCACGGGAAGGCAAAAGCCGAGCATCCGCATGTTCGCGCATGATCAAAGTGAATTTGTAGTACCTGCTTCTGGTGGCCCCAACGGGTGGCAGTGTCAAAAATTGGACCACTGGACTGGAACCCACTGGAATTCCCCGTCATCACAATCGTAAACGAATTGGGAATTCTCGAATTGAGGTCATCCTTAGATAAAGCCAGGCAATACAACCCAGTAGAATGACCAACCAATGACCGCGTTCGACCCTGCTTGTTTGTTCCAGCCGTTCCTTGCATAACAATTTCGGCTCACCTTACAATTTGGGGACCTATCAGCTGTGGTCTGTTGAGCACTTCGGAGTTTCTCGCCGTCAGGAACATGCGGGGCCAAGGCATGAGCCAAAAAAAGAAGCACCCAAAAACACAATAAGACACATAAGAAGGCCAGCTAATGTCATCCCACATGGAACAGCAATAGAGTTAGAGATCTCCAGAGCAGCCATTTTCCAATCCTTAACTTATCGTTTTTCTCAGTAATGACATCACAGATCAAGACACACCGCCACACCCTCTCCACACGACTGCCACTGAGTGGCTCTTCGATGACATCGACGACCCGATCACGGAAGTCAGACTCTTTCATCCTTGATGAGCGGCTGCTTCAACACAGGAGAAAAAACTCAAAACGCCCGGACACTTAGAAAGCGGTGATCTATGGACCTTGGAGGCCCTCAACTATCTAACATGATGATCATCATCATGATTATTGCTGTTTATGATGACGGTAAAAAATTAAAAAAAAAATGGTAGTGATGTTTCTTGCCATGGTGATGGTTGTGATGTTGATGGTGGTGATGGTGATGGTGATGGTCAGTCATGGTCATGGTAATGGCAATGGCAATGGTAATGGTGATGGTGATGCTGATGATCGACGACGACGACGACCACGATGACAATGGTGATGGTGATGGTGATGATGGTGATGATGGTGATGATGAT
The DNA here is from genome assembly GCA_009767595.1 of Symbiodinium kawagutii. NCBI lineage: Eukaryota > Dinophyceae > Suessiales > Symbiodiniaceae > Symbiodinium > Symbiodinium kawagutii. Next base: position 483,545 of record VSDK01010772.1, on the reverse strand, counting down.
GGTGATGATGATGATGATGTTGGTGTTGATGGTGATGATGGTGATGGTGAGGATGAGGATGAGGATGAGGATGAGGATGAGGATGAGGATGAGGATGAGGATGAGGATGAGGATGAGGATGAGGATGAGGATGAGGATGAGGATGAGGATGAGGATGAGGATGAGGATGAGGATGAGGATGAGGATGAGGATGAGGATGAGGATGAGGATGAGGATGATGATGATGATGATGATGATGGTGATGATGATGATGATGTTGGTGTTGATGGTGATGATGGTGATGGTGAGGATGAGGATGAGGATGAGGATGACGATGACGATGACGATGACGATGACGGTGACGGTGA
>VSDK01010772.1:451428-482948 GCA_009767595.1 Symbiodinium kawagutii | reverse complement strand
GATGATGATGATGATGATGATGATGATGATGATGATGATGATGGTCGATGATGGTGCTGGTGATAATGATGGTGTTTTGATGACGGTGGTGCCATTAGGGGATGGTCATGTTTCATGGCCATGTTCGATGACTTACCACCGCAAAATACTCACCAAGAACAGCAATGACAGCAATGGCAATGGCTATGGTCAAACCATCCCTTCCAGCACTTGTGACAGGAGTAGGAAAGCAATGGTGGCCACCATACCAGTAAACACAAATGACACTTATAGTATTATAGAACAAGGGATGAATGGCATGCATTGAGGTTTAAACAAAAGGATAGCAACAATGCGACGAGCGATAACAATACCAGCCTGCCTAGCTATTATGAAGATAAATCATAAGACAGAAGAGTGAAAACAGTGGAGACATGAATATAAATGCACTTGTAGATGCATAGGAGTAAAGACAGAATAGATGAATATAGATGGCAGCCTTGAGAAAACAAAAAGTGCTGAAGCAAAGTTGGCTCTATCCGACCATCGTCGTCGAACTCTTGCCAAGCCTGGCTCAGCGTTTTCGTAGTGAACCAACATATGAGAGCCAACCCCACGGGGTAGGGCCAGATGGGGGAACATCTCAGGAGACAGAACTGTTCCATGGCAGATGTGGATCAAAACGCTGCGCCTAACATCCTCTGACCAGAATCGTCTAGTCGTCTCCAAGTTGGGATGTTTTGGATGGTTGTTATATGTTGTTATTGGATGTCAAGTTGTCTGTGTTAAGGCATGGAAAAAGAGCCCCTTTTTTTGATGGGGAATGGGGAAACAAAATAAGTAAACAAACCCGCCAACTGGTTGTTCTGATCAAGTTCGCCAAATCAGGACCTCAGCGAATGCCCACTTCCCTTCACGAAGGCTCGCCTTTGCCACAGAGGACTGGTTGGTGCAGCATGGCATGCGCATCCAACGTGCCAATTTGCGAAGCTCATTGACCACATTGAAGCCTAGGCAAACGGTGCACAAAGATCATCGTAATGTGGTACATCCTTGTTTTGAGTTGATTGAAGCCCTCTCAAGTTGTGCCAACTTACTTAGAGTTTGCTCACTGGCCCATTCCCATCGTTATTGGATAGCTTGTACTGCAAGGACTCAATGATTACGTGAAATACTGTCGTAAATCTCTGTGTTGGGCCATCTGCCCTGCTTTTCCTGGATGAATCATCACTATCACTAAGCTTCACTTATGTGCCTGAAACATCCTGAAACCTCAAAAATTGCATCCCCCTGAGCGCCCCTTCTGTTCATCAAGGCCACGCTGGCCACGTTTGGGTCAGCCGTCACCGCTTCACCACGGCTGTCGTCTCCACCAAGCGGCTCTGAGATCCTCCGTTCACCTGGAGCACCACGCAAGTTCGCCCCTGCGTGGGCCGAACGGAGCCGGTGTTCAGCGGAAGCCTCAGTGGTGTGCGGTGGTCGCACTGCCATGCCCATCCCCAGTAAGGATGGGTTAGGACATGGGGATGGACGTTGAATTTGGGGACCATACACACCCTGCAAAGCTCAAATTCACTGCTGTAGGTCCGGGAAGTCTTGAAAGAAATATTGGTTTCACATTGCCAACCGGTACACGCCCGCCCAATGCAACTAAAGTCAAGAAATGCTGTTCAGGAGAATAACATGAATCGGGCCTACCAGCTGGTACGATGCTGGTGGGCAGTTTACATGTCACCCAAAAGATTTCAACGTATGGTCACTCATCCAGGGTGCTTCGATGGATCCATCAGGATCCATCAGGTACCGATCTGTGGCCACTTTCGAGGTGGAACCCCGCACAAGCAGCCAGCGTCAGCCAGCCCGCCCAGGTTTCGAGCAGCCAATCGATCTGGTTCTTGAAGGCGCCGGTGGTGGTTCCATGCATCTCGGGACTGACCCATACATGGCCTTCGGACCATGTGGATAAAGCCTGCAGCTGGAAACTTCATGTCAGCGGAGTCTGGAAAAAACCAATAATTACTCAAAAGATCTCAAAAGTCTCTTTTGGGGGCACCAGCCTTTCATGGACAAAGCACATCCATCTATTCGCCTGGCGATATCATCTCCAAAGCAAAGTCAATCCATCTCCGAGTCCATCTGTCATAGGTCATATCAACCCATATATCAGTCCATCTTTCAATCCTTCTCCTAGTCCCATCCATCAATTCCATCCCTCAATCCCATCTATTGACCTCTCATTCTCCACATCTCACCGCACTTTGCGCAACTTGGAACCTCCCAGGACCATGGAACGCCCCCCCCCAACCGCCAGGTCACTCTGAGTTCCTTGACCTTCGGGTGATCTTCCAGCGCAGGGTCACGCACAGGGAGCCCCATGGGGTTGTACAACCGAACCTCACAGCGCATCAACGGCGATCAATTCACCAAGTTAGGTACGGCTCGACATTCTCAATCGACGTTCTCAGCGTATGCTACTGCTACATTCACCTTCAATCTTCAGTCCTTCCCGGAAACCATAATGACAATCGCAACGAAAGCCGACCAAATGGATCCGCGTGACATCAGCTCCCAAGAGCTCCAGTAGACGCGCGCACTCGCAGGCGAGCTTTCGTGAGAACGAAGTCGGCCGAAGAGAACCTCAGACGTCTCGTGGCGCTTCAGGGCGCCAAGCTCGCGCATTGAGGGCTACCCATGCTGCCAAGTCAGCCCTGAACTTTCTCCATTTCTGGGATCGGTTCATGGGAACAGGTGAGGCCCCTGAGACATTGACAACCACTGTGGAAGCCTAGTTCTATTCCAACGAGTTCTAATCTGTTGTAATCTTAGGTCCAAAAATTACATTTGGGATACATTCACCAGCTATTGACCAGCTATTGACCAGGTAAACTATGTAAACTCCTGGTGGTTTATTCAGGCTTGCCTCCCAAACCCTGTCCTTCACACAGGTGTTGCGTTGGGAGGTGCGGGGTTCCCGCCGGGGAGCCGTAGAGCACCAGGATCCTCGGGGGATGCGTCAGCCGAGCTCCCGGGAGTACGAAGCGGGCGGCCTCGGCCAGGTTGGCCCCCAGCCGGTCTTCCGGATCCGCGAAGGCCTCCGCGACCCAATCCTTGCCTGGTGCAATCGAGGTCATCCAGCACTGGTCATGGGGGGGTGGGGATGGTTGGGGATGGTTGGTGAAGGTTGGTGAAGGAAAATAGCCATGATCAGTAATAGATACGAATCGTGTAGGCTAAATGGCTGAGAGTGGATGATAAATGGCTGGCTCATCAGGAAATTCACTGTTCATTTTTGGCTGACAGCTCGTAAAGAGCCTCCCTAGATGATGGCAATCACTAGCTCTGGTTCAATTATCTTATAGCAAGACACAAAGGACACTGGTTGACAGCAAAACAAGACTCACAATCATCAGGATACAGCGCACCGTGCACATCCGTGCACCATGTAAATATACTCGGCTGTCATTATCGACGATGCTTGGTAGCCTTGAGTCTGCCGGGTGGATCGCAGCTCAAAATGGCAGTCCGAAGTAGGGTGGTTGATGAGTCGGGGATGCCAATAGAAACATAGCGGATGGGTGGTTTCGGCTCATATCCGTTAGACGCTGATGATGTGATGATCAAGCTTTACGGCTAGCTCTGGTTGGAAGCAAACCTCAGAGAAATCTGCCTTTGTCAATAGTTGCACTGGGTGCATTCGATGACATCCGCTCAGCACCTATGCCGAACATGACCAAACATCCCACGACTGCACTTCCCACGCTGCCACCACCCTGCCTGGCCCACTTCCAGGTACATCAGCTGTGGCCCTGTGTGCCAGCCAGGCACCGGTGCCATCAGCCAAGGGTTCGGTGCCATAACCACCTTCCAGGGTGTAGCTAGCCTCACCCTCCGAGGCACTTCCAAGCCCAGAGGCTGCCATCCTCACCGGGCCAGGGAGGCTGCCAGGGAGAGCCCCCAGGGAAACCCGTAGGGCAAACCCCCTTGTCACCCATGGTGCATGAAATACCTTCCACATCGTAGGGTCTACACAAGTGCCCGGATAAGAAAACCAGGTTCGATGAAACACGTGGAAGAACATGCCAAGCAAGGCATTGATTCAAGATTGAGTGGGATAAAATGGCCTTCACCCAACTCACAACTTAGATTGGCCAAAATGACTAAACATAATCTCAACAAAGGCAAAAAGCTTATGCACAATCACGAACAACACTCTCCACGAATCATTCTTCCTGCAAAGTTCCTGGCCCTTTCCGAGTTGCTGCACGTCCGAACCTTGAAATTTATGTGGCGGGAAACTCGAATAAAACTGGCCGGAAACTCTGATGAAAGTCCCTTCAACATCCAGGCATGGAACGTGATGGAACCATTCTTGGAACTTGCCATCCACGGTGAGGCCAACTTCCCAACCCCCGGCATCCGGTCGACCTTCGCCTGGAGACAGCGAGCGCGGTAAAGCAGCCCACCGCAGCGCTGCGCAGCGGTGCTTCAAAGGAAGGCCCAACGCAGCGGGCGGAGAGGGCGGAGCGTGGCAGCAAACGCCAGACCTTCGCCTGGGCGATGGACCATGGATCTGCTGGGATGCCTAGGGAGGGAAGACATCAGCTACCCTCTGGTTGACCAATTTCACTTTCACCATGGTTGACCAGGGATGGTTGAACCCGGTGCACGCGTCCTTCAGCCATCTTCAGCCACCAGTTCTGAGACATGGATGGCTGGATGTGGCCTAGCCACAGCCGAATTAGGCAGTTTGGCAGATTTAGCAACGAAATTCAAGAAATGATTTTTCTCATTCTTGGCACCGATGAATTGACTGGAAGACGTCCCCTCCAGTTGGTTCGTGGAGGAGTTCTGCAGTCCAAGTGACAGGTGATGGTCGGGCTGCGGCAATGAGCATTGCGGACTTGAGCCAAAAGACTCTGTGCGAGGTAGCATGTTGATGGCCTGGATCAGGCCCTTAGCCGTATCGAATTGGTTGGTGGATGTTAGTGGTTTCAGCGCCTATGAAAAATTTGGGTCAAGCAAGCAACCAAGTGGTAACACTGGGGAGGGGAGAAGAAGAGGTTGGAAACCACCAGCCAGTCAAAGCTCTACCATGTTTGACCACCCTGGCGGTGCAAAAAAAGGGTGCTGACCCATGCTGGCCCGATCCAAGCCACGCGAAGTGGTTCTCCAGGTGTCAGTGGCTGGTTCCAGACTGTTCATGGGAATTGGCGGCGGAAAAAATTGGTTGCCTTCACCATTTTAACCAATTATGCCCGTTGAATGCCCAATCAACCAACCAGCCAACCAACCAACCAGCCAGCTTGGAAGTCGCAGCACTGCAAAACGCTTTCAACTATGCAGACTAGGAATTGGCTAGCCGATCAAAATAAGAGGCGGATGATACAGAAAAATGCAAAAAATCGACAACATACAATCAACAACATGCAACAACAAACCTGTAGCTAAACCCGCAACATTTCTGTGCCCCAGCTTCTGTATCGGTGCTGCGGCAGGTTCTAAGCCCCCGTGCCTTGCCCTTTTCATCCAGCAAGGCCACTTTTCCTTGAAAATCTGGAGTCCAGAGTCGGTTCCAGAAACTAGGATTAGTACTGGTTAGTAATGGCTAATGATGGTGAAATCAAATTATGGCGGCATGCCATCGAATGTATCTCGGTTTTTGTTGGCAATGGGTATCCCGAGTAATTACTCAGCCAAAGCCCCCTCAAAAAAAAACTACCATGAAACATCAGCTGCGAAGAGCAGTTTGCCATACCTGTAAGCCTGGTGGTCGCTCAAGAGGGCGCACCCCCAAGAACCACTGCATCCGTAAAGCCGCATAAGACCACACAAAACAACCCGTCAGCAGAGCTCAAGAATACAGAGATTACATAGGGTTAAGGCTCCAGAATGTCCAAACATGTCGTGCGAATTCCGTGCATGTGATTCTGACTTTCACAGGATTTAAAAAAATACCGACCGTACACAAAAATGACCCACGACACAGAAGCTGCCACAAGGTCCGCCACTGTGGCCAAGTTGCCTTCGAAGTTCTCCACGATGTCCTGCCAAAGCAGTACTCTTTCTGTGGCAGGGGGGGAAGCTGCAGTGAAGACCCAACCCTCAACCCAACCCAGCTATTTCTCAGGCAGCACCCCTGGCACCAGTGACAGCTCCAACCAGCAGCAAAACCCTTGGCCTCAAACTTCAAGGTGCAGCTTCCCAGGTGGTCGTCTTTCTTCCCCCAGTCTTCGTCCCAGATGTGAAACTCGATGAACATCTTGGCACGCCAGGTGGGAGCCCCAGACCAAGTACACAACCTGACCTCACCAGCTTTCTGACGAGGGACGCCACGCTTGATTTTCATCTTCTTCTTTTCGTTCCACTGCACAGTATCTCCTGCCCCAGGCTGCAAGGAGAGCTGCAAGCAGAAGTGGACTGGGAAATGCAGCTGCCAGCTGAAACAGCACAGCTGGCTCAACCCTGGCACCCACCCAAGTCCCAATTTTTTTGTTGCCGGTCCTCCATTGAAGATCGTTTTTGTGCACCAGGAGTCCTTCTCCTGGGGCAGCATGGCATGGGCATGCTTCAAACGCTGGAAGAAACGGCAAAATGCTCAAGCCAACGAGCAGAGAAACCAATTCATTTGGAGATGCGGTCAGTAGTTCAATGTCGGCCTTGCAACAAAACCCTTCAAGGCTTGCGCCCCAAGATGGGAGAACCAACAGGCATCCTGGGTGGCTTCGCAACATTGACCCCAAAATCCAGAATCATCACGTGGGTATGGATCAAAATGGATCAGTGCAGGTCTGCAGCCTGACTGTAGGATCTAAAGCGTTGAGCATGATCAGGTTAGCCCAGCAAAAATGCGTACACACATAACCCGAGGCGTTTGCTACGAATGGAAATGGCATAAAGTTCATGAATCGAGTGGAATAAGCAGCACCTTAGGTACCCTTGTGTTTTGGGGTTGGCAGGCACGTGATTCATCAGCCCATCTTTTCTTGGGCCTCCTTGGACCACGAGGGTCGCGCCAGCATTTACAGGGCGTTGGGCAGCCCAAATGTAAAGAGAGCCTTCGCATGTCTTCAAAGGACACATGCACAGGGCGGTCCGCAGGCCGAGCGTAAACGGATGTAAACGGCACTTTGCGGTGGAGGTTTGAACAGCTCTTTGCAATTCCAAGTTCTTCAACACCGAAGTGGCAAACCTGTACAGTGTTGAAGACTTGGAAAATGCTCAAACCAAAGCACCCAGAATGCCTCAAGCTGGGGAAAATGGCCGACTTGGACCATGGGCCCAAGGTTGGCCGCCAGGCAAGGCCAGGCAGGCAGAAGCCACCCTGCAGAGCTGTGCAGACAAACGCAGTCGCCAAGACCGGTCCAAGAGGCTTTGGTCAACGCGTCAAATGCGACGCATCGCTGTTGGACAACAAACACACGCAGCTGTTTGTAGTAGAATCATCTCCCAATTCCAACTGGACCAGTTCGGAGTTGCATTTTTTGCTAAATTAAAGAGTTGCATTGTAACTTTAAGTCGTTGGGCTGCGGGTCGTGTTTTCCCTTCTCTTTGTTACTAGTTCAGTTCCTGCAGTTGCGAGCCAGCAACCAACAATGACCAAGCATGCAACCTACATCAAGCTACATCAAGCATCATCAACCTGCCATGGGATCAACCTCCCATGGGTTCAAAATCGAAATTGGAAGCGACCTTGGCGAAAAGATGTTCGCCATAGATCAGTTCTTTCCCAGCCAGGCCGCGTGCTAAGGGCCCTGTGCTGGCCACCACGTGCCGTCCCGAGGTCGAGGGCGGGGACGCAGACAAGTCCAGGGGCCGAATCACCTCGGGATCCGGACACGGTCCGTGGGGATCCGGGAGAACTGGCAGGGTTGGGTTACAGGAAAAAATCCAGGAAAGTGGCGAAGAGTTGCCACGATTTATGGTGCTTTGCTGGCATGTTTCTTGTAAAGCAAGTGGCTTATGGTTAGAATATGTGCCAATAACCAAGCAGTTTCCATGGATCTTCACCACTGTATCGAATACTTAAGCACTCCTGCAGAGTGGAAACCCTTGGACACTGAGCCAAGCACCAACAATGGTTAGTGATAACCACAGTGGTTCACAATTTATACTCCTACCTGTGCTACGTTAGTTCTGGGTAGTGGTTGGCAATCACCCTTGTAGTTGGCAGCGGATGATGCTATTGTTGTAACGGGGTGTCGCGTTGTTGATCCTTACTGAAGCAATACCTTGTGCAATTTCACAACAGCAAAGGAACAATGCTCAAAGTCAAAGAAGCAATGACTGTAACGTCATACTGATTGCTAGTAATGATATACTGTGTATATCTTAAAAGGTATGCATATATATTTACATATTTATTTATGTATGTATTCCTCCAAATCTATGCACATTTACTATATGTACACATGTGTGCGTGCCTTATGTTCAAAAACCACCCATGATATTTGAACATCCCTCCGTTCACCAAAGCCATCGAGCACCAAAGTGCACTATCAAAGTTGGGCTCGTAGAAGAATGCGATGGAGGTCCTACAGCGCTTCGCTGCGAGATTTCGAGCCTTAAGGGTCCCAAGATGTCCCAAGGAAACCCGTCCAAAACGGCACCAAATGGTTGGGCAATCGCACCGCGACCCGGCACATCCACTAACCATTCCCATCTATTTCACCATTGTTACCCACGACCACTCACCATTCTTCAATATTCTTAAATTCTTAACCTTTATTCCAACACACAACACCCCACACCGTCGTCCTGTAGTCTCCTGCCGTCTGCCTCACCCGATGCCGTGTGGCCACATAGCGCCCTTGCGTCCAAACGCCTAGGACTAGGAGGGAGCTGCACCGAATCCAGTGGCTTCAAGTGTTGCAAGTTGATTTGTTCGAACAAACCTTTTTTGCTTGGGCATCACTATGGGTTGGCCCTACCACTCACTCCGAGATTCAAAGGGGGATGAGCGGATATGAACAAACCTGTAGAATGTATTCACCTAGCGATAACAGTATATAGGCCTATATGTTGTGTTTCTGTTCCTCTATCTCATTTACATTATGTATATTCATCTATTTATGCATTTATGTTCTCATGTGTCCACACACCAAGATACTGTTTAAATATATTACATTTATCTATTTTTGCATGTCATTGTGTATGTATAAATATAAATATAAATATAAATATAAATATAAACATATACATATATATATATATCTATTTATACACACATGGATGAGAATTTCGTGTGAAAGTGCTGATGGGCACCTTGTAGGATAGCCCGCGGTGAAGTACATGATACATTCCTCCCGGGCTCCGATGGGCCCCGCTTTGAGAAAAGCACGTCTGCAAATTTAGGGAATCCAGAAATTCCAGGGTGGTTGAGAAAAGAACAATACTATATATATAATGTATTATCGATTGTCGTTGGAATAATCGTAATTGAACATTAATAAAAGTATATCACAGTGATTGCAAAGTATTTTAACCTTGTATAACACGAATCGCCCCTGTCTTCAAAAACAATGATACGACACCAGTTCTGCAGCGGTGACAGTGTGCTGCTGTCCACCTCGGTCACGCTGATATCCCAACCATCTCGGAGCCGACAGAACCGAAACTCATCAAATGTTTGAACATTGGATTGGCCAACGGTTCAACATATCCAATGTACGCGTATCATCTTTGGCACGCCAATTTTCAGGTATTCTCAACCCGGCGTGCCTCTCCATCTCCAACCTCGCCACGCTACTACCCAGGCCCCCTTGCCAAGCCACCACATTCACCAACCATTGACACACCACTGATCCCTGCGGTTCCTTCCTTCAGCGTAGGCACTGAGCATATCTCCCAAGTTCACCACGAAGGCCCCAGGTCGCGGTTGCACCTTTTCCCAGTCACCACTCGGGAGCAGCACTTCCAGCGCATCCGGGGTCTCATCCTGAACGGCCAAGTAAAGGTGACAATTGACGACACCAAACAACACACTGGGGTGATTGATGATTCTAGTTTTCCAGACCGTGATAATACTTGGATGCTAAGTAAAGGTGAAGCATCCAGAAGCTGGGTATCTTGACTGATGGTTTTGGTTTTTCGGCTGCGAGTCAATGGCTATCTGGCATTTTTGGTCCGAGAATCAACCACGAACGATGCAAACACCACACTGTATACCATGCTAATGATGATTGATTGTTAGCTGACCAAGGGGTATGAGAATTGATAGTCGTGCACCATTCTTCCACCAAGAGAAACTTTGAAGGCAACCCCAACCTGTGCCAGAATAGTCCAGCACCCGTAGTCCGAGTGCTCGCCACAGGACAGATTCTGCTGCTTCTCAGGGTGGAGGGTGGGATATCCAATGACCCGCGCGCACCAAAAACTGCGATTCGTCAAGTCGTCAAAGAAGCCCTCCGGAAGCCCCAGGCCCATAGCCATGGCCTACCAGACAGTTGTAATGGCTGCAAGAGTGGACTACTTAGTTGACTGCTTGAAGATCATGTTTCTTTACAAGCAAAGGATTTGTATAAGGCTTCATGAGTTTCATGTCTGTTTTTGAAAATCACAAAATTGGGACCATAGAAGCCCTGGATGGTCAATCACGTGGATGGATGGACTCTTCGGCTTGGGAGATATGTTACGCCCACATGTTGGAGTTGCCACCTTCAATACGGGCTTCTCACCACCAGCGCAGCGCGGCAAGAAATTTACCATCCCTTGAGCTCCAGCACATATACCGTGCCCCAGGTGCCTGCATCAATGCGTCACCCACTGCAGAAACCTTCGAAAAGTATGCCTCAACAGCTGTGACATGCAATGAAGGCTACATGTTGATAGCTCCCTAACGCTGCCGGGGGAACAAATAGAAAACTGACAAAGGGTCTTTTGATGTCTTTTGTGGGCGCGCGGCCCTCAAATTTCTTCTTGGAACAGCCATAGCGAGATACATGGTGACTGCATGGTGGGATCATGGCATGGGGCTTGGATGGAACTAGTTTCATGTTGCTTTACGCCATATCCTTGACCCCTGGTTCTCATCCTCAATTCCATGCCAACAAGCTAGGCATAGCTCAAGAAAAACCAAAGAACCACTGCCACTCCCACAGCACCTCCGCCGCGGGTCTAAACTCTGCTGGCTCTGTTGGCCAAAGGTTGGGGGCTTGCACGAAGCGCCGTAGTCGATGGATCCTTTGGAAGACACTCTCCCCCCGCCATTGCCAGGAAGCCATCTACGGGTGATAATCATGATATGTGATATTGCAACAAACTCAATTTATACAGTATACAAACGTTAAAAAAAAAAATGCAACCGGACCCCTGGAAGCCCTGAGTTGATGGCAATCATTCGATACATATCTAGGAAGTCAGGCCCCCGACAAAGGCATGCAAACAGAATGAGTGGAACACTTGCGAGGCTGTGGCATGAAAGCAGCACACTTTGACCCTGATGCTTTAACTTCGCTACTTCCCCCCCCACTTCCAAGAAGATGTACTGCTGAAGCTACCCAATGAACAGGGCTATGAATGTTGTGCGCAGGTACCTGTTGTTATAGGGGAAATTGCTACCTTGCGCGATAGCTAGGTAGGCTGTGGCAGGCTGAAGTGCAAACACCTCCACTGGCCCGTGTCAGCTGAGAGGCTCTTCGTGTCCCATGTTCACCTTGGCCGGCCCAAGGCAGGCATGATCTTTGGAGACCAGAAGCGTGACGGAATCCTATGCAAAACATGCTGGATAGCATGGCACCCCAGAAAGATCAACCAAGAGAGTGGCCGATGATCACTTGGCAATGGTAGAGTCATATGAATGAAAACTATTGCATGCAATTCAGGATCAAGAATAGCTCAGGTGTGCTCTGACATACACTTCGTACGATTTGCATCTGCAATGCATGCGACGCCTAGGGAACGTGCACACAAAGTATTTGCAGCAATCAAACCGTCAAAACCTCCCCAAAACAAACTGCCAAAGTCAAGTCAGCCCCTTAGAGATAGTTGCACCGTATCACAATGTTTTCACTTCATCCAGCCGCACCCTGGCCCTTGAGACCCATGAAATCCTCCTTCCTCTGTTCACCAAGGCGCAGGCTCCCGGCCGAAGTGGTTCAGATCGATCTCTCCAGCTGGGATTTCAGCGAAGAAATCCAGGGCTTCATGCCAGTCCCTCATCTCCAGCGTCACATTCTGCCCCAACCTCGGCTGCATCTGCAAGGGCCCAGAAACCTTCCACCCTTCAAAAGCTCACCCCACTTTGGTAAAGGGCGTCCAAGCAATTCCAGAACCCAATGAAGACTTCCAAAAGACACCAACATGCAAAAGGATATGGCACAAAGCAAGCCATTTAAGACCCTATAGGTAGTCCTTGTTCATAACGAAGGGAGAGAATGAGAGCGAGGGAGAGATGGCCTGACCCCTTGTGATGTCCTTGGTCCCTGGGCTCCCTGCCGTTGGTAGCCTCTACCTGTCAAGGGTGGTGCAGCAGCCATCGCGATCTTATCCTGCGCGCAACCCCCCCCCCAGCCGCTGACACGACAGCTGCTAGATTTTCGTGGCCTGATCGAATGCATCAAAATACCAATCACAGAAATCAAAATGGATCAGTGCTGATTCACAGGTCCCACTGTCGGCACAAACGGGGCACAGCGACGGAGTGTTTGTTTTGGCTCATCTAGCCAGTCGTGGCATGGGTGCCAAGGGTTTGTCCCCCTAGCATGCTGAAGCGATTTTGATCCGGGGAAAAGCCGAGGCTTCCGAACCTTTTAGAATAAATACCAGGCTATCCTATCCCATTGTGCTGGTTGTTGCTGGTTGCTGCTGGTTGATGCTGGTTGCTGCTGGTTGCTGCTGGTTGCTGCTGGTTGCTGCTGGTTGATGCTGGTTGATGCTGGTTGCTGGTGGCTGGTCCAAGCCAACCCAAACCAGTGATACCAAGGGCTGACCGTCAACCCGGCACCATGAAGCGCGCCGCCGCAGTCCTTCACGGAGCCCGGCAGGGAGAAGAACTGCTTCGCCAGCGAGTGCAGGCGATCCACCTCATCAGTCTCGATGCCATGGCCTTCCACGTAGAAGAAGCCCACACTACCTGAGCAAACTATGGCAGAGGGCTAGCTACCAACAGTGCCCACTGGAGGGATCAACCATGGTTCAAGTCTCACCACCTATGGAGCTGATTCTCAGGGAGGGAGAGAATCGAGGGCACAAGCTCAAGCTACTGGATGTTTGCCGGAGTTTCCGCCATGTTTGATCATTTTTGGGGCTACCAGAATCTATGGATCCAGCTCACGCACATTACCGAAATCGCTACAGTCTATGCCACTACGTGTGACGGATGTGCCAGAGTTGAAGGTAGACCTGGCAACAACCAGCGCACAAGTATTGAAATGTGAGACCAAATAACTCATAAGGTCATAAGGTCTTCAATGGGTCTTCCTTCAACTTGTTCATCATTCTTTTCTGCCTTTTTTGCCTGATTATCTGTATGCGCACTTGCCCGTCCAAAACTTGCATGAGAAGTCCGCATCAACACCTTGTGCAATCAAAGGCGCCAACACACCAGGGAAAAAATACGAGATCAATGTTCATAAACCACACCCCAATTCAGCATGAATAGCTAGCAATGTACCCCTAGTGTAGCTGCTATATATATATATATACATTCATATTCATCTCTCCTTTGGTGCACAAATCACTGGTCTAAATTCGGCCCAGCGTCTGCAAGCCTCATCCAAAGCCCTAGCCGCTGCCAAGCGCGAGCGCGAGGAACTGGCAGGAGACATGAAGGCCGAGAGGTCCAACACGGGCAGCCGGAAGCCACGGCCTGCAACCGTGCGGCGCAACGGGAAAGCCTGCAGCTGATTCTTTCAAGGCCTTCCCATGGCTATCATAACACCGGCGCTCTGCTTTTTCTCATGGAAAATCACCAAAAAAAATTGGGCGGCGCGAAGTTCAAGCTGAAGGAAATCCGGCACCTCAGTTATGGATGAAGCCCTGCAAATACCTGGATCTTCTGCGAACCCGCCCAAGCCATTACTGTCAGCACCCCAGCCTGACATAATGCTTCGGAAAGCGCGGAGCTGTGGCCGCAGGCAAAATGCCATGGCTTTGGAGCTTCGGACGCGATACATCTTTCAAGACCACCTGCCTGAACCCAAAATCTGTTGGAACCCACCTTTGTACAGTCAATTGTGGGAGGAGTGAGCGATGCTTTCGCAATGATAAACCTTGAGCTTGTGGTTTTGTTCACGTTGGGATGGAGACCTGTGCCACGTGCTGCCTCTGTCTGGCTGTCCAAGCTAATGCACTGAAAACAGCCGCGGCACGGCTCTGCAATTGGGGCAGTCCGGATAGCTGAGGTGCCGATCCCCATCGCAGTGCCCAACCTGGCCACCAGGCTTGACGATGCAGTAAGGATCTGATGATCCATACATCCAATCCTCAGTCGATCTTTTCTTACCCGAGCGAAGGGTTGCAGTTGATAGTGGTAATTGATGCTTAGTCATTATTCATTAAATGCTGGTTGATGATGATTGACGGGCAATAGAAGGTTGGCAATCACCAAAATAGCCAAATATGGCTTTAGGCTCAGAAATTCTAGCACAACTGCAGCATTCCGCTGCCCAGCCTGATGTTTGCTGTAAATGGCCCGCATAGCATATGGCGGAGGATCAAATCCCAGACATACCCTGACACTCCTGCTTGAATACCCAAAACCTGGATTAAAGCTTCGATGTGGGAATGTTCACCCCATGCAAATTGTTAGATGGTTGACCCTGAGAGGCACGCATATATCCCATATGACCGTTAAACTCCAAGCACCCAGTCGTTAGAATCCTGCGCTACGCTCAGGCAGAAATGGATCTACCTACACATAGGGCAAAGGTATCCGCAGGAATTGAGACGTTGAAAAGGATTCCCTTCATACCTCTGATCCTAAGAGACAGTGGTTGGAACACTAGGTTTGTGTCTGTACAGTTGTATCAGCCCCATACGCGGAGCCCCTTTGTGGCTCAGAGAAAAAGGCGTGAGACCGTTTCGCAGACGTGGAAGGGGAGAGCCATCTATTTTCGACGCAAAGAAATGCGCATGCACACTGCACACGCAAATAGAGCCATAAAAATGCACACAAAACAACGTATATCCATGTATATCCTGTAACATGCCCAAATGTAATCACAATAACGCTCAACAAAACACAACGCCCAGAAATACTCCCACAATGCATGTTCAATAAACCAGGCAGCAGAGATATTCATCATTCACAACGATAATTAAATAATCTGATATGGTCCTTTCCCAGCCCAAGAATCAAACAGGAGCCACCTGCCAGACCATTCTGAATGCAGTTCGCCACTGAAACCAGCGGCACCAATGCTTTGAGGCCAATTTCCAGAGGCTTAAATTGGATTCGTCAACCTCTCTCCGACGGGGCAGAAGAAGGACACTACCAAAGAAAGTCAAACAGTTCACGGTGACCCGGGTGACCTGGGTGACCCTCCTAAGCTCCTACCAAGTGGCACACCAGCGGAAGATCGCTTCTGGGATTCGCTCTTGGTGCAGCCGGGGTGCTGGGACTTATAGACCCTATAGGCCGCTCAGGAACCCCTTTGCCATGCTCCGTTACCACTTGCTAACTGGGGATCCGCAGTTGAAGCTCAAGTGCTGGGGGCCTTTTCATCAACAGCCCTCCACATGAAAAGTTTGAAATCCTGCCGCCCGGGCTCTGCATCTCGCAGGTTCTTGGCCCCCACGACCTTAACCTCGACTTGATACTCCTGCGCAGCCAAGCAGTTCGTAAAATTGCCATCCTTTCATACCCCTTCCGTCCCCTCCCGCCCCCTTACCTTGAAACCCGAAATGGCCCCAGCTGAAGCGCAGTCTCAAGACTTGAACTTATTGAAAGAAGTTTTGGGCGGATTCTCAATAATAGAGAATACCCGCCGTTCTTCCGTCAATGCATCCAAAACAAAAAATGGTTCAAAATACGAAACTAACTTCAAGACAGGTGTCAAAAAGTATGTGAGGTTTTGTTCTCACACACCCTTGCACCAAACAAAAACAAAGTGTGAAATATATGAGCTTCAATGGGTCAAAAGTCCGGTGCACACAATAGCAATGGACAAAGCATAGATACATGGAACATGATCACATGAGGGTTCAAAATGGAAAGCAAACGGGCACCAAGGAGGCATCCTCCAATGCAGATTTCCCCCTCCCCCTGACCCATCCTCTTTGATCTTCGGCGGGGCGGCAGCCACAGCTTTCTCAGGTTGAACCTGGTCTGCAGGGTGTTCAAGGTCATCCGAAAATGATGAACCTGATTGAACCTGGCTCAATGGACCATTGACACCTCTTGCGTGCACGGTTACCCGAAAATGACCGGGTCTAATGATATCTTAGCCATCAACTTCTCGTCAGGGGAGTGGCGCTTGCCAACACCTGTAGCAAATCAACGACCTCTAAACTCGCCCCAGCGCTTCAAAAGACCTCATTGAAACACGGAGCTGCAACCGTTCTGAAATACGTCCACAAAAGGCGCCAGCGAACCCATGGCGGAAACACCACGGCCCCTTGCCAGCGTCCAAACCAGCGGCTCCCTGCGCTCGGGACAGCTCCCTTGGGATCCCCAACGCTGTCGTTCCCCACATTGCCAGCATTGCCAGCTGCTTCAGCTCCGGCAGCCTTGGGCATCCCCGCTATGGTGATCAGCAGCTGGTTATGATCCATGGGGGTCACCAATAGTTGTCATGTTGTGATATTTGGTTGGCTAAGAATGGGCTTCGATACTGATGTTTCATATGATGGCTAACCGCTGTTCAGGACTGCTATTGGCTAATGGATTGCGAATGATCATGACCATCATGCCTACGAATCAAGAATGGCTACCAAATCTTTCATACTGGCCAATATTCACGAATGATAGTTCATAGTGAATAGTCCGGCTTCGCATTGCTAAAAAGGCGTACGATGGTCAAGCATCTAACCGCGAAGAACAAAATCATAGCGCTTACCCAGTTGGATGATGTTGGATGCCCATCTCGGCTATTGAAGCTTAACATATCATCAAGCATGAGCGTAGCGGCGTAGCCTAGGTCAAAGGACATCCGAAAAATGAACCGCATAGGCTTCGTTGGGATGTTCATCAACCATCAACAAGCATCATCTGCCCCACGTTGTTTGGGGCATTGATCCACCCCGGGATTGTCCATGCCAGGGGAACACCGCTAGAACCAGTGATGCACCGCACCTGGGCTTCCACACCTTGGGATTGGAGGCAACCATATCCCCGACGGTCGGAGAGAAACCTACAGCCGCTCCCCGCTGGGCACAGCAAGTCAGGTCGCCACTTCGGTGCATCTTTTTTGTGCAAATATTTACTGATCATCAACCAATGTTTCAGTGGATTTTTGGGTTCACTTCGTGGCGATCAGAGACAATCCTCTTGAGGCGAATCCTCTCGGATTCGCTCACAAAGGCAGATCTTGTCGCCGAGGTACGGAATTGCATCCGCCGGATGAAGCTCTCGTTCAAGACCACCCTGGGGACACGGCAGGGCGACGGTCCGGGTGAACACGTCCCTTTCCCGAGCATGTCCGCGGTCATTGGCCAAGGGGCTTCTTCCTGACGTACAGGTCCTGCGGCTTCAACACAGCAAGGACATCAACGCATCAATTTCTCGTGACGGCAGAAATGCTTCATAGTGAGTCAGAAGTACGAAAAAAGTTAAATTTATTTATTTGTTTGTTTATTTATTTGCTTATAAATATATATATATATATATATATATATCTGTGTGTGTGTGTGGAGAAAGAGAGAGAGAGAGAGAGAGAGAAAACAAAAAAAAAAAAGGATATTCTTCACTACCACTCATAGCTAACTTGTCTTATGACCAGAATAACTACCACTCTTGTGCAAATTCATCCTCCAACGGTGGGACTCGCTGTACACCAGTCAAAGCTGGCCACAAAGCTTGGATGCCCTCATTGGCGGGCGTACTGCCCAGAACAACCCCAAAAGTAAAGTACATGCAGCACATCCGAACTCATCTCCGTTTGGGCCATGGGGAACTTTGCCGAAGACTTGAAGTTTGGCTCCTCGTCAACCTCCAAGATCCAGGGTTCGCCTTTGCCAAACTCCTCCTGTGGGCACTACGGCAGGGACTTGGAACGCAACCATCATGCGCCTATGAATTTGGTGACCTCCATCAGTACCCAACCGCAACTGATCACTGCCTCATCGTTTTCGTCGTCGCCCTCTAACAGTTGGCACATAGCCTGGGCAAATGGGTGACTGTGGGGAACCCTGTAGGTTACCCTGATGAAGGACGCCGGAGCTAAGAAATTGATAGACAATTGGTTGTTTTGTTGGGACACCTCCTTCTATTGGCCCAAGATGCCCGCTGATCTGACCTTGTATGACCTCATTCAATAAGAAAAAAGATGATGACTCATGATGAGATTCAAGTAGCCGGGCCCTTGTGTCATCAGGTTGCTGAGCAAAGTCTTTCGGCCCTCTGGCAATTGAAAAAGAGTCCATTGCACTTTGCGATTTCACAATGAAACCCACAGAACATTAAAGCCCCAAATGAAAACAAAAGCTTTCACTGGCCTTCCAAACTCCTACCCCGCCCACTGGGATTCCCAGGAAGAATTCCATCAGGCTCGCTTGGACACGCTCCTTTCTGCCAAGCAGCGTAGACTGAAGCCTCGTGCCCAACAATCAACACGCTTTTCCCGGCTTCGAGGAGCGGTGTGATGTTGTCCTTGGATGACACCAGAGGCATGGCAAGACCCCCAATCGTCCCCAAATGATTCCATATCGGGGAGGAGGCCCCGCACTCAGCATCGCTTACTTTCAGCGGACAGTCAGGACAAGCATCATAAATTCTACAAGGACTCGGTGCCGTAAGTTGGCCTGTTAGAGTGTCCAGTGATGGCCATGAGCCATGCCATTGGCATTTAAAAAGTGACCCCCACATCCACCATGAAGCACCCCTCTATCCTCTTTGAGCGTGAACCTACACTTATCTACATGTCCACCCACACAAATATATATATATATATATATATTTATTTATTTATTTATATTTATATTTATATTTATATTTATATTTATATTTATATATTAGTGTTGGTTTATGCGTGTGCGGATGCCAATGTGATAACACATTACATTGCAAACATGAAGTGGAAGAGAACAATACATACATGTTCAGGTGTACATGTACCTGTGCAGATCGTATGCATGGTAAAACACATACAGAAATATATGGCTGTGGGTCAAATCCCTGTACCCCTGGTTCCCCATCATTCACCATTGTTTTCCCTATTATTGCTGGTCATTATCCCCCCTTATTGGTTGATTAATATTGACCCATAGCCATATGTTTGTGTGTGCGCACGTGTGTGCCTATGTGCCCATAGGGGAAGGCCAGGCCGACAAGCCTGGGGTTGACTCCAGCCAAAGGACGCTTAAGAGCGGCAGCACACGATTGAAGACCATCCTTAGGTGTCTCAACATGGTGCCCCAGCTGCCATCGAAGAATCACCAGCTGTGGGTGGACATGGGGTGTTGCAAAGATATATAGCCAAAAGAGGGAAAGACTTTCGGTCAACAATGGGATCTGCCAACCCGCAGGTTCTTTTGCACACCTGAAGTTGAGGTTTTTGAGTGAGGTTCTTCGAATCGTGCAACGGAAGTTGCTGGCCAATCGCATCAACAAATCATCATCATCATCATCATCATCATCATCATCATCATCATCATCATCATCATCATCACCATCACCATCATCATCATCATCATCATCATCAAAAAATTCCCTGGCGTTGTTGGTTGGAACCCCCAATAGTTGCCTATCAATTCATATTATAGTACTATGATTCACCATCACAATGCGCATTTCATTGTCATTTTCTCATGGAACGGCCCAGGTTCTTCATTGACTCGGTGCCAGGTTGAAGTGACTGCGGGATCGCCCTGAGGCAAACCCAGAGACAAGCATTGGAAAGGCGTGAAACTCTCTGACTTTTCATAGCACCTGGGTTCATAGATGCATCCATGCGTAACAGACTACACATCGGTGCGCAACCATGTACATGGGGGCCTTCTACACCGGAAATTCCTCAAGATGGCTCCATTTCAAAACAATTCATCCGCAACCCTCTCTTTTGCACGCTGCTGGAATAGAAAGTCTTTGTTTGATGAGACCCCGCCAAAAGCACACCACTGCACCGCACCTGTACAGCGGATCATTCACAGGATGCTGAACATCGCTTTTCTCCAACGCTGGGGGTGCATCCTTCAACCAAATCTTGAGGTGCTCCTGACACCCAGACGGGACAATCGATTGATTGTTGCCTCGACAGTAAAGCAGTAGATCTGCCCCAGGCATTGCAAAAGCCTCTGTGGGGTGAACAGCAGAAGCCCCGCCCCAATGGGCTTCCCACGTGGCACTAGCAGCGGCACCGGCATCTCCTTGTCATAATTTTGCTCCAAGTCCTTTTCGGTTCGGCCCTGTAACTTGCCCCAGTGCCGGTCGTTCAGGCGAAAGGATTGGTACTGCCTTGGCCGGGCGATGCAATGGAATCCCTGGATACCTGGGATTGGTCTTGACCACGGCCCAGCCCGACTCAGCCCGGCCCAGCGCCAAGCAGCGGTATGGCCAACTCGTCGCATTCCATCAGTGCAATCCAGGAGGTGTAAATGGCCTGCAGCGCGAAAAGGCTAGGTCATGACCTATACATTATACATATCACCATAGCAAGTTGGGTATATAAGCGCCATTAACATTGTTACCGCAACCAGTGCTGCTGATTCTCAATAGAAAACCCCGTGACGCGTGGTACCGACCCATGGATGATCCATACCGACTCGGCATTAGCATATAAACGTCGCACTTAAGCCAGCTTTGCTGGATTATTTCTCAATTGTGCCCTCTCACCAATTTTTGGCAGATCATCAACAATAACTAACCACAACTACTGCTCCTACTCCGCCTGCTGCTGCAACAAGGCAACCGGAAAGACGACAACAACAACAACAACAACAACAACAACAACAACAACAACAACAACAACAACGACAACAACAACAACAACAACAACAACAACAACAACAACAACAGGGCATTAGCCGGCTCGGTGCTCACCTGTTTCTGCCTAGAGGTGAAGACCGCGCCAAATTGAATGCCAATCTGCGACCTGGGGAGCAGCCCAGGGCATTGAAGAGGGACCTCGCCATGGTCTCAACAAAGCCCAAGCGGCGCCCCAGGCAGCAAACGAAATCATCAAAAAGTGACAGGTGCCAGTGCCCTAAACAGTGTGATCCTCAAAGCGTGGCCATAACTCTCATTGGCCGCTTGGATCTATGAAGAGCAGGTTGCACTATGCACGTTGCAGGTGATGCGAGCTAGCACGGCCTACCAGGAAAATCTGATAATAAATCTGATACTCTTAACCCTGGATTCATAAACGCCTGGTTGGTTAATATGGGGTATCCCTCAAGTTCGCCAACTGGTTTCTCATTGAAAGGCTTGTTTGAATTCAGCATTTTTCTTGGATACCATCCCCTTGTTGCAATGCTTAGTTACAACCCTCATTGACCACATGGTGGTTTCTCAAAATAGGGATGCCCAAAAATAGTTGGTCTATTATCTATTACTACCATAAACGGATTTATGTAAAGGGTGATTGGGGGGACCCCTATCTTTAGAAACACCCACATCCTGGATGGTGTAGGTGACTCTGAAATCTGTCAGGTGGCCTTGTGCCATTTGCAAAATAGGTGAAACGGGGAAGTCAACGCAAACCCTAGTGGCTCGGTAGGGCTCGAAAATGTTGCGAAGGCTCCAAAAATTTGCGCAGAAAAAAGGTGTAGCAGGGACGGCAGTGTAGCACATGTGACAGCAGACTGACATACCCAAACACCCACATCTAACCACTACGAACCACTGGAACTGATTCATCCGGGCTTGGCATTCATAAGGTGGTCGAGCTCAAAACCGACTCCAGGACCCAGCAGTGTGGCCACCTACTTCCAGCTGCTCGCTGCCAAGCAGCAACATCTGGCCAGCCTGTTGCACACAACCCATGTGGCAAATGGGTCATTGATGGGAAAATGACACATGACGCATATTAGTTACAGAGATCAATCACCAAACAACTCATTAGAAGTGTCGAAACTACAGGAACTCAGTTCTTGGGCGGCCAAGCAATCAACAGATATCAACCGGAGGTTCATCTACAAATGCAGGACGAATGATACTGATTTTTTGAAATGGCAAGTCACAGTCACAATGGCAAGCCTCAAGTCTCTTGGTGACGCTATTGTGGGAAGTGCGATTCAACAGCTGCGCATTCCCAAAAAAAAGGAATTGCTTTCAACCGCTCTCCAGACCCCCAAACTACTGAGGCTGAGAGACAGCACGCCCCAAGAAATCCTACAATTTCTGGTGACAGACTAGGCACCACCAAGGCACCATGCATCTCTCTCCCTCTCTCTCTCCATCATCCCGAAGGTTCAGCTAAGGCTGAGGGCGAGCTGGCCCAAACAAACGGAGCCACACTTTGGGGCAAGAACATTCTAGTAGGTTACATCACAAACTTTACACGCACAATAAAGGGAATTGTAATGGTTTTTGATTTGAATTCCAGGAGTTCCTTCAGACACTCGTTTTTCTTAATTTTACATTGGGTTTTGATAAAGCAAAGAATCCACAAGAAAGGGTTGAAAACAAACATGTTTTTTTCTTTATTTGCATTGATACATTGCAACCGTGTATTTCCTTATTTCCTTATTTCCTTATTTCACAATATGTGTTTCCCTATCTCTTTGCTCAAGCAGGGGGCATGAAATAAGTAAATAGGCTTTTTTCTTCGATGCAAAATTAAAGCTGGAATAAGGAAACAACATCGCCAAGGAAATAAGAAAATAGAGCTGGAATAAGCTTAATTCAACCTTATTTTCTTATTTCAAAAAAATTAAGGAAATAGCCCAGGAAATAAGGCCTTATTCCAGGTCTATTTTCTTAATCCAACCCTATTTAAAAAGGGGGTACCCAGTTAGGGTATCCCCCGTTTGACTTCCAATCACAAACTTTACACGCACAATAAAGGGAATTGTAAGCCACGGGAACTACGAGACCAAATGGAATTAGGTGCACCATGCATCAACCCTGGACATTTTCTCGAAGGCCCTCACTCTAAGGCATTGATTCGTCAGCATGACAGGTGGCATCCCTGGTGCACCTTCTTTGCTTGCTGGATGCCTTTGGGGCTGAGCCCATCTTGACACCAGCCCGTTTTCAGAGTCCCCTGCGCGGCCGTGCCGGCACGGATCACTTGGATTCTTCAAGACTCATGTGCAGCTGATGCCAGTTGACTGGCTCCTGTGACTCCGCAACCTGGTTTTCTTGCCATTAAACAAAGCAGGCCTGCAATCCCCCCTGTTTCCGACACATCATTGACATGTATACGTACATTTGTGTCCCAAATCACCTTGTCATAGGTCCAATTCCGAATGCTCATAAACCTAAACATGACATGTACACACATAGATAGGCACCCATATAACCTTGTACGTACAGGCGCTCACATGTGTACGTACGTGCATATCATTCACATTTGGACAATTCTCGCATGACAACCCCGCTGCGCCCTTGCTCCTGGGCTTGTAAGTCAGTTTCGCCCGCAGGCAGTAGAACCTGCTGGCCCAAATCACATGGCGCTCTCTGAAGATTGGGGCAGAACTGCAGCCATACACCAAGGTCAATGTGGTGCCACATTGCTCCCGGAGGAGTAGGTACCCCAGCTGTCCCCAAAGCCATGAGCAAACTGGGTGCCTGTGTTGGGATGTGAACTACTGTGGTTGGTTGGCTTTGACTTATGGCCATCTGTTTTTTGGAAGCAACTCTCTGCGTATAGAAATACACTATAGTCACTACGGGTAGGTCCCTGTGTGTCCAAATGCCAACTTCAAATGGCACCGCCTGGTCTCCGATACCTGATCAGTACAATGTCTCACCCGACCAAAAAAAAATCCGGAATGTTGTTTAGCCGGGTGTCTGGCTGGAGTTCCAGTAGCCCGAAAAGAAATGACTTTGTAGGGCCACAACATGGGAAGAGGACCCACACTGCAGCTGAGAGACCACAAATCTGGGGTAATCGCCCATGGGTCGAGACGGCCAGGCCCCTCCCTGGAAACTCCCCGAGGTTCACGCTTGGGCCAGTGGCGAAGGGCATGGAAAATCGTTTGGTTGATTCATGTAAGCTGGCACCCGACCAGAAAGTGATCACACGCTCAGCTGAACTGCTAACCCTCACGAATCGAGGTGTCGAGCTTTCTTGGTTAACATTGGAGCCATGCTGAAGCAAGACCCAAACAGGATTTGGGAATTGATTGTGATGAAGACCAAATTTCACAAAGATCTTTGCCACCCCTGATTTCAGAGTGCCATTTCTCTGCAACACTGGTGGTGTGTCCTGTTGAGAAGTTTAGAAGCTCCCCAGCATGGTCATCACTTTGGGATGTCTCGGGTCCGCCAACAGCATGCCACCAGCGAGGTGCCCATCGAGCTGCAATCCCGACAGCCATGACTGGGCACCTACGCACTCACGACAAAGTCCACGTCATGGCCCTGATCGCCCAACCAAACCCAGCAGTTGGTGGCACTACCCTACTCGGGATGGAGAAACCAAACGCGGGCACACTGCTCTGCGGTTGCAGTCCTGGACTGCATTAAAGGCACTACATTTTGGATAGATACCAGCACGTCTTTCAGCATTGCCACAGCATCAAAATGACCTGATCCTCATCATTGCACATCATCTTCATTTTCTGCAGCATCCTCCCGCTCCGAATCGCCATTATCATCATCACCACGACCACAACCACCATGATCATCATCGTCATCATCATCAGCATCATCATCATCATCATCATCATCATCATCATCATCATCATCATCATCATCCTCGTCGTTGTCATCATCATCACCATCAAAAAACAATAATTGATGAAAATGATGTTATTCTTATTCTCATTGTTTTTCTTCTTCTTCTTCTTTTTCTTCTTCTTCTTCTTCTTCTTCTTCTTCTTCTTCTTCTTCTTCTTCTTCTTCTTCTTCTTCTTCTTCTTCTTCTTCTTCTTCTTCTTCTTCTTCTTCTTCTTCTTCTTCTTCTTCTTCTTCTTCTTCTTCAACAGCAGCAGCAGCAGCAGGAACAGCAGCATATCGTTATCGGCATCGTATTATCAGCATCGTCGTCGTCATCATCATCATCATCATCATCATCATCATCATCATCATCATCATCATCATCATCATCATCATCATCACAATTGTCAGCATCAAACCGTCAAGTGCTGCAAAGGCACCGGCAAATGCTGTTCCAACATTGGGTGCCATTTATTGGTACAAATCTGGGTACCATGTAACAAACATTCCAGATTGTCTTGTTCAAAAATTGGGCACCAAATTACCCAACAAAATCAAGGTTCCCGAGGGACAATGCCAACTGTTTGGGTCTTTACTGTCAGTCTTGACTCATGGGCATGTCGATCGCCTTGGAACCGCTTGGAATCTTGTATTGGGACAGCTGCCTTGGAAGTTCACAACACGATCTGAGCAGACCATCCCCCCTCAGATTGAACACTTTTCGCTCGCGTTTGCTCGCTTCCTCCATTTTCAGTCCCCAACCTGTCGGGTTGGGGAAGCCCATGCTTCTTCTGGATGGCAAGCAAAGGGACACCAAAGGAATTCCATTCCTCGGCTCATCACCTGCATCTAGGAGTTCTGCTGCGCACCCGCCACCGTCGTTCAATCACCGTCGAGCTGATGCATAGGAGAAGGCCTTGGGGAGCATGTCCTGGCGGTCATCATCGGCAATTTAGTTGAGGCAGTTTCCAAAGCAAATCTTAAAGCTTGCCATCTGCGCATCTTGGTGAGTGAAAACCCCAGGTCAGTTGCCCCTCAAAATCTGCCATGTTTCTTGGGAGGTGAAGGTTTCTCCATGGCTTTCCACCATGTCGATCCCCGGCCTTGGAACAAGTCGTGGCGCTAGAATGGACTCATGGGTGTCACACTCTCCGCTTCGGATTCAAAGGTTGACCTCAGGGCCACGTGGCAGGTCGACCCCCAACCCTGGGCTTGGGGTGATGGCACTTCCTGGCCCATGCCGTAAGCAAAGCACTGCGAACAACATGATTGTCCGGTGTTGAATGCGACTGCAAGTCGCCGTATCCCCCTACAAAGCATGGCAAGTGATGTGGACCTCAAATGTAACTGGCATAGCGCATCAAACAAGCCTAGAATTATATAGCAGTTCACAAACATTAAAAAAAGGGCTGAACTGAGAATTTGGTCAAGAGTCAAGACATCACCAGTTTGTTGGTGTAGCTGAATTTTAAACCAAGGGGAACTATCAGTAATGGCAAATGTAGACTAGTTAAATGGCTTGTTAAGCAACTTATATCTAGGGGGCCCACCTTCAATAAATAAGATGACCTATATAACCTGGGCCCCTAGAGTGCCCAGTGCAGATGACAAGCTGTGCCAAGGCACAACCTGCTACGCAGGTCTAGCTTGTGGCTGCTGGGAGTTCGAACATTCGCAGGTTGAAGGACCTAAGCGATCAGGGCACCAGAGAAAAGATCTGACTTGTTGGGCTGGGGGTTGAATCAGTCTTGTCACCCTCACTTTTTGGTATATTTAAAGGTCGAACTGCATTTAATTTGTTTCAGGAATGCGCGTCTTCTTTGTGTCTTTGCGCGCTTGCTGGCTTGGGTTTCGTCTTGGTGGCTTGGGTTTCGTCCTGCAGACAAAAGACCATCCTCGCCAAAGAATTCGCGCACCACAAAGCATGCAACATATTAGGTATACCTTTTCAACCAACTCCATTAGACCTCCCTGTCTCCCTCTCCTTCTCTCCCTGTCTCCTTGTCTCCTTCTCTCCCCCTCTCCCTCTCTCCCTCTCTCTGTCCCTCTGTCTCTCCGTTCCTGTCAACATCACTGCTCGAAGGAGAAACATCTTCAAACATGTTGCAATCCTGTCGTGCTTCTCGGGTGCCCCAAGGCAGTAGTGTCTCTGTGGGCCGCTGGGTGGTCTGGAAGGATCTTTCGTGGAGTCTGGCCGGGGGTTCCCAAAACTTTCTCCCCAATCAGCGCACGAACTCTGACAACTCAGGCTCAGGTGCACATCTATGCCAAGCGAAGGTGCTAAAAATTAGATTGCACTCAAGAAAACATGTGCGAGGCGTTTGTTCCAAACCAAGGGGGCGTTTTGTGCACTTTCCTGAGCAGGACCTTTTGCATTACCACCATGCGTGTCTCACCGCGCTTTGTTCCTGTGGCCAGCCCAAGCCGAGATTGCCTCTACGGTTGGATGCTGCCCAAAGCTGCAAGCCTTTTGAATGCAACACATCTTCCTACAGCACGGAGGGCTCACGCTTGAGCCGAGCAGCTGTCATGGCTATCTCGGACTTCTCCTGACGGGACCTCTCAGTCGTTGGCTCGCGCTGCAATTGCCCCCGCAGTGAGGCATTTCCACTGTCCTCTGCGCTGGCCAGATCTCTGGCAAAAGCCTGCCGGTGTCGGTGGCATGGGCGTCAGCTTCACCATGTCAGGCAGCATAGACCATCGCAACAGCACAACCCCACCAATACTTCCAAGGCTGGTCTTCAATACTTACTTGGGAGCATCAAATCATGCAAAATCATAGGCCGCTTGATTCAATCATTAAGGTATCATAAGCATCCTTAGTTGGGGTCCCCTTTTCCATTGTATAACCATCGTATTGTTATATAACCATTATCTAATGGTTATAGCTATAAGCTAAAGCCCATACTAAAGCCCTCTGAACCCACCATTTTTAAAACCATTATTAATTGATAGTTAATGGTTGTAACTGTAAGCTAAAACTTTAAAACCCCCATAAACCCATATAACTCCAAGTACAGATCTTCTGACGGCGCTGCATCTGCTTCGTGGCACCTCCAAATTGGCATAGACTGCTGCAGCATAGCAGGTGGCCAGGTTCAGAATCAGAGACATCCACGGCAACAGCTGAGCTTTGGCATGTCCCTGGACGCATCACAACGACCGGGGGCGAAATATTCAACTTTAGAACCATAGATAGAAGTAGAACTAAGAAGTACAACTTAGAAGTATAACTTCATACATGCTTTTAATCGAAGAAATGTAATGGATGAAGTTTAGATATGCACAGATATGTATAAAAGTCTATCTTCGCCACTTTTTCAAGTGTCGTGGGGAGCGACCCTGCGGCCTTCCATACTTACCGATACCCGTGCCGTTCTCGCTCCGCGCCTTCAGCAGCAACGGTAGTCCCACCAGGCTCACGTTGAAGCAGCTTCGCCAGGCCAGTTGCGAATGCATACGGCTGGGCCGATGCAGCAACACCGAGGCGACGCCTGGGAGGCACCGGCTCCACCGTTGTAACAAAGGTTAGGGCCTTATGATATACAGTAAGATGTCTTAGGAGAATGCTCAAGTCGGCAGGGTTACAGAGACAACAGTCTTACAAATCAACCGCCTTGGATCCAAGTCAGCCCCCAAAGCCTGACATTCAGTGTTTGTTCAAGCCTGAGATGCTGATAAGAATGCCCGAGATCCGAAAAACTCAGGAAGAATCCTGCCCATAGGTAATTTCCGAACCAGAGATCTACACACGAAACCCAGTAGAGGCATGCACGTTCATGCGTGCGTGTCTGTGTGTGTGTGCTACACATACCTGGTAATGTTTGTCATGTGCCAAGCACATGGAGAAATCGACACTAATGATGATTGCACCCCAGAGTCTTACCGTGCCAAGTCGCCCACGGCAGTTGAGAGGACAGGGGCAAAAGGTGTAGGCAGCAGCAGCCAGAGACAAAATGCTTGCCTACCACAGAGGTTCCAAAGACTGTAGCCCACCAGGGCGCACACCATGCCATCCAGTAGTATCAAGGTCCTTACTGTCAAGGTGCAATTAGACAGCAAAAATCTGAGAGGGAGTGACAACTCCGGTGCGGGTTTCGCTTCTGGCCAAGAACTATTGGTCATTGTGCGTGTGTTCTTTCAAACTTTCATGTTACAGTCTTGTTCTTAGACTGATTGGATACAAGAACTGCGTTGAGAGTTTCTCGCTGCCGATTCTGGGATCTCACAATTAGCCGAAGCAAGTTGTAACTGTGCACCGCAACCAGGAGTCACTGGCAAATTTGAGACTATGACCCGCTTTTACTGGTACCTCACCGCAATCCATTGGTGCCAACGTGCCAACGCCCAACTTG
This sequence comes from Symbiodinium kawagutii, assembly GCA_009767595.1. Classification (NCBI taxonomy): domain Eukaryota; class Dinophyceae; order Suessiales; family Symbiodiniaceae; genus Symbiodinium; species Symbiodinium kawagutii. The sequence goes on along the minus strand of VSDK01010772.1, from coordinate 453,698 downwards.
GAAAATATCCGACGCCATTTCAGGGACACCAACTTTGTGCCAGAAACCGGCTAAGTGCAAAGACCAAGCGTCAGAAATAAAACCGACACCAGAAAGGCCAAGATCGGGCTCTGGATTGAGCAAACCTGAAGTGAAGAGCTTGGCGAGGAATGCAGCTTTTGAGCATCACCAAACCGAGTAGACTGGTAGACCGGCATCCTACTCTGACCAGTCTGTTCAGATAATAAATGATAATAAGAACAACTGCCATTGGTATTTGAGACTTTGAGCAGCCCTGTCCCAACTCCCAGATCTCCAAGGAACCCAAGGAGACAGCATCTGAAATCTGAGATGATCCGCTTTGCTTCGCAGCAACTCCCCAAGACTTCCATGGCCACCACGGTGCTGCTTGAGGAGACTCGACGAAGCAGCAGCACTTCCATCACTGAAATCCAAACAACCAGCACTGTTTCCACCAGCCTGCACCAGCACTGCGGGGTGGCAGATCTGCTCCCAGCTGGCGCCATTGAGCGCATGGTTTCGTCGGACAAGTGACCTAGATATTAGATCTCCCAATCCAAGTTTCGGACATGTCGTGGCCTGGGAAATCCATGGAAATGATGAATGACAAAGTGTGCTTCCATCAGATCTAACTCATCCCTCAGTAGGAAAACCCAAGGCCAGGGAAGTTGGATCCCAACTTGTCCGCTCCAGTCCCACCTCCGGGGCCACCAGCACACCTTGGACATGGCGAACCAACTCATTGCTGTAGCCTGGGCGTTGCCAAGAGGGATGTCAAGCCCAAGGGCTTCAAACCTCCCAGCACCTTGGGCTGCATGGTGGCTTTGGCAAGTTAACTGATTTTACAGGATTGACCTGGTTGTCCCCACTCGCTTTTCTTGCCCGCCTTGCCTGCATTCACGTGTGGGAAGACCAGGCAGAGTTTCCAGTCAACGTGGCCAGTTGTGGTGACAGCAACTGATTGCTCTTCAGCACCCGGAATACGGCGGACCTCAGGACTGGCACACGTCCAGGATCCATGGGTAGTAATACCAATACGTCAATACGTCCATCCCAGGGCAGTGCTTGTCTCTTCTAAATTCAGTTTGTACAGCTGCAACCCCAAGTTGTGAGATGTGTGGACAACCAGTCCAACAGAACCGTGGTCAGAAATGTTGCCTTTACTGCGGTGATCTTTCATCAACACAATGCAAAAGGAACATTACCAAAACATCAAAAATAGAAGCTTAAATAGATCGAACACAAATTTAAGCGTATATCTATATCTACATCTCTATCTCTATCTCTGTCTCTATCTATCTATCTAGCTATCTAGCTGTCTACATCGAAATATGCATATAAATAAAAACATATATAGATATCTATCTGTTCATCTATCTGCCCAGGGAGAGAGATGGATAGATTCCACAATCATCATCATCATCATCATCATCATCATCATCATGACCAACCACCACCCTTCTGACTTCCCATCGCCACGTCACCAGCTCCGTGAAGGACAACCGAGCGGTGCTCCGCCGGTCCTCGGAGCCGCGGTGCTCCGTGGCGCCGCCCGCGGTCCTGGGCGCCGGCGCCACAGAGCGCAGCACCTGAACCTGCGCGGTTTGGCCCACGCGGACGCTGCAGTGGCGCACCTGGGCGGTGATGGTTGGTGGATGCCAAGTGGGTTTCGGGGGTGGCAAAGTGGGGGTTTGTTGGAGGTTGGTTGGTGGGCAAATGGTTGGTGGATGGTTGGGTATGGATGCTGGCCATCGATGTCAGCCTCTTGGACAGTGGTTTGTTGTGATTTTTGATCGAAATTGTGTGAAAGATTTGGGGAACTGCACTGTGCATGCAAATAATCTCCCAAGAACTTGAGCCAACGAGAGGAAATGTCAAGTATCATAGAGCAGCCATAAGTTTGCATGTGGTCCACCCCTCCTGCAAAGTTTCCGCAAAAATGTAACGGCACTACAGTGACATGAACTGACCAGGAGCTGCCCCTGCCTCATGATCCAACAGGCTCAAGGCAGGCAGGTGCCCCCCATCTCCAGCAGTAGAAAGCTCAGAGCCAGGGACCAGGCGACTGAATAAGTTGAAGGTGCAAACCAGGGAATAAATGGCCTGCAGGTGCTGCGGGTGAGATCTGGGCAACGGAGAAACAACCCATTGCTGGCACCGGACGCATCATGGGCCATTTGAAGATCGATTTCTCATGGATTTGAAGGACCAGAGCCCACAAGAGTCTGAGGTTCGGCTGGTTCAGTTCCATGAATGGGCTGCCATGGGCT
>VSDK01010772.1:410988-443180 GCA_009767595.1 Symbiodinium kawagutii | reverse complement strand
TGTCCTATGATGTCATATGATGTCCTATGATGTCATATGATGTCCTATGATGTCCTATGATGTCCTATGATGTCCTATGATTCCTATGATGTCCTATGCTGTCCTATGATGTCATATGATGTCCTATGATGTCCTATGATTCCTATGATGTCCTATGCTGTCCTATGATGTCATATGATGTCCTATGATGTCCTATGATGTCCTATGATGTCCTATGATGTCATATGATGTCCTATGATGTCCTATGATGTCCTATGATGTCCTATGATGTCCTATGATGTCCTATGATGTCCTATGATTCCTATGATGTCCTATGCTGTCCTATGATGCCCTATGATGTCCTATGATTCCTATGATGTCCTATGCTGTGCTATGATGTCCTATGATGTCCTATGATTCCTATGATGTCCTGTGAGCCTTTGGCATCCCCCAAGAGCAGCCGAACTCCCAATGGAACCGACCATCGATTGAGCCCAAACCCAGGCCAGGGAACACCAGTGGTTCACGCTTAGTCGGATGCCTAGTGATTAAGTGCACCCCCCAAGTTACCAATTGCGAACCCTGATGGGACACCTTAGACTCCTGCAAACACATTTCACTTACACATGTAAACTTACATGTGTTAAAAATGCGAGCACATGTGTACTAAAGAGCGATCAATTGTATTTTGATGCATTCCCATTCAATCGCGCAATCTGCATTCACCAATTCGAAAAGGTGACCGGTCTCTCGCATAGTGTGGGTCAACACCAGTCTTGTTGGGATCAATCGTGACCCCTGAACTAGGTGTGTCTTGCACTGGAAATTACCAATCGTTCTTAGTTTCTAACTAGAATGCGCTCTGCGGTTGGTGAACTACCTAGGACCGAGGTTGACTATTGTTGAGGTCGTCTTATGGCAAGATTATGATATTTTTGGGGTGGCCTGGCACTTGTCCAGGGTCACCGAGCCAACCAGGTGCGCAGGATTGCTAACCAGTAACACTTGCATGTTTCCTGCTTCTTGGGGAGCGATAGTTCATGGTAGTTCTGGGGGATTTCCCCGGCACCAGGAGGATCAAGAACCATACAATGACCAAGTTCAGCGGTTTCAGCTGCGCGTCCCAACAACCAGGGCGCCTCGCACTGTGCCCTGGCTTTGCACAAGATGTGAGTCCAGATTTCATCAGCTTGGCACCACTTCCTTGTTGACGTCGGTGCATGTGGCGCATGGTTCGAAACCAAGAAACTGTGAGTTGCTAATATGCATGCACGTCATGCACCTATCTATGCAGGTATGAATATCAAATCTGCATCATCAAATCGAGAATTACAGAGCACATCAGAGTACAATAAGCAGAGACGAAATAACGAAACGATGGATCAATACCATAAATATTACCATTCCATGCCATCCTGCGCTGTTTGTGAATGGTAAAAGTACTTGTCCGATGTAGCCCTATGAATTTCACAGGTGTAGGTCATACACTGTACGCGGCTGTGTGCTGGCGCAGCTGCAGCAGTTCAATTTCAAAGGTTCCATATATTATGGATTGTCTCTGCCTGACGTTCAGGCCTCGAATTTTGGAACATGCAACTGCTGGAAGCAAAAGAAATGAGTCTGACCGCGGGGTAGCTTTCTTGAGAAAGGCACCCCTAACCTTTAGCCAAGGCAAAGGAACTGTGTCATAGGAAAACCAAGGAGAGATTGCTTAAAAGCGCTGTACTCAGCTTCCATCGACCCAGCCACGTGGGTGGCCTGCAATTGCCTCACCTGCCAGAGCAGCCATCACCAAGGCTCCTCGTGGCTTGGAGCTGTGCGCTGCGACAGTTGAAGGTTCTTCCCTGGATTCCCTGGATGCTGCGCTCTTGCAAGCGATGGCAGCTCCCACCTCAGTCTGCTGCCAGTGTGCCAGCGCACGCAGATTTTCCAATTCTCTTCGCAGTTTGCGATTCTCCAGTGATTGTGCAGCGGCCATGGCTGCAGCCTCTGCAGCATCTGCATCCGGCTCCTCTTCCTCTGGCTCCACATCTGACATTGCTCTGGGTGAAATGACCGGCTTTCGTGTTGTCACTGGCTCTGGTCGTGCTGAAGCTGCCTTTAGCCGGCCAATCTCCTTGGAGATATCCAGCTCTCTGCCTCGAAGTGCCTCAGCCTGTTGAATGCTTCTCTCAGTTTCTTTGTGAAGTTCAAGTTCTCTGCGCTGCAGGTCCTGCTCTTTCTGCTGCAGTTTTTCCTCTTCTGCACAGTGAAGAAGCTCCTGTTCTTGCAGTTCCTTCTCCCGCTGCTCCAAGCGCCTCCGCCTCTCAGATCGCTCCTGCACCAAGGCCTCCAAACGCCGTTGTCGCCGTTCTTTCATTTCCTGTTCCTGCCGCAGTGCTGCCTCTTCGACCTCCTCTTGTTGCATCTCCATCAGCCTCAGGTGTTCCTCCTTGAGCTCCTCTTGGCGGCTGCTGTTCAGCTGCTGTTTCAGCTCGTTCAGCCATTCCACCTCCCCACGTTGACGACTTGCTAGGGCTCTCAAGTTCTTCAGCTCACGTTCCAGGCGCCGATTTTCGGCATGCGCTTTGGCTGTGGATAAAAGTGCTGCTGTGTCAGGCTCCAGAAATCCATCAGTAAAAGGTCGATCTGCTTCAGCTGCAGCCTCCGCAGCCTTCACCTCTTCGAGTTCTTGCCTCAGGCGCTCGGTCTCTGCCTGGGCATGCGCCAGCTCTTCTGCAACTGGTGAGCTCACACCATGTGGCACTGCTGGATGCCAGGCAGGCGAACGACTTCTTGGCCGACGGGGCACCTGCTCAACTTGATCATCCACCAGAGCGATGGCTCGCAACATCACGTCCACCAGGCACAGGCAATCACATGCGGATAAGCACATGCTTCTGTTCATGTCAAAGAGCGTGTGCGCTGCATAGGTTTGCATCTCAGCCGGTGGCACCAAGCCCAACTGCATGAACACAGTCACCACAAAATCTCGAATCTGCCCGTTGCTCCAGGTAAGGAAGCCACAGCCATCACGATCGCACTCACGAAAGACTTGCATAGCAGTCCGCACGTGCAAACCGTTCTCAATCGCCCCGAGAATCCGCGAGCGCGACTGGGAATTGGCAATCGCAACAACCCGCATCACTGGTGCCAACTCCGAAAAGTCAACACTGACACCGCGGGGATATGTCAGTCGCTGGGCTTGGGGTTGAGGGCGATAACTCCGGAGGTATTCCTCTGCAGCGGTCATGGAGCTGCTTGTGACCCGAACCTGCGCGGGCTTCGGAACCGATACGGGTTCAGGTGAAGCCGCCACAGGTGCGGTAACAGGAGGCTTCGTACTCCCCTCCATGCTGGGCTGAGCACTGCCCTGATTGGCCGCCATGGACATGTTCAGCATCTGGCTGATATCCACTTCAGGCATATCAAGGCTCTTCAAATTCAGAGCCAACCCACTTGAGCGAAGAGTGTCCAAAATTTCTTTGTCTTGTTTAGCGCTGACACCAGCCATGCGCTGCAGATTGGTCACATTGGTCACAGGCTCTGTCACTCCTCCATTGGGCGCCCCAAAGCCACTCCTGGGGTAGGGTATCTGGAACCCTTGCCATGCCTCTGACTGATGGCTTCCACCCAGCGAATCACCTCCCACCAGTGGTGGTTCCAAGTATGTCCGCAAAGGCTCTGGCTGAACCAGACCCACAGGCGGCGCCAAAGCTTTGGGCACCAGCAATGTGGGCGGCATCTGGAAGCCTAGCAGGGCTAAAGCTTCAAAAACAGTTTATAGCCATTCCCAACAGATTTGCGCAAGTCCAGGAAATGTTGGCTCAAGAAATCATAAACCATTGTCATGGAGTGCAACCAAGCAGGCAAAGAACACTATGGTGTTGTTGGTTCAGCTCCTATTTTCATTGCTCCGATCTTGGGTGGCATCCTTGGGGTGCCACAAAAATGGCAGCAGTGTTTCGAACATGTTGCAGATTTTGCGGAAGGCGCAGCGCGGGAGGCAGGAGGGGCAAGTGCAACCCAACGACAAACATCAACCCACTGCGGACCGAAACGCAGTAACAACCCAACAAATATAATCAACATAAATCAATCTACTTGCACGGTGACTTGCAAACGGAGCTAGCAAGCGAGGTCTTGCAGCAGAGATGAGAGAAAAATACTGGGCAACTTTTTTGCAAAACATTGCGAGGAGAACATGCCCGCGACGCCGGGGTCTGGGACCAAAATGATCGGGGGGCTAGCGGACCCGAGGACCAGGGCACCAAAGGGCCAGGGGCCAAAGAGCCAATGGACTAAAACACCAACGGACCTTCCTTACGTCTTCCTACTATCTGTGTTTAGACCCATATTTTGTTTGCAGTAAACCTGATGCGTTTTGTTCAGTTCAAGAAAACCTACTTCTTCTCCAGGGCATCCCGCCTGGCAGTGCCTCTGACTGTTGGCTTCCCCCGAGGGAATCACCTCCCAAGTGAGCGCGCAAAGGCTCTGTCTGAACAAAACCCCTAGAAGGCCCCAAAGCCTCCGGCACCATCAATGCTTGCGGCATCTGGAAGCCTCGCCATGCCTCAGACTGATGATTTCCACCCAGGGAATCACCTCCCACCAGTGGTGGTTCCAAGTATGTCCGCAAAGGCCCTGGTTGAACAAGACCCACAGGCGGCGCCAAAGCTTTGGGCGCCATTGGTGTAGGCAGCATAGGTTGGTCCCCGCAATTTGCCATTAGCTGCGACATCTGCTGCAGCACCGGCTGCGACATTGCGGCCATGTTTGGGTATCATATGATCAATGAGAGTTGCAAAAAGCAAAGTTGAAAAGTATTACTTTTGGATCAGCTATATCTTTGTGTGATTGTGTGGCCCTTTGTCTGTTCGACATGAAAGAAACTTCGCAGGCACCAAAGTTGAATCATGTTGAATCATTCCATGCAACATGGTCCGACCGGTGCAAGTTGAGGACGTCACGGCTGAGGCGTCACTTGGGGCATTCAGGATCCGGGATTCAGCATGGTGTTGGCTGCTTGCAGGATGTGAACTATGCCCAATTGACGAGGGCCAAGGATCCGCCTTCACCAAAGTTGGATCCTCCGGCCGCACCGCACATCATCCAGAAAGGCCTGGTCTCCCCGCGATTCCGACCCTTGCCAGCACGGCATCCGCGACCATCGCTGCTGATGACCGCCTCCTTCTGGATCAGCACGGTGGAGCCTGACCCAGATATTGCTAAGGGGCGCCCCAGATCCCAGAGGAGCAGAAAACGATGATTAATTGAGCGTGCATCTTTGCTCCTCTCTCTCTATTTCTTTCTCCCTCATTTACCCTACCATTCTTCCTCTCTCTCTCTCTTTCTCTCTCTTTCTCTCTCTTTCTCTCTCTCTCTCTCTCTCTCTCGCTCTCTCTCTCTCGCTCTCTCTCTCTCTCTCTCTCCCAGCTCCCACTGTATTCTGTTGTGGTTGATGATACCTTTCGCCAGCTATAACCCGCTAGGATCAGATCACCAATCAACCAACCACGCTCCGGACCCCTCTGGACGAGCGCCCGCCTTGTTTTTTTCCTAGTGCCACAGCCATGCGTTGTCGTCCTCAATTTTGAGGAAACTCTTTGGGTTCGCTCCCATCTGTCCAAGTCTGGCCTCTCTGCACATTCGCAAGGCGCGCAGCACTTGCAGCAAGCCAGGTTTCTGGGATACGAACCGGGAGTAGAGCATATCCACATGCATGCTGATAGGATGTGAGCGTCCCAACAGGTTGGTTCTTCGAAGAAACTGCTTCACAGAAGACACCAGAGCTTCTGCTCTGTTGTCCCCTCCCAACAGCTGGACTTTTCTGCCACCCGGTGTGAACTTTGCACACCTCAAGAACCTCAAGAACGTCAGACCTCATGCATGAACACCGAAATCTGAACGTGACCATGATCCGTGACAACGAACGTCAACATGCCCCACCCAACCCCATCCCCCAGACCCTAACCCACAACGAAGCAAGATGCTGTGACGGGCGCAAGAACCTCAAGAACGTCAGACCTCATGCATGAACACCGAAGTCTGAACGTGACCATGATCCGTGACAACGAACGTCAACATGCCCCACCCAACCCCATCCCCCAGACCCTAACCCACAACGAAGCAAGATGCTGTGACGGGTGCAAGAACCTCAAGAACGTCAGACCTCATGCATGAACACCGAAGTCTGAACGTGACCATGATCCGTGACAACGAACGTCAACATGCCCCACCCAACCCCATCCCCCAGACCCAAACACGCGACGTCTACGAAACCCTGCGCGCAGTGTGGTAAGATGGACATAAACGCGCTGTTACAAGCACAATTACACGTGACAAAACGCTCGTCCAGAGGGGTCCGGAGCCACCAACCAGCTATTTTCGTGGCTCATTCGCCTCTTTCCGGTTGAGCTCAAAGGCTCCTCATCTTGAGACAATAACAACCTGGTTTGAATCCCGGTTGGTGGCACTGCCCGTCTCAGGTGCATCTGCCTGCGCAGATGAAAGGTGACGCTCCGACCAGCCGCACCCGAGGACCAATGTCTATGAAGCCTTCAGCAAGAACCGCAAAGTCAACACCTGGAGCGGCAGCCAATTGTGGGCTGCAAGGCTTAGCACCTAAATCTTGAGCCGTCACCAATTTCAACCACTGATCTTATGCAGTCAAGTTATTACTCAAGCTCTCTGTCTTGTGCATTGGGACGTCTGCAACTTGGGTCCACTCCCCAGCTGTTGAAGCATCTTCCATTGCACAAAACAAGCTATGTCAGCACAACTAGCGCCAAGGCTCTGTGGCCATCCAAAGATGATGGCAGCTGCCCTGGGCAAATCCAGATAGGAGACCATGGTTGGGCAAAATGTTTGAACAACGGATTTGGGTATCACCCAAGCGTTGGTTAGTCTGGAACAAGGTGATGTCTACCAGGTTCTAGAAGCAGATGGGATTACGGTGAAAGAAGTGCAGAGCTTGGATGCAACTCTGCCTTGCTTGCTGTTCTAAGGCACCTGTGAGTTATGGCGAACCGTGGCTGAGTTGCAAGTCACAAAGAAAATAAAGAAGACACGAAGATGAACCTAATCCATCCCAAGATACACCTAATCTACCAAAAATATCTCACCTGAAGACATGCTTCCCATCCGACTTGGGACCCACTGTCGGCCAACTTCACCCGAGATTCTCGGTGCATCCAAAAAATCCTCGCACGGATCTCGTGACCTTGGTGCCGATCTGAAACTATGCCCTGCTTCGAGGTGGTGGCCACCCTTACCGTAACACTATGCCGTGGTTGGCCAACCATTTTTTTAACTCAGAACTCCAGCCTTGCAAAATGGAAGGCGCAAGTTTGAGAGCCCCAATCTGCCAAGCTGCAAGAGATCTCGGTTGTTGCAGGAGGTCGTGCAGGTCACCTCTATCCGATGATCCGGGGCAAATTGCACCAAGGATCCACCTGGTGAGCCCAAGCTGAAGACGTTCAAGTGTATGGAATCATCACGGGCGAAACGACCATATTCTTTAGCTTGTTTCAAAGGTCGCAGATATGGCTATTCGAACACCTCAATGCAATGAATACAACGACCGAATATGTATGGCCAGCATCAGCCGCTAAGATACCGGGCTATCACCGGAGACAGTAGCTGATGAGCTGGTAACATGGGGGGCATTCAAAGCTGGACCTTGCTCCAACTCACCGTAGGCTGGGGATCTACCATCAAATCAGCTGGATCTCCCAGCCTGGTGGTTGGCGAAGGTTGGTATGGCTGTGAGTGCTGGTTGTCTACCACTTAACCCAACCCTAAGCCCCAATCGCAACTGCTCATAACCCTCAACCCATACCAAGCACTCCCCAAAAAAGCCCGGATCCGACTGACCAACCAGGCGCGGCTGCTGTCCAGGGCTCCCAGAACGGTCATCTGGTGAACGATCCAGCTGCCCCCCTGGCACCCGCAGGTGACCCATGGCCCGGCAATGCTACTCACCTGTGAAATCATGGTGCGCATGGGTAATTTCCAAATATCAAATACCAGTCGTACCGCACAACGTGGTGGCGGGAAGTTTCCAAAAGAAGAAAACTACAGAAAAGGGAAGTTGCCTGCGATGCATAGATGAAAGAGCGATCCACTGAAAGAGCGCCAGGCGACTCGAATCTGTCTATTTGTTTCTCTGTCAATCCGTCATTATCCGTCCGACTGTCTATCTGTCTATTTGCCCAACGATCTACCAAGCTATCTAACTATGTATCTAGTTATCTCTCTTGTCTAGCCGTGACTGTATCTGCCTTCTTGGTATCTCTCCCTCTCTCTCTCTCTCCAACAGTCTGTCTACCTCTCTGTGTCTCTGTGTCTCCCCGTCTCTCTGTCTCTCTGTCTTTCGGTCTATCTATCGATCGATCGATCTGTCTGTCTATCTATCTATCGATCGATCGATCGATCTGTCTGTCTATCTATCTATCTATCTATCTATCTATCTATCAATTTATGTATCTATCTATCTGTCTGTCTTTCTTTAAATCTATCTGCCTATCCATTTAAGTAACTGACTACCTGACCATATAACCCTGCATCTACCTTTCCATCCATCTACCTACATATCTATGTCTAATTTGTTCTGTATTTCTATCTGTCTACCTATCTATGATTCTTTCTTTTTACCTATTAGTCTACCTGACACTTCTTCAAGACTTTACACATCCATCCAACAATCTATCCTTCGACTTGGCTGCTTGTCCGTGTGTCTATCCTCTCTCTCTGTCTACCTATCCGATCATCTGTTTATCTATATGTTGATCCATCCATCTATCCATCTATCATCATCTTTCTATGAATCTAGCCATTACCTATCTATCTTTATCTGTATCTATAGCTCTATCGAACTCGGTTGCTCCCTACCGGTCCCCATTGAAGAATCACAGGCGTCCAAATGTGTGTGTGTGTGTGATTTTGACTTGCACATGTGGTTTGACACGGCGGTGTGCATGTTTTCGGCATCTCAACTTCAAAAGTCGTCCAAGCAACTCGTGCTTTGCGATTTTGACTTGACAAGTTGCGAATTTCAAGAATCGTCACAAAGCCCTCAGTTTTTTTTACGGTTTTGACTTGAGAGGTGCTTCGCACGACAGTGACGCGCACTTTTTGCACACCTTAACTTCCAAAAGTGAGCAGTTTTGTCTGATTCTGACTTGCAAACATGTTTTTCGCCACAAGCGTGTGCAATTTTTGCCCGCAGCTTTACCCACAGACCTCTGCGCCCGCCGCTGCACCAGAGCACGAAACGATTGAAGACAACAGCAACGTGCGCAATTTCTAGGCGTCATGCCCGCACGTCTATCTTGACACCTTTTCTTCTCTGACATCTCTCCTGAGGGACTACCTGTGCAACTTCCTACAAGTCGGACGTTTGACTTCCAAACTTCTTTGGATCGAATTGGAGTCAACAACGACAACAACAACAACAACACCAACACCAACAGCAGCAGCAGCAGCAGCCGGAGCAGCAGCAGCAGCAGCAGCAGCAGCAGCAGCATTTCTTCACTTAAGGTTTGTTCACTGCTGGCTTTTGATCTGCTGGATCTTTCTCAATTGGAGCGCCTGGCCTTCCATCCCAAGACCACCTTGTTGCCCTGCACCAGGAGACGGCACTTGGTTGTTGGCTCAGCTTTCAAACGCAACTCCTCCATCGCCACCAGTTGGATCGTCAAGGACTGGAGCAGCGGCCACTGATGTAGTTCTTCTCTTCTTTCCAGGATTAGTTTGGACATGAAGGTTTCACTTCAGAGAGCCGCCGGTGAAAGTGATAGTGAAAAGATTAGATTGGAAGTTGGAGATAGTTGCTGATCTGTGAGTGCATTTTTGATGCAAATGTATATGTACAGGTATATGCGCATAGATTTGCACATACACATTCACACAAAAATAGGTATATGCATACCTATATGCATGTATGTATTCGTGCTGCCATTTACAGCAACCGTTTGCACGCGCATGCTGTGAGTATGCGCCTGCACGGGTCATGCGTTTATAGCTACCAGCATGTATTTGTGTATTTGCGTATCCATATATTCTTATGCATGTGTGCGTGTGTGTTTGTGTGGGTGGGTGAGTATGCTGATGTGGTTGGGTGTGGGTGGGCGTGTTTGTGCGTGTGTCTCTACGCACGTGCTTGTTTATATGTGGCTGCTGACTTACGCATCGGACTCCCTTCTCGGACCAGCTGCACACCACCTGGACCTTTACACACCTAACCACTCTGTTGGTGTCGGACTCCCTTCCCTTGACCTTGCAGGCAGTAGGCATATACCTTTTTTTACCTCCGTATTTTTTGGACAGGTGTAGCCAAGGTCGTTTGACTATGTCTGACTATGCACCTACAAATGCATGCAATCAAATTCAGCCCAATGCACGACAAAGCTCCATGTACTAACAGCTTTTCGTGGTCACTCCATAAATTTGTAGTCGCTATCGTGGGTTGCCCTTCGATGACATGTTTTCCATCAAGTGACAGGATTGCCGGTTGTTTCACGCCAGGGATGTCCACCGAAATCATAATGAAAAATCAGTTGGTGGAAATCGTAATGAAAAATCATAATGAAAAATCATAATGAATAATCCGAATACTTGATCAACCGACCAGTTGGTGGCTGACAAATTAGCAGTTCCCAAGCAACGCTGCACCCCACCAGTGGTACTCAGCGGTACCCCATGACACCAAGCGCGCTCACCGATGTCAGGGGCCGCCTTGAACTGGGTCTGGCTGTCCTGCAAGTGGCTAGAGGTGGCTGATGATGGTTCATGATGGAAAATGACGGCTAGTGAGGGTTAATGATGGCCGTTGATGGCGCATGATGTTAATGCTGGCCAATGATGCTAAGCGGCGGTGAATGAATGTTGCATTCTCCAAAGCGCACACTAGCAGAGTAGGTTGAGAGCGTCTTACTTCTTTGTACAAGCGACCTTGGCACCAACCTGAAGGGGAATTACAATGACCTTCAAAATCTTCGACCCCTCACATGGAAGGAAGACAAGCACATGCTGATGCTGACCAGTTCTGATCCCGACTTGGCCTATGAAGACGGTCCCTACTTCTCACCACCAATTCAAAATCCCAGCTGCTCGTAACCGTCCTCCAAATAGACATTCTTTCCTGCGATTGAGATTCTGTATGTGGTGACCGAAGGCGTATAAAGCACCATAGCTGAACCAGTAAAGTTCACCGTGCCGAAGGGACAAGACAGAATCAAGTCGTGGTAGGATTGCAATTCGGCGTCTTCTGCAATCAGCCCCTGCCGTCAAACAACATGAGGATGCATCTGACGACCGCCAGGCCAGGCTTACTTGGCCGAAACTCATCTTGTGCTATTCATGAGATTGTTCCAGCTCAAAAAAATGTTTAAACTTAGCAATTGGTGATTCCTGCGCACCTGGCTATTTAGACCTGCTAGGTTCATGCGCTCAGGGTACTGTAGCTCTCTAGACTGGCCATCCTTGTGTTCTCCTAGGTTCCAACTCCATAGTTCCTCGTAACAGTCAAAGTACCAACAAACCTCGCTGAGCACCGAGACATGGATCCTCCCCTGACCAGGCTGCCACCATTCAATACATCCGAACTGCGGTGGAAATCAGGCTTCCCCTGTACAAAGCAAAGCAAAAAGCCCCAAACCCAACCCATTCCGTCCATTTGGATGTCCCCAACGCTGTTGCATGACACTGTGGACCCAAAATCTGATGCACGAGCTCCAACAGCAGCGAATCCAGGCCTGATCGCAGGTCTCATGACTTAGTGTCAGGTTGTACGATTGCACGCTACTTCCCTTGGAGAAACGGAAGCCACGTGCCGAGATCCTCGGAGTGCTGCGCAATGGAAGTGAAGAAGCGAGCGGCCGAGCATGCCCAGCAAGCCAGCCAAGTTGTGAGTCGGCTGATCTTAGATTTGCACATATATATATATATATATATTTATTTATTTATTTATTTATTTATTTATTTATTTAGAAGTGCGTCTATCTGTCCATGGATCGCTCTATCTATCTCTGCGCATCTTTATTCGCACAGTAGCTACACAAAAACTTTCCCGTCTTCCAGGTGTGTGTGTGTGTGAGTGCTTATGGGAATTGCATCTTCGACGTCTGTTGATTTCGGCAGCGAGTGGTAGTGTGACGGTATGCACCGTCATTATGTCCGACTGAAGCTTTATGTCTTGGGGCCCTTGCTTATCTGGATGTTCATGGGACGGGATGACTGGTCTCAAGCCCTCGCAGCCTGCATCCCTTCCTCTCAGAATCAATGGTACGAGGACAAACCCCCAGCCACTTCAGAAATTGGGCTTCTCAGTCCCAGCAGATTGGGTTGTATGCCTTTTAGGGACCACAAAGACACACAAAACTTGCTATGGCATTTCTGCAGCGCTTCCCAGCTGGGTTCTGCGATGTTGCAGCTGAAACTCCTCCCCTCCCCTCCCCGCAGCATCCGGGGCACCTCAAGTCTTTGATGCTGAAAAAACTGGAGTCCTCTTGGAAGCTAATGGTGCCAGTGATGCTCAATACAGCGTGATGCTTTGTCGTCAAGCTCTGTCTCTGTTCTCAGCAGCGCTGGCGCTGGAAGATCACTGAAGAATCATGAGCTCAGCTAGCTTCGATTTGGAAAGCTTGCATCACTTTCTGGTACAGCAATGGGATTGCGGAAGCACCTCCCCCCCCCTCTCGTGTCCCAGCATCTTGCTGGCACGATGAGATCGCCGTCCCACTCCAGAAGCAGAGGATCCTCGTCGTAGTTCAGGGTTTTATACAGGTCAGCCTTCCTTGGGCAAAGAGATCGCCACAGGCCACAGTATATCCCAACAAAAACTGCACAAGGTACACGCGTTCAACTTAAAACCCATCGAATTCTACACTTTATGCCAATGGATGTGTCATTCTCATTAGCCAATCATTTATCCAATCATGAGTGTTGATGTATCAGCATCAATTAGCCACTGGATACATGGTATCATTGGCCAGTTGATGCCAGTTGTGTGATTCGATTGTTTGCATTTACCCATCATTCCGCCAAGTCGCAGAACGCAGGTTTTGTTGCTTGGGCCCCGGTACTCCTGCGCTGGTGGAACTGTAGCCAGGGTAAAGCGGTGCCAAATTGACATGTGCCTGCAGGTGTTTTCTGCGGATGTGGGTGGATTTATTGCAACTGGTCATATGTATATATATATATATGTGTGTGTGTGTGTGTGCGTGTGTGTCTGTGGTGTGTATGTATGTATGTATGTATGTATGTATGTATGTATGTATGTATGTATGTATGTATGTATGTATGTATGTATGTATGTATGTATGTGTAGGTATGTAGGTATGTAGGTATGTAGGTATGTAGGTATGTAGGTATGTAGGTATGTAGGTATGTAGGTATGTAGGTATGTAGGTATGTAGGTATGTAGGTATGTAGGTATGTAGGTATGTAGGTATGTAGGTATGTAGGTATGTAGGTATGTAGGTATGTAGGTATGTAGGTATGTAGGTATGTAGGTATGTAGGTATGTAGGTATGTAGGTATGTAGGTATGTAGGTATGTAGGTATGTAGGTATGTAGGTATGTAGGTATGTAGGTATGTAGGTATGTAGGTATGTAGGTATGTAGGTATGTAGGTATGTAGGTATGTAGGTATGTAGGTATGTAGGTATGTAGGTATGTAGGTATGTAGGTATGTAGGTATGTAGGTATGTAGGTATGTAGGTATGTAGGTATGTAGGTATGTAGGTATGTAGGTATGTAGGTATGTAGGTATGTAGGTATGTAGGTATGTAGGTATGTAGGTATGTAGGTATGTAGGTATGTAGGTATGTAGGTATGTAGGTATGTAGGTATGTAGGTATGTAGGTATGTAGGTATGTAGGTATGTAGGTATGTAGGTATGTAGGTATGTAGGTATGTAGGTATGTAGGTATGTAGGTATGTAGGTATGTAGGTATGTAGGTATGTAGGTATGTAGGTATGTAGGTATGTAGGTATGTAGGTATGTAGGTATGTAGGTATGTAGGTATGTAGGTATGTAGGTATGTAGGTATGTAGGTATGTAGGTATGTAGGTATGTAGGTATGTAGGTATGTAGGTATGTAGGTATGTAGGTATGTAGGTATGTAGGTATGTAGGTATGTAGGTATGTAGGTATGTAGGTATGTAGGTATGTAGGTATGTAGGTATGTAGGTATGTAGGTATGTAGGTATGTAGGTATGTAGGTATGTAGGTATGTAGGTATGTAGGTATGTAGGTATGTAGGTATGTAGGTATGTAGGTATGTAGGTATGTAGGTATGTAGGTATGTAGGTATGTAGGTATGTAGGTATGTAGGTATGTAGGTATGTAGGTATGTAGGTATGTAGGTATGTAGGTATGTAGGTATGTAGGTATGTAGGTATGTAGGTATGTAGGTATGTAGGTATGTAGGTATGTAGGTATGTAGGTATGTAGGTATGTAGGTATGTAGGTATGTAGGTATGTAGGTATGTAGGTATGTAGGTATGTAGGTATGTAGGTATGTAGGTATGTAGGTATGTAGGTATGTAGGTATGTAGGTATGTAGGTATGTAGGTATGTAGGTATGTAGGTATGTAGGTATGTAGGTATGTAGGTATGTAGGTATGTAGGTATGTAGGTATGTAGGTATGTATGTAGGTATGTATGTATGTATGTATGTATGTATGTATGTATGTATGTATGTATGTAGGTATGTAGGTATGTAGGTATGTAGGTATGTAGGTATGTAGGTATGTAGGTATGTAGGTATGTAGGTATGTAGGTATGTATGTATGTATGTATGTATGTATGTATGCATGCATGCATGGATGTATGTATGTATGTATGTATGTATGCATGCATGCATGCATGCATGCATGTATTTATGTATGCATTTGTGTATGCATTCATGTATGTATGTGTGTGTGTGCGTCTATTTTTATTTATTGATGTGTTTATTCATCCATTTACTTATTTCTCTCTAGCTTTATTTCATTCAATTCATTGATGCTTGACTTTGCTTCATTTATTGATTCTGACCGATCTAACTGGTCGAATCAATCAATCAATCAATCTAACTAAAGCTGCGGAGCACCACCATCTGTGGACGCAGTCTGGCATGGAAGTTGGGGAGGAAGCATCTCCGACACCCATCAACGTAGAATGGGGCAAGTGGATCAATGGCTTTTGCGAAGGGATGAGATTTCATAAACCAAGTGGTTAGTAGTGGTTGGTAAACGGTCAGTGACTAGCCATTATTAACTTGGATAGTGACTAACAAATGGTTAGTGATTAGCCATTGTTAATAGCGGTTTCGTATATAACTTGATCATTAATAGTGGCTAGCGATTAGTAAACCGCTATTGACTTAGCCGCTATCAACCAATTGTGGAAGCTTGGCTCCGGCGCCGACACTGAGTCCATTCTGCCGACGGGGCTGCATGTCACAAGCATTGGCAACACGACTGGCTCCCTGCCGTCGTTTAAGGCTTAGTGTTTAGCACATTGCGAAGGGCCGTGGTTTGTACTTCGGAGCTGGCCCCAGCACTTGTCCCACACGCAGACTCCAGGAATCTCCAGGAATTGGTGTCCCATCCTCTTGTAAGCGACCATGGCCCAACTAACCCGCTTGCCAGTCATTCAAGATTTTCCCAGGGCAAGTGATTTCACTAGCATCCATTGCTAGCCAAGGCTGGGCTACATCTTTTAGTATCACCAATTGCTGCGACAACAGAAGACTTCCTCAACCGATGCCTCCTGCTAAAGTTCGCCCTTGCCAGGTCTGAAGATTGAGGGCTAGGAGGGAATATCAATGGATAACATGCCTGTTTCTTAAAATAAGGGTACCCCCCAAATCATCCAGTTTGTGACCGTTTAGGATAAACCAACCATTTTTGGGGAGTCCCTACTTTAAGCAACCCTGAAATGTGGATCAGAAACCCCAAAAAAAGCACGGGGTGCTCCTCTCCCCTGGTGTCCTGGCATGGAATCTGCTCAGCAGAGCCCAGCACCAGAGCCAGCAGAAGGAGCAGTGGAGCCATGGGGCCATGACAACGGCGGTGGCTTCTGAAAAAACTAGGGCTTTCGTCTAAGATTAACTGGGATTTGGTTTTGTTAACATGTCAACCATGTTCTTCGTCAAAACGGGAGCATTTAACTAGATTGACTGATTTTTCTCGAGAGGGAACTGTCTGAGTCTAAAAACATGTTGTTTGTATTGGTGTTTAACACTTCAACCGCTTAATTGGAATTGGTTCACGGAGTTGGCTCAGGGAAATGATTTTTTGACAGTTGAGCGTCGAAGTTGTTTAATTGATAAGCGAACTGGTTGAGAGAATTGCTAACTAATATTTCAACTGTTTAATTCATAACAAAAATGCAATTGATTGTCAGCAATTAACGCCTGGGGCTGAAGTCATTGAACATAAACAGTTTTGTAACAAAATGTGAACGGAGATCACTGCACATGAATGCAACTGAGAGGGCCACAAGCTGCGCCATTTGATGATGATGATGATGATGATGATGATGATGATGATGAGGATGATGATGACGAAGCTCTTGATGGTGATCATGAGATGTGTATGGCGCATCTGCACATGTAGCCGTACAGAACAAATGGGTGATTCAATACAATGAGGAAAGGCTAACCTCTAACGACACTTGGTGCGGTCAATTTGATTCCAATTTGTGAATACTCAAGGAGAGGAGGAGGGAAAAAGAGCCGGCCATCCCTTTCCTTTTCATGGTCGGCTGCCCGAAGAAAAACAGGCCACGACTGTTTGCTTACAACTCAATGGTAAAACGACGGGCCATGGTCGAAAACCAAAGGCCCAACATGAAGGGCCTCCTACCGGTGCTACCGTACAATAAATCCTGCCGAAACGGATCCAGATTGTCCCACCGCACCTTGCCATTGACCTTGGGGAACGGCTGCTGTGGCTGGGGATGATCCATGGACATGGAGATCGCCCGACTCACGTCTACCAACGAGCACCCGTGACACCTCAACCGGCGGTGTCCGCTGCACGCTTCAAGCGGCCTGATTCTTTCACCGGCCAAGCGGTCCCACAATTCGCATTTCGTGAGCAAGCAAGAACTCAACAGCCACTTCGCAAATACGCGAACTGGGTGGCTCCAAGTTTGGCCGGCAACTTCCCAATGTCATCACTGCCTTCTTCTTGAAAAAGAAAACCCTGCTTCGTTGGTGGGGGGATACGACCCGGGCACGGCGTCAAACACTGAAACTGCTTGATTGCCAGCTGCTTCTTGAAACCACCTAAGGCTGCACCTATGAATCAGGTCCAGCCGTCCATCAAAGCCACCACGAAGTTCTGACTGAACACACCAGGGTAGAAGAGACGTTGATGAAATACCAATCGAATCCAATAGATATGCTCTAGTAAGCAATGACACCTTTTGGTGATGCGCTACCTTGACTGGTCTGGTATAGAATGTAGAAAATCAAAAAACTGCATACTGCCAAGAATGAACTGAACATGCGCGAGTCACACCCAAGAATAATCTCCACTGCCATTGAGGCAAATGTATGCACAATTCATGAAACCCATGATGGCTTTTTGGTGCCAGCTGAAAAGATCACTTGCTGCCTCTCCCAAGCCCATGCGCTGCCACCGCCCTGTTGCAAAATTGAACACCAACGGTCGATGTGGATTACCACGGCTAGATTGAGGTCACCGACATCCAAAAAAACTAGCGGAAAAGAATGTTGGAGTCGGTTTCAAATTGTTAACAAAGCCTCGGGTTCAGAACACAAGAAAAACTGGGAAAAAATCACGAATAGCGTGTAGCAAAAGGAAGAACTGTTGGATGGTGGTTAACGAGCGTGGACGTCACACCGATGACCTCACAGATTGTAAGCTGAGATTGCCAAGCTTTGAACTCTAAAACCTCCACACCGTCACCAAGACAAACGCAGTACCCAAATCAATGACCACCAAGGCCATGCCCTGGCGGCGGAGGATACAGGGAGATTAGAACCAAAAATTCAAAGTTTTTTCGGTGTAAATCGATTTTTCTAAAGTTGTTTAAGAATCTAATTAATACAGAGTTGTTTTAAAAATCTCATTAATTTCAAGTTCATTTAAGCTTGCAGGATTAAACAACATGGTGTCCACGGTGTCCACAGTAAAGAACGGAATCCAATGTGGCGACGGTAGATTTGATTGCGGTTGGGACCGGGGGGCGTCTTGCACCGCCTGCAGCAAGCTCTTGCTTTCCTGTTCTCCGGGGGCACCGGTTCCAGGCCCATCACCGGGCGACGGCCAAAGACTTGCCCTGCTTTGCAGGTGCTTGAAAATGCTGCGGCTTGTGGATACCGGGTACCTCCGCACATACCACGAAATTTGGAGGAATCTTGTATCAACCCTACCTTCAAGGATGGAAGTATCACATGGTATATTTAGGGTAGCATCATTTCGTCTATTCTTGGCGAATACATGGAGGTACCCTTCGCCTCCGCCAAGCCTGAAGCCTCACAAGGATTTCATGCTATGAGCCTCGGCCTCCTCCACACCGTCCTCCGCACCTGCGTCCAAGCTCTCAGAGCTGCACTCAGTGCTTCAGGGCAGCCATGCCATGAGCCATGCCATGAGCCATGCCATGCGCAGCCTGCCTTCCTTCACCGAGGCCATGTTGGTGAAACCACCCCGCGACTTTTGGGACCTCCCAGTGGCACCAGTGGAGTCGAGACCCACACATCACCCAGTGCATCCCAGTGCCAACCGCCAGGGTGAACTGATTGCTGCTGTGAAAACAGCGCTGTTGGTCTTGCCATCATCTGGTCATACACTATCAGCCCTTGCCGGGTCACAATTTACATACTAGACCATCTACTACCTATAGCTGGTGAATTTGATTGGTCGTGAACAAGGCTTGGCAATGATCAGGCAGTAACACATCAGGAATTTCAGGATCAAACCCTTTCAATTGATCAATTGCTGCAAGCCAAACCCCAGAGCCGGTCTTTTTGGTCGCGAAGATGTTGTGCAGGCTGTTGCTACGCTGTTGCTACCATCTTCTATCCACACGCAAATACGACACTGCAGAGGATCTAAATATCCATCAACGAACCATCCGCTCAGGGCGGGTGCACAAGGCGATACTGCCCAGTGAACGGTGTCACCATGTGTCACCTGTATGCCTTTCGTGCATCACATGCCATCATCCGGCCGCGGTTTCGGGTCATCTTCTGCGAGTTGGAAGCGCTGAGCTGCATCCTGTGACCACGAGACGTGTGAAGGGAGCCACGGCTGTTGCCAAAAAATCACAGGGTAGAACTGTAGAACCCACTTATGGTAGGTACTAACCATGACCCCCTCATGGTAGGTATTAGCCATGACCCACCTATAGTAGGTACTAACCATGGTTAGTAATCAGGATGATCATCCAATCCAAGTAGGGTACCCATCGACATCACTCCTGAAATCAATGGATGAACGGCGGCGAGCGAACTACTTATGAGGGCCTATGACATCCAGAAAACTAGCCGACAAACTAAGGATCAATGGGTGCAGGATCTCAAACATGAACAGTATAGTTAGGATTAAACGGGGATCTCACCCTGCTCTCAGCCCGCTGTGACCCGATGCTGGTGACCTCATGTCAGCACTTTCTGATGGGCACCTTCAATCGGCTCATCGCATCCCAAAACTTGATCCAAGATGTTCTGCATAAGTTGCTTGGTCGCACAACGCTGCTCTGCACCCAGCCGTTCCCTGTGCCTCCAAGTGAGATTGTTGCGGTTGCCAGTGCCTGCAGCACCAAGAGACAATGATGCTGCGCTGGGGTTCAAAAGTATTCCCGGCGACGTCGCGCACTCTAAACTTCTTGATGAAACCAAAGGTTGAGTGACAAGTCTGAGAATCTCGAATCGGGCTGAACAAGACACAATTGAATCTAGAAGGTCCTCAATGCGATGACATTCAGGACCTTGATTATATGATTGTCTATTCCTGAAAGTCTCCAAGAGAATGTGATCAAGAATATGGACAATAAAGTAAACACGACCCTCTCAACTCTCAACACCTGAAACTAAAGGTATCGGGGAAACAAGCCGTTGAGTTTGAGCTGCCAATTAGCTACCACCTCATACAGAGCAAGACCTACAAATTGCGTTGCTTTTCTCACTTTGCACCGCAGTCCATGGCAGCCACCGATGCTCATCTGCCTCGTCGTCAAAGTGGGTGCCCAACGGAGGCTCTCCGTGATCAGCAGCGGCTCTCTCGCGTAGGGCTTTTTCGGCGCTGCCTAGCTATGCGCTGGAACTCAGAGATCATTCTTAGCATGTCCGGGAGGCTGGAGAAAAAATCGTTAATGGCCCTCGTGCCCCTGGCTCTCCACATCCCATAAGTGACCTTTTCGTCGTCTTTGTTGCGATGTCGACCCTACCCATCTTTTCGTTGGTTGGTTATGGCTATGGCCAAAAACCGAGAAAAAGAAAGCGCGTGCTCCTCTTGCGTGATTGGTCTATGGGTCCGATTTTGGTGTGGGCAGCACTTTTAGTGCAGGTTTGGCGAGACTGGAATAAACGGAAAAAAGAAAGCGTCATCCACCTAAGAAAAAACATAAACAAATGAAAAATGATGGAAGTGTGCTTTCTACAATTTGTCAGGTATGACAAAGCCTCTGCTTCTTGGGGTCAAGTATGAAGGACCCGGGAATTCTATGGCGGAAGCTTCTCCAGCAGGTATATGAATGTCTGGTGTGCAAAGAATACTGAAGCCAATGTAAATCACAATGTCTTGACTTTAGTTGCTGCAAATCGGTGAGGGCCCAGTGTCAAGGCGCAGTTGCAAATGTTGATTGTTGCATTTACGGTGGGCCCTGAACATCACCAGAATACTGTATAACAATTCATTGCTTTGAAAGAACTCTTGAGAATGAGTGTGAGGGAAACGGTGTTGACTGTTGACCTTGTTCTTTCAAAAGATTGGCATGAAAAGGTTGCTTCGTAATAGGGTTACAAATGTTTAATCAAAAAGAATATATGTCTGTTATGCTTGATGAGGAGTGCTCTTAGGAAAGTTGCTGCCAGCAATTTCCCATGACGGAAAGAGTTTCAACATTTCCAACCCCCAATGATTCGGTTTTGACAATAAACGGCCTCCAATTCTTGCCTGAGAAAATCAATTTCGATCACCTACAAACTTTGGGCTAGTAAGAAATCAGTTCTGAAGGATGCAGTTTCCAACCTCACTTTTCAGGAAGGTGCGGGATCTAAGGCACTGGCCACATTGATGCGGGACCATGCTAGTCATGAATGCACCATGTCTGTGGATAAACTGAAAGTCACTGTTTCCAAATGGTTTCTGGTTCCGACAAAGTCCGAAATTTGTGAGCCGCTACTAGGGCAGCAGACCTCTTTCAATGTCAGGATGCGCAGGTCATTTCCCAAAAAATTGAAAAAGTCCGCAGTAAATGCACCTTCTTCTCTGGTGCAGGTATCTCCCCGATGGCTGGCGCCATGCCAATGAGCTCCTAGGGTAGCAACAGAGAACAGGAGGGGCTGGGGAAAATTAGAAAGGTCATGAAAGGTCCGGTTTCACAACAATACACCCAGGAAAAAAGGTTCACGTAATGACGACCAAACATATCCAAACATTCTCTTCTGGTGGCTTGCGAGCACTGATGGGGACCCCAATTCAAGCATATTTGGATGCAGATTGGCTTTCAAACACCTGCCATTTACCCCGCTAATTGCACTCGATTGAGCCATCTCTAGAAAGCTCTACTATGGCGGAACTAACTTGACCACATGCACTCGATATGACCAGTTGAACAACATCGACCATGGAGGCCAGTCCCGTGGACCCGCAGAGAGTTGCAGCCAAAACACGTTGAGTACAGCTCGGTTACTGCAGAATTCCTCGTTATCGTTGTAGCGAGCTCCCACCGACAACATTTGTAACCTGAGTTTCGCATAGTCGATTCGGCAGGGCAATGGTGACCTCTCTTGGCTTTAAAACCGATGTTTGCCAGGAAAAATCATACGAGATGGATTGAAATGTTGGTGGGCCATCACCTGATGGGTCTTGCCCCCGAGCTTGTTGGCACCTCACTCTACTAAGCCCAAACGTGACGAGTCCCATCCCAACATCTGCAGCTAAGGTAACACTCCTGCTTGACCCAAATCAAAACCATAACGAGGTAGAACCTGCACTGCGCGAGGCAAGGGTGATTCCAGTTGCTGAACTGAGAAAATGTCCCAGATATCGGAGGGTTGGCATCATGAGGTCTCTGGGGCATCCACTTTTCTCTGTCTTCACGCCACTGCTTGTTCTATCTCGTTTCATTTCATTCTCGGTGCAATTCAATATATGCACGTTGTTTCTTGTATGTCGTTTCATTTCCTTCTTGATCATACTGTATCTCTCGCTCCATCGCCTTCAGGTCACCCTGTCCCAGCCGGGCTGGGAAGCGGGACGAAAGCAAGCACAATTGGCTTGCCCACATTGCCAATGATCATACTCTTTCTTTTCGTTTTCGATGGCTTCATTTCAGTTCACGTCATTCAGTTCTTTTCACTCCGTCATGCGCGAAACATGTATTCAACCACACAGGGACAGACCATGATCGCAAGGGGTGATACGCTTATTCTGACACTTCAGCAGGAGATGCTTCAGTCATCTTCAATCCACCCTGGTGAGGACGGTGCCTTGTTCTGCACCGTAAGGAACAGCTTGGTGTGATCGTCTGTGTAGTTCCGGTAGGCTTTGCCATGAATGGCTTCTAGTTCTGCTAACGCCTGGCTCAAATCGGAGAGTCAGTGAGGGATGGGTCTTGGGGGGCAAGTATCGTTTAGGGACTTCATGGGATCTTTTTTTTTCAGCCAAACATTCAGAAGTTTCAGGGTCTCGGCCTACAACTCCAAGCCCATCATCAACACCTCCCTCTCTCTCCCTCTCGCGCTGGAAATGATGAACCCCTCCTCACAACTACCATTTTGATGGCTTGCAGACTGGATCCCTTGCGCCCATCGCACCCATCCCTTGGGCCTCCTGAAACTTTGGATCCGAAAAGCCATCATAGAGCTCCGCCTACGCGTCGCGCGCACCGAACAGGTCACCCATCGCTCCCTCCTCCTGTCCTCGGGGTCTTGCCTGGAGGTCCAAAATGTCTTGAAGAGTCAGGTCGCTTGGCACCGACATGGCGGGAAAGCCCGGTGGATTGTGGAAACACGTCGGCTTTCCGTTGCTTCGCTGGCTTGTCATGGCTTTCAGTTTTGGCGTGTCATGGCTTTCATGTTTTGGCATTATGCGATGACATGACTTGGAGATGAAACAAAAACGGGACAAGAACTGCTCTGGTCAAACACTGTTGGTGCAGCCGTAGTCTGCTCTTTGTCGGCCTTCTGATCCTCTGCAGCTAGCACAATCAGTAATCAGCACAAAAGCTTTCTCGAAGCCAAAATTTGTTGACCCCTTTTGTAGTAACACAATGGGACCGAAGTGTGGGGAAGCAGTGAAATGAATGCATCATTTGTCAGCAATCTGATCTTTTGCTTTGCCCGATGCGGTACTCATTCCGTGCATCACTGACTCGAGCCACTAGCGCATGTGGTGGAAGTTGCGAGCAAATTTCATCATAGTTCATACTAATCCGCTCGTGTTCCCAACAGGGGATGATCGACAGTCTATGGTCAACTTGGGATGTGATTTGGAGTTTGCACAACTTGGGCTTCCAAAGCTGTAGCTTTCCTTCTCAGAAAAAGGACGTTTCAAATTATTTGGAATCTGGTGGTTTCCCATGGGGCCGAAGCTACTTTGGTTTCTGTCTGATAGTTCACTTGGTAGCCAGCAGCCCGCAACCAGAATGATGACTGTTCCAAAACACAACAGGACTTGTGGCTGGTAGCACACGTCCCAGAATTAGACAGATCCCCCTCCTCTTATGTTAATCTACTGTGCCAATTCCTGGTGGGAGCCAGCTGCGACCGATATACTCTTATGCTTTCGCAACTGCTCCGAAAGACGAAGAGCGTAAAATCCGAAGGATGCATACATTGAGACTATTTCGTGCAAAAAAGCATGAGCAGCAAAGAGTCCAACCAAGCATTTGTTGTTCTGGAAGTTCCGGGGATTCTGATCAGCACTTGCGTCCAAATTCCTTCCAAACCCCTTCTGTGGCAAGGTGGTGCGGGTTTGTGGGCACAAAGGGCAAGCACAGTGCCATGGAATAAGGATTGAAATCCATTCAAAAAATGCCTTGACAAAGCACCTTGGTGTTCCCCATCTGTGGAAATTTTGGATGCCTCCCATGGGTCCAACAAGCCCGCTCAATCTGCTGAGCCTTCCGGGGCTGAGCTTGTTGGGGTCGATCCTGAGGTGGCAGTGCTCGCCGCCAGCATCACCAGCAGTACCAGCATCATCATCACCATGATCAGTTTTATCATCGTCATCATCATCATCATCATCATCATCATCATCATCACCACCACCATCACCATCACCATCACCACCAGCATCACCACCACCACCATCACCATCACCATCACCACCACCACCAGCATCATCATCATCATCATCATCATCATCATCATCATCATCATCATCATCATCGTCCCCACTTTAAGTGCCAAATGGCGTGCTGAAAGTGCTCAATTTTCGATTTCAGGGACGGGCCAAATCCTGGGAATTACAATAGCGAGAAGAGTTCTTCCATATTCTTGCACTCTTCCTTCTAGCTGCTGGCACAGGGAAATAGAAACATTGTAAATACATAAATACGTCGATATATACATACTGTCGAAATGTGCATCTATGATCGTCTATGCGTATTTAATGCATGTGTCTTGATCGTTACCGCACGGACGACCGTCACAGTCTCACATCCGGCGTAATGCTGATGCCCCCCCAAGCGCTTGCGCGGCCCCAAAAAAATCCAACCACCCGAAGCCCCACGAGTCGCAGCAAGGCACTGTCTGCGCGACATCACCTCCGCACTGCGCTCGCAGCTGATCATCTGCTCTTCCGTGCGGCCCGTGCTGTTGGGAACCTCCCCGCGGGGACTGTTGCTGTTGCGGATCAACACCTGGCGACAGCAGTAGCCAACCAGTCGGGTTGGGGCACAGGTTTGCTCTTCCCCCAGTGCACTAAGGGCCCCTTGACCTGGGAAGCGGTCAGTCTTGCAGCACCATGTGAGTCAGCTTTTGGATCTGTTTATGTGGAGCTTGAACATGCTATACCAACGAGATAGGGACCGCCAAAACTCGGGATTTCGGGGGTTGAACAGGGTGCTATTTCGGGGTCGGGCCACACCGCAGCGGCAAGAAACAGAAAATTTCGACCGACTTTCTGCAAACCTTCTCATACTGATTGTCGAGCTCCTGCTTCATCTTTGTTTCGGCCACTTTCCTGGATATCTCGTGGCATGGGCCAGGCGAATTCCAGTGGGATGTGCAAGTTGAGGACAGCATCTTTATGTAGTGGATAGCAATGTTCTAGATTCTAGGACCGGATCTCCGTTCAGAGACAAGTGAATAGATGTGCGTGCTGAAAGCCAACCTCTCCCAAAAAAAACCTTTGACATCAGAAATCTGTAGAAATTCACCACGCTCCACCAGAACATTCGGCCCATGTCTGTGTGGCAGAACAAACGCACTGAAACCAGGTCACAAATCGCAGAAACTGATATTGCAATTTCAACCCAGGACAGCTGCAATGGCTTCACCGTATCCATTGCAGCCCTGTTGTTGGATGCGAATCCACCAGCTCTTCCGTTTTCCACCACCCCATGTTGCTGAAAACTGACCCTGAGATCGGTGGCCATGCCCTTCGTATCAACCCTGGATTCGCCCCCCAACCAACAACAAAGGCTTTCGCTTGGCCATGCTAACTGCACCTCAGATCATCCCTGGGCCAATGCTGCGGAGCTCCGTGCCTGGCTTGGGTATCGGACACCTCTGACCTGGCCACAAGACAAGCAGAAACGCTGAATTTCCAAAGAACGGAAGCTACTTCTCCACTCTTCCCACTAGTGAATCCACTTGACAGAAAAATGCAACTAACTCTCTCCCCGTCTCTCTCTCTCCCTCTCTCTCTCTCTCTCTCTCTCTCTCTCTCCATGGCTACTGCCTCTCTCTCCGACATTCCATGAACCGTCTGTCCTCTTTCAACTGCGCCCTCCTGCAAGCCCTGTAGCACAGCTGCTGATGGCATGTGAGGTGCCTGGCATTCGTCACCGCACCCACCAGCAAGCTGAAGGTTTTGTTCCCCTTGAAGGCTCGTTGAAGTGCCTGCGCATCGGCATAGCCTGGCACGCGCTGCATGGTGCAGAACTGTTCGATGGGTTCGCCGAGGGGATGAAAATCTGAAAAGCCATTTTTGCAAAGTTTGCTTGGCAGGTCTGGATACATTCAACCGACTAGGAGACTGAGTCCATTCATCGGAACCATACCTACTCTCCGCCGCGATCCGGAATTTCTTGCAGCGGGTGCTAGGCGACTGACCCCTTCACATTGTGCAAAGCAGGTCTTGCACTCCTATGCATTTCAACTTCACCATGTTATGCTGAAACTTCACCATGGTCAGTCTGTCACTTGTCTTCTCTTGGCCATGGCCATGTGTGGCCATTCCCTGGTGCTACTAGGGGACGCTTCATCTCTTCCAACTCAGCAGTGGCTTGGTTGGAGAAGGTGGTCGCAATGGCTGCGACGCCCGTGTCCTCTTCGGCAGGGTACCATCGCATCCTGGGAGCAGCGGTAGCGTTGCCGCTCCAAGCTGGCCCTGGACTTGGGAGCTGGCAACCCGACCAAATGGATGCAGTGGCTGCACATGGTAGACCGCTTGTTGAGATATAGTTGTAGATTATATACTAGAAAAAGCATGCAAATTACTAGCACATGTGCACATATTGGAATACATCGACTTCTGTACTGACATGCTGGGAAATTGATCATCCATTCTCCCATGCTTCTGTGCCAGATCTTCTCTTAAGTTGGATTTCTGTTTCAGTACTGCATCTGTGGTGAATGATCACTGCTATAAATTCTGATGGGAGTGGGGTCATTGGGTGCACCCATTTCGTGCCTACCCCAGCCAAGCAGCTGTTGCCCAGTGGATGGATCCACCGAATATGGTGACCACCGCACGCCCGAGCCTGAGGAGAGCGTGACGCGGCGCGTTGTGTGTTCCGAGGTCGTCGTGCGGAGCTGCACAGGGGATCTCTGGGGGTTTCGTGATGTGCACATGGCACGTGGGCAGAATACGTGCAGATCAACGATGTATGGAGGGATCTTCAAACAGGGAGCCCAAAAAATTGAGCCTTGATTACTTTAAACGATAAATGATTACATGATGACGTAGTAGATGATTTGGGGGTACTTGAGAAACAGCCGTACATGAGTGTGTGTGTGTGTGTGCTTGCGTGCTTGTGTGCCTAGACAGGTAGATAAACATAGCGTATAGCCAAACAACAATTAAAACGTCAGGGCATAGCCGACAACCACGGGAGATACTGCTTTTTGCCAATGAAGGCACCCATGTCACAACTCTTGGTGCGGCACCGTTTGCCAATGACTTCCCATCAACCATCACTATTGCCCTACTGAAAGCCCACACCCAACAGCCACGGTAGTCACATGACAAAGCCATACACACCCCAAATGTTCAAGGATTACATTACCTACAGTTAAACAATCGAACTTTCAAAGGTCATGCTTTTGTGGCGCCAAAACCGCTCAGCTGTGAATCTTGCTAGGCTTTCGCATACATCTTGCGAGCGTTCAAATCCAGTCATCCTCCAAGAAGGCTGGACCTTATACGCCCTACTGCGACAAGGCACCCATCTCCGCGCTCATCTTCAGTGAATGGATTGCTGGTGGCGTCTTGGATTTGGAGTTATCAGCCTCGGAGCTTCGTGGTGCTTGGCGCTGAGGGGCACACATAAGGTTTCTGACATGTGCCAAACCCTCCGCAAACGTTGAAAGTCCATGAAAGTCCAAGGTTTCTACCATCCTACCTGCAAACGATGGCAGAACTTTAGATGTCCTGCGTCTGCTACTTGCTATGACATCAGTTTCGATGCTCGGGGCATACTTCACCCTGCTGCCCCCAAGTAGCGCCAGGCTTTCCGGTGCGGTGAATAAAAGCCGCACCTCAACCGCAATACTTGACCCACTCCTCAGCGGAGAGTTGCTGACGGTGATGACAGCAGAAAACCCACTGCAACTGACGGACTGTCGAGCGATCAAGGAAACCACAAGATGTCCTGCAAGAAAATATCTGCATGATACCAAATTTCTCTGGAAAAGTTTGGGATCCCATCGCAGCTTTGGCTGGTGCGCACGAACCAATTGCTCCGAGCTACGTCAAAAGGCGGACATCTGTGGGATTCATCAACATCCAAAGGAATGGCAACATTTTTCTTCACATCCCAAGTTTGGTTCCGGCAATTTCTATCTCTGGAACCGCCCGCTGACAATCTTCTTATTCCACGGCCAAGATATATCCATGTATGTATATAATATATATATATATATATTGTTTTATGTTTGGGTGGGTAGCTGCTGCTTAGCTGCACTCATGGACGCTAGATACCCAACCGTTGCCTACCTCACTGGTTTGTCAGCATGGCACGGGTGGTTGATTCATGGGATTTTGAGTTGACACAACCGTACTGGTGCACCAAAAGAGTGTATTCACTTTTTGTGGCTGTTGTATGCTGCTGTGTTCTTGGGCCACTCTATCATTTTCACTATCATGTTCACACAACTACCTCTGTGGCGTGACTACTTCTTTACACGCTTTGACTGGATTTTGCTTCTAGGTTAGGACCTACTTCTATCTCTCTGTCTCTCGAGCTCTCTCTCTCTCTCTCTCTCTCCAGCTCCATCAGTTCTAAAGTACCCCGTGATTTTGTCAGTCTGAGGATATGAGGGAGCAAATTTCATCAGCCGTTGGCCAGCTCCTAGTTTTACACATCCTTGGGCTGCATCATCGTCACCATTCCTAACCTCCAAAGCTCAAGCTTCAACGCACAGCTCAGGTTTGATCATGGAGCAAAAGGTGTGCACCAAATCCTCGAGGGGCTGCCGGTGTCGTTGCGAATGTCCATACTTGCAGCTGTCCGTTGCTGGTCTATGCTGTTCTCGGCTGTTCTTCGTCGTTGCTTCTTGCTGTTTGTTTTTGGTGGTGCTGCTTCTGTTCGTAGTGATTGCGTTTCGTTGGTATCCTGCAGGTGGGTCCATAAAATAGGAAGGGTACAACCATTTCTAGCGAGACTTGTCGGTCCTATGGCCGCTACTGCCGGGATTTGTATGATTTTGTCATACTCTTGGCTGGGCACACCATTTCTGCAACAGCATCGCCAAGCAACAAACACAGCCTTCATGCTTCGATGCAAGGATCGAATGTCAGCATGCTGCAATGTTTTAAACCGAAACTGTTTGAACATATTACGCACGGAACTATTAATCAGTTTCACTGAAATTCTAAGTGAAGTCGATCCTCCAGCCTAAGCTTGCCTCTTGAGAATCTCCCCTGGCAACATGACTACATTCGGACTTACATTTGTGAATATTGTGTGCCTACTCCTTCCCTAACAATGCACTCATGGCGCTTGCATGTGCAGCTATGCATTTATCTTATACTGCATTCCATCTTGTTTTTTTTGCGTGTGTTGGGGGGGGTGCATTCTCTGCCCTGAGTTGCCCCTGTTGGTCCTTTCTTCGTGAGTGAAATGATGTCTGGCTGAAGATAGGCAACCGAGCACCTGAAAAAGCTCTCCTGGTGAGTGATGATCAAGAAGTTGAGGCCAGTCTGACGTCCATGCTCCAGCAACTCCTGGCTCGGGTTGGAAGAGGCCCCATGTCGCTGAAAGGCGGGCCCCGGGTAACCCAGGCCACAGAGAAATCAAGAGCATGCTGCAGCATGCTCGTCACTTCCAGATTTGCATCCACTGTCAGCTTTCGGACTTTCATACTGATTTGAGAATCTGCTTCTGCTTTCTGCTTCCCCTGGATGTTAAGCATCTTGGGGGACGTCGGCCCCAAATCCTCGGTGGCCAAGGCACACTGAAACGGAAGAGCCCACGCAGGTGCGCGGCGCGCCGCTGTTCGGGGAAGGGTGGCGGGATCCCGACCTGGGCGACCAGCAGGGTGTCACAATAGTCACCATCAGCGTCCACATCTGGTTCTCAAGCCATGCCCCAAAGGACGGTTGGTTTATTGATATCATTGATGTTTATCATGTTCTATAAATGGTGAATGAACTGGATGACTTGGAGGGTCCCCTATTTTGAGAAACAGTTTTTGAAACACCAGCTCGCTCTTGTCTGAGGCATCCGCAAAGCCATCCGAGTTCAAAAGGTCGACGCCTACAAACACGCTGCACACATGGATGGAACTGCCAGGAAATGATGCCTTTGGGGGACACACCAAAGCGGACACTCCCATGGAACAAAAGCTGCATACCCCCTTTGGCATGGACATCTTTGAGTGTCATGGATCCCCGGATCACAACCAACCAAATAATAAGAGCCCGGGCTTTTCCCAACGGAGTGCCCCACCATTGCTGGCATAGTGCAACACCATATGTGGGCACTTCTCCCCTTTACCCCCACCTGTTCTACTGACTGTCCGTTTCTCAAGTCATAGGGGTACCCCCAGTTATCATCCTTCATAGAAATCATTTAGAGTAATCATCCAATAGGAACCATTGAGAATAGTAAAGATATGCGATATATTCATGTTTATATTTGTACTTTTGTTTATATTTACAACTATATCATTATTTGTCGATTTTCATCTGATAGTTTATTCATTCATCCTCAAAAAAATCCTAAGCCAACCACTTTTGCAGGTCCCTAATGGCTTCCGAAACCTACGCCGCTGCCGCGCCTCGCAGCTCAGGCAGCTTGATCACCTCCTCGAAGCTCCGGCGACGGCTGCAGAATTCCAGGTGCGACTTCAGCAGCCTCGGCGCGGCCGTCGAGGCCAGCTGGGGTCCCTCCATCGCTTCAACCGGCGGTCACCACCGGAAGCTAAGGATTGAAACGAGCCGAGACCTGTAAGCTTGTTTTTTTCCGTGGCATTTTTTGTGTCTGAAAATTGTGGCTTCCTCGAAACATCTCGAAACCCAAGTTTTTCTTGTCAATCTGCCCCAGCTAGTGCAAACAGGACACCGGCACAGAATGTCACAGGCAACGGGCCAAAGAATGTGGGACGTTGGGCGTTGCAATTCGTACTCCCTGCCACTCTTGTCACAATGCTGAAAGCCCCTTTGCCCTTCATTGGAGTTGTGAAACTGGGAATGCGTTTCTGCGACGATGCTATGTCCTCCAAAATCTATTGATAAGTGCGGTGAATGATAGCACATGCTATGCGGGGATGTGTTGGACAATATGCCCTCGGCCCTTGGAATAATACAAAACACCCGGTGACCCACTGTTCGGCTGAGAGACGCTGGATCCGAGATGCCCTTGGGCTTCTTGTATATGCCGACCTGGTGATAGGGGTTGCAACTTGGGAATTGGATCACTTGCAAACTTTGGCAGTTTAGGGCTCCGATGGTTCCGGATGTTGTGACGAGTTGTTCAACGGGGAATGAGTCAGAAATTAAGACGCTACACTGTGCCGATTCTGCAAAAACTGGGTGCCAACCGATCCAATTTTGAAGCTAAACGGCGTCTTGCTCAAAGCCGTTGCTCTACTGCAACATGGCTAGCAGTTGATGTACAAAGCCACAATTTGGATCCTAGGTTTGAGCCAGTTCTGATTTTTTCCTAAGGTGCCAGAACCCTACAATGCGAGATCAGCAACTCATGCGATCAGGTGAACCGGGGAGCGCTGAGGGTTGCTGGTTCAACTGCAATGGTTCGGTTGATTTGTTGGTTGGATGGATTCGCCGAAAATTCTGCTGCGCTTGCGGCCTCAGAAACTTCAGAGTCGATCAACACGTGCACCTGCGTCGCTGAAAACAAGCGGCGTGGCACAAGGCACTGATCGAAGCCTAAGATTCTCGGGGTCAGTTGACGTCCGGCAGCCCTGGCCTTTCCGCCACCGCGTCGCAAAGGCAAGACATCCCGCACACAACAAGCTGTCTGCACACAGCGGACGTATGGAGAAGTGATGATGACGTCCACCCTTGGCAGTTGATGCAAGTGTGGATGCAAGTGTGCGAGGGCTGGGGGGGTGGATCCAGCTCGGTCATCAGCTTGTGTCATAAGGTATGTTTGAACCCAGCTGATGCTGTCTTCTGAAGGCGGCAATCGG
>VSDK01010772.1:363396-408941 GCA_009767595.1 Symbiodinium kawagutii | reverse complement strand
TGGGAGGGCGTGCCCCTTGCTGGTGAGGGGAGAAACGACTGTAGCGTCGCAGCAGGGTGTGTGTCTCGTGGATGACGAAGTCAAGCCTCCGCCGGTCCTCGGGCGGGACACCGGGCGCGGTGGTGCGGTTGAGCCACTGTTGGAACACCACGCGGCCTTCAGGCCCGATGGCCTCACGAGAGATTTTGATCCACGCCTGCTCCATGAGGTGCCCACGGCGCGGCAGGGCGCCAGTACGCGGGCAAGCTGCGAGGTGATCACCCAGCGGGTCCACGATGCGGCCGCATCCGTGGGTGGTTGGCACTTGACCGTGCCGGGCAGCAGTGAGCGGGAGCGGGAGGCGGAGGCGGCGCCGCAAAGCGATGGCCATCGAAGATCCACATTAGATCCTGTAGCTGACCACGCAGGTCCTGCGAAAACACCATCGCCGCTATGGTCCAACACGATCGAAGCCATCAGAGGTTGGAATCGCCCACGACCATCCAGTCACCCATCCGTTCTTCTTCCAGCTGTCCCCGACGATGACCAAGCTTTCGTTCTCGTCGGCCGTCTTCCTGAGCAAGGATCAGGTGAAGGACCACCTGGTGTTACCAACCATGAAATCGTTCCACGCTTTTCCAAAGTCTTAGTAGGTCTTAGTCCCTAAAGTTGTGATTTTTCTTGGAGATTCATATTCACAGACCTAGCGCTCCGGAGCTGCGGCTTGCTGGGTTTCCGCGCAAACTGAGGACAGGACCAGCTCTGCCCCGATCTTCTAAGATCCTTGAGGCATCGTCCAGGAGCCTACAAACTTCGCGAGCTGGGAGGGCACCCTCGTTTCTCTGCAGACGCCGCGTGAGTTCCATCACATACTTCAACGTGATGGTTTCATGGCTCCCATACTCGGGCCCCGGCGTGGAAGCCTCGCGCTTGGACTTCAACATCGATGCAGTATGTATCTGTCAGTCAACGTCTCATTTTTCAACGTCTTGAGAAAATGGTTTGAGCCAAAATGGCTAAAGAAGATTCGTCACGAAGGGCAAAATCATCTGTTGCTGTGTGGGTCACCCTTGTTTATCATAAAATGTTGTTCGAACGATTCAATTGAATGCAAATGGTCAATAAACTTGCTTTTGTCCACTAGCCTTGAGCCAAAATGATCAATAGATTGGTGTTTCTCGAAATAGGTACCCCCCAAATGGATCCAAATGGATGGCTGATCACTACCAATGGTTACCATTGGATGATTAGCATTAGGGGTACCCCCATTTCAAGAAACCACCAAATGACTCCATCACTTCTTCTGTAGGGCCGAGTGACGCATCACCACCAGCAGTTGGTCCCATGTCTGCTTTCCACCTGGGATGTCCGCTGGGCAGGGGATCCAACCAACACCTGAACCTTTAAGCAGAAGATCAACCATCAGAATCTTATCACCAGAATATGATAACAATCCCTTCTCCTCAACACACTGGTGCACCCACCCCCCTTCATAGGCAAGTGAGAGGGCTTCTTTGTTGGGTTCAGGCAACCATTGCTGATAACTACCGGTCAGAATATGTTTTGCTAGTGGGAGGTGCGCCACACACCCAGCCAAGCTGCCTCTTAGTAGTTTTGAGAAAAGACCAGCAGCCAAAAATCGAAACAGTAAAACGGCAGCTCTGAAAGCGGAAATCCGAGGGGTGAGCAATAATTATTAGTAGCCATGTTTCAAGCAGTAGGGTAGGGTATCTATTGTCCATCCACGTGACCGGATCTATTGCCAATAGCCCATCAAAGCAACAGTCAGCTTTGAGCACCATCAACCATCATTGACCATTGATTAATCATTAAGACTTTTGCAGCCTAGTAAGGCCAAATGCTGATCGTCCAGCTGATGGCTTTCGAAAAACAGATTCGTTTGTCTTGCAGGGATTGTCCTCACTGCAAATAAGAATGGTCAATGATAACGGTTGATGAAGGATAAGCATTGCATTGCAAATGATACCAATAAGAACAATAATCCTGAGTGGCGAGTTCTCAACATAGGGTCTCAAAAAGATGATTGGCTTATTCTGTTAGTATGAATGATCTAAAATGAAGGTTCCCCTTGTTTTGAGAGACCACCAAGTAATTCTTTAAAAAATGTCAACACAGGGCTCGTCCTGTGGATGGCTCGGGCCCGGACAGCAAAGCATGGACACCGTCAGCTGCTAGTGCTAGTCACTAGCACCCACAAGGGTCGCATTTGCTCCCGGGGGGCTACGAAATTCTTGGCTTTGCGAAAGCCCAAACAAATCCAAACATGTGAAGGACCCAGCTTTGTAGTCAAAAAACCGGGGGATACTTTGTCACAGCATCTCGTTCTGGTGTTGTTGAGATGTAAAGTTTGCACAACCCCGACAAATGGCAGATCAAATGTTATGATGTGAAGTCATCTGGAAAAGTTGATCAACTTGAGCAATCCGAAGGCGATGCATGCACTTGCAAACATGACTGATACAGCATGGTAACTATTCCAAATGGCAACTTCAATGATCCCCTCACCAGCCTGAGTTTGACCACCTGACATCCTGCCCTCGATCTCTCCATCTTCCAAAAGGTTTTCCGGCAGCCCCTGAGATTGAAGCTGGCAAAGCGGCCTCGTGCTGAGCTTCGACCATGGACCCATCCGAAGGCAACACGTGGTGAATGATCAAAGGAGCCTCGAGAATAAGAGTTACACACATATCTATCTATCTATCTATCTATCTATCCATCCATCCATCCATCCATCCATCCATCCATCCATCCATCCATCCATCCATCCATCCATCCATCCATCCATCCATCCATCCATCCATCCATCTATTATCCTGACATTCAAGTACTGCATACTGGTTGAGACCTTGAGGAATAAATGTAGACATACATCTCTGTATGCAAAAAATGTTTTGACAAACATTTGCATAGGAATGAAAAGAACATATACGGTACAGTACATGCACATATTTACATGCATGGCGCATTCATGTGAGGGTGTCTGCATGTATGAATCCCAACAGAGGAAGCAGTGTAACCCCAGGGCGCACAAGAAAAATGAACAAAGGCTGAAACAGCACAATAGGATGACAGGGATCCATCCAACTCAGCTCGTTTTCGTATCAGCTGAAGCCGTTGTCAAGTGAAACCGCTTTGGCATAAGACTGCGCTCAGGGCTGCTCGAAGCTGGTTGAGATATTGATCAAAGAAACTTCTGAGTCAAGTCACTGTGCATGGTTTGGCTCTTACGCTATACGCCAAGGCAGCGTTGCAAACGCACTGGTGTCAATCATAACAAATCTTGATCCATTTCTGTCACAAACAGGCTTGCAGAAGCGCAGTCGTGCCGTACAAGTGCAAATCGCAGCGTTCTGGCTGCCACTCACTTCTCACTGCTGTGGGGCCTGCGAACGTGGCGACCACTGATGCATGCCTGAAAACCAGGTCAAAGGGGGTCTCACAGCCAGGTTCGCCCGAAAACCCCCCCAGCATTCCCCATGACCAGTGTCGGCCAAGCCTCGCAAACCTCAAGCGCTCCGTTTGGAAGTTGATGATCAGCGAGCCCCCGAATTCAGCTCATGCTCCTGATGCCTGCAAGTGTTTGTGGACCCGCACTGCCAGAATGGATCTGCATAAATCCTCAATATGGCCGGCATCTCGAAAAATGAGGATACCTATTAATATCTAATGGCCAGCATCTCAAATAATTCCTTAATGCATAAATCTCAAATATTATTTAAATCCTCAATATTGGTAGCCTGCCAGGTACCTCAATATTAAGGAACAATGATGGGGTACCTGGCAGGCTACCAATATTCCGTTACCATTTACCATCATCAACCAGGTGGCATGATGACCTAACAGCAAACAAACAAACAAACAAACAAACAAACAAACAAACAAACAAATGCACCACTTTCATTTTCACTTTCGATGCTTACGCCATGCGCACTGCCATCCTGGTGTCCAGCACTGAAAGTGATACATATGGCCTTTTGACCTATTTTGTCCTTCATGTCTTTCATATCGGCAATTTTTGATGTGAGCCCGAAATTTAGATTTGGATCATCAATTCATCCTGACTATTGAACGCGGCATGTTCGCCCACCCAAATTGTATGATCGTTGATGTGCTTATGCATATTGCTCACATGGTTTGGCTTCAAATCTTCTTACCTGCTGACTGGGTTTCAGGTCCGGGGCTGGACAGCCTCTGCTTTCCGACCATCCAGATCAGCTCAACATGTTGCATGAGATTAGGTGAAGCACATCTTAGGGTCGTTTGCCTTTGCGATTTCCCCCTATCTCTGGTCAAACTCTAACAACTTCCGTCTCAGTGACTATTGCTCGGCTATCAAACCACTAAACTAGTTTGACATCTGGTGTTCAACCATGACGAACTGGTTGCAACTCCCCTTTGCACCACACTAACCCGCCCTAAAATTCTTCCTCCGATGCAGCCGGACCCCAGTCATGGGTACCTCTGCGTCCACAACTTCTTCCTCCTCCTGCTCTGGAGGCGGTGGCGGCGGCTCCTGCAAGAGCCACGGGTTCCTCCCCGGCTGCTATAGCTGGTCATGCGGTGCACCATGGCCCCCGGCACACCACCCCGTCCAAACACTAAACCTTCAGAAACCTTACCTCGAAGATGAAGGAGTATCCAACGGATATCCAAAAGATCATTCATTTAGAAAATTGCGGTCCCTTCATGTCCCTTCAAAGATGATGCCAAGATATGCCAAGATGATCCCAAGATGATCCAAGATGTCCCAAAATGATCCAAGATGATCCCAAGATGATCCCAAGATGATCCAAGATCGAGATCCATTTGAAGAGGGGGTCCGGCCTGGGGACCCATGGAGATTTGCCCAGGCTTAGCTTCAAAGAGTTGATTGGTCTGCTGCACCGCTTCACCGCTCAGCTTCAGCCTAGGCTGTTGCCGCACAGGCTCCCGGGGCTACTGTACAATGCTGAGGGCTATTCCATCTACTTTCTTGTGCATGCAGCTCGCAACCTAGCGTGATAACTTCTGGACCCAAAAAAAAAAGTGAGCAAAATTGGTACCTACATTGGAGTGTTCATTCATCCTCGGTCTTGACTTGCCCCAAAGCATGCGAAACAAATCTCGACTCTTCATGTGATTGGCGGAGGATAGGCGGCCAAGCAGGCTCATGGCTTTGATGCGTCGCCACCCATCCTCCACAACGAGCTCCGTTTCACCAGGGAACACCACTCCATGAGGCCAGCCAGCTGCGATCTTGGGCTCATTCTGCTTCAGCCAGGCATACCTTTGAATAGCCAGCCGTTTGCCAGCCGTGCGCCAGCCGTGCCAAGGGGATCCAAGGAGTGAAGTGCGGCACTAGCAAGTGGAGGAATCAAACATCAGTTACTTGACATAGTGCCATGTGAATTGATAATTTATATTCTCCTGGGGCAGGTTTGAATCAACAAGCTTGGCACGGAATTGCCATCACAAAGGAGAAGCTCTCTTTTTTTGTGTTTTGCACACCCTGGCCATAAATAAAGCTTGAGCTTGGGGGGTCCTGCAATGCAACGAGTGGGATGTCCAGGAAGCTGTCCGTAGTTCTTAGTAGCCAGTAGCTATGCCTGATGACAGGGTGCATGCCCCCAGGTCAGATACGTGCATTGAGAATGTGCAGCGGCACGACATATTGGAAAGTGGATTCTTGACCTAAGGACTGACCATAGATCAAACTAACAAATTTCTGGGGCACCATAACAAATATCACAAGTGAACCTTTCCTGTTTGTATACTATGGAAGCCACCGATCACAGGTTCTATACACCCTTCGCTGTTCCTGACGCAGCCACGGGCTGACAGAACGAGGTACACACGCTCCTGAAGCTCTTCAACGCTGTCAGCCGATGAAAGTTGAATCGGTCCAACCGGCACTGGATTTCCGCTGCCATCGTCAATCAGGATTCGGATCTTGCCCCGGCGAATCCTGGACGGCGAATCAAAGCTGTTGGTTCCACCCAACATGGAGAGCCCACGCAACGGCAAAGGAAACCTGTTTGTTATTGGGGTATTTTGCGGTACGTTTTTAAAAGCATATGGTCATCTTGTTGGCCACCGCTGGCTGCTTGCAGTGAACACCAATGCTTTTCTTGATGTTTGCAGTGGGAGAAAGTGAACTATATATTATATAAGGGTTCCGGAAGAATTTTTGCTGTTGTTAACTGTTAATGATCATTATATAACGCTCAGCAATTTGAAACCAATAATAAGGAACTACTCCTATTGAACCAAATTAGTTATCAACAGTTGCACAACTATTCATACTCACCCTTGCTGAACATGAACCAACCACAATTATTACTCACCAGAACTTGAACACACATCTTTGTTGATCATCACTGATCACCATCAACCACTGCTAACCACTGCTAATCACGGACAACTAACCATTTACCATCAATAATGACAATGCTATCATACACAATCCGTCAAACCAATATATAATGATCGACCATTTTTGAAACCTTTGAACATTGGAAGCAAACCACCGTTCAAACTGCAAGCGATCGACCACATTACATAGTCAACTGCCACTAGTAGTCCACAATCGATAATCAACCAGTAGTGAATCAACCATTCATCAACCAACCATCAATGAACCAACCGTTCATTGACCAACCACTCATTGATCTAAAGAATCTAAAGCATAAATCCGAAAATCAGCACTTATCGATCCGCTGCATTGATCCACCCAAAAATTCTCCAGAATTGCCCAGTGAACACGCCAATGAAGCCTCCCATTCATTGACCAAGAACTTATCCAACCATTCATTGACCAACCATTGGCCAGCTGGGCTTCCAATGGTCAACCTAGCTCTCATTTTTTCTCATCAAGCCCAAAATTCTCCAGCAGATTTCGAAGCCCAGCAGCTGCAGCTCTTCCAAGTGAAGCTTTTGAAGCTCCGCTGACTTGGCGCGTTGTCGTTGTAAGCTGTCAGCCCAGGTGGCCTTGACCAGGGAGGCACTGGTGACCCAGGGGGTGTTTTTTCACGGGTCCATTGAGGTCAAACATAGGCAGAACTGGGAGGCTATACCTGGTGTCTATGACTTCAGCAGAAAAAGCGGAAAAAAAAAACAGCAAGCATACCTGCCAGTCATGTGAAAGGTCATAACCAGGATCAAGCCCAGTATGACAAGGGTGAACTACCAGCTACACGTGCAGGTTGAGCTGGGATAAAGCTGGCCGGAGCCCCTAATGGCAGCAAGCCTTTCGCCTGGCCTGCTGCTTGGCCACACACTCGGCTGTGATCTCATCAATCTGGCGCAGCTGTGGTCGCTTGCAGTGATTGCAGTCGTTGGCAATACGAACTGCTTACAGTACTGACCAACTGGATGAGGGATTGGCTAAATGGCTTACAGTATTCAACTTATGGGGCCCTCCTGTTTCTCAGCAATGGTTCAGCACTCTTAACCTCATTTGACTCCTTTGACCGAGGGGGTGACCATCACCAAGGATGACGGCATATGACCATGGCCCAGCGTCCTTGGAGAGGTTCCTGGACCCGGGATCAATAATCCCCTGCATTGGCAACGTGAGTCGCAATCAGTCGATTGCCAGCATTAATGGCTACCCAGGATTAATAAACCCCTGGTTGACTAATAGGGGGTATCCCCTAAAAGCCTTGGTTTACCATTAGTTGGGTTATTCGCCAGCATTGTCACCTGCTCGTGGTTCGGTGATCCCAACTCACCTTTGCATGCATTCGATCGATGTCTCCAGTTTCCAGTACGCTTATCTATACAAAACTATGCACATTGTGACCTTGTGCTGTATTTGCTTTTCCTGTGGACACAACTGATTCATGAATTTCCTTTCCTCGTCTCTAAGTTCACTTCTCTTAGTTTCACTTGGGTACCAATCTGTATTCAGTAGCCCTTCACTTTTGCACTTACAGTGTTTTTCCTCTGGGCATTTTTTGAATTTGTGCATCCATCTGCAAATTTTCACAAGCGCAAATTCCTGTACTGTTGCCAGTATGCATGGTGGTGCGTCCATGCGCTATGCAGAAACAGTACCCAAGACTATAAGACACGCAAGAACAGCTATATACATGCACGTGCTTACATGCAGAGAGGTAACAAAATAAGGGTGTATGGCCGTTCTCGCAGATGTGAGGATAGATGTACATATACACAGACGAGAACTACATTTACATCTCTCTCTCTCTTTCTCTCTTTCTCTCTGCGTGCTCT
Organism: Symbiodinium kawagutii; assembly: GCA_009767595.1. Taxonomy (NCBI): domain Eukaryota; class Dinophyceae; order Suessiales; family Symbiodiniaceae; genus Symbiodinium; species Symbiodinium kawagutii. The sequence goes on along the minus strand of VSDK01010772.1, from coordinate 400,730 downwards.
TCCGTGTGCATACTATGTGCGCACCTGAGTACACACAATCTGTCTCTCTCCTGTCCCAAAATGGAATGTTCAAGTTCATGGCTTGAAGAGTGATTACGAACGTTGTGATCCCAGCCTCCCTTCCACGGAGCCTAACCCGCCTGCAGCTGTGCCTGCTTCATGGCAGAAACCTTCTGCTGCACCTTCTGGAAAAGACCGGGCAGGAAGTGCCTTCCACAGTCGTGCAGCCAGCCAAACTACTAGGAGTTCATGCCGAGTTGGTTCACAAATTTGACCCAAAAATCGTTTTGCCGAAAGAAGAGGGTTTCCAAATGTTTCGAGCCAAAATCAACGTTTCCAGAGATGGCACAGCAAAGATGGTCATTTCCATCAAGAAAGGCAGATTGAGCAAGCCACCAAGTAGAGCATCCAAGATCTTTCAGCAACCACATGGCTGCATACCCTACACCCCAGCTGAAATTCCAGCATTGGCCAAACTAGTTCAACTGGTTGGATCTGAACTGCTACCTCCTCTTTTGGACGGTTGGCTAAGTTATGACCCAAGCCCCATATCACCAACGGGATAGTGAAACCCAGCTTGGCCATCAACCAGCCATCTCAGCCTTTGAATCTCCAAGCCATCGCGATCCGGGAAGGCCAACTCTTTGAGGTCATCCTTGGCGTTCGGCACCAGCTGGGAGAGATGCTCTCTGGCGGCATTCACTGCCTGGATCCTTGGCGGCTCGTCCGAGAGAGCTTGGGTCAACATCATCCCTTGAGAGGTCAAAAATGTTTGAGGCGTGGTATGTGTGGTTGTGACATGTTGTCCAATCCCCAAACTGGCGATGAGGTGCTTCAGTAGAACGCGCGCATCTTGCACCTTCTGTGCCCTCTGCTTGGTCAAAACCAGCTCCTTCTCATGCCATCGTACCCACTCCTGGCTGGCCCCGTGGGGCAAGTCGTGGGGACTGGTTGTTTGCATTGGTGGTCATAGCTTAAAACCGTGAAGCAATGCATGGGAGTCAAATGTAGTCCATATCTAACGTACACCACCTCCTTTGGCCCGCTCTAAAAAATACGACACCAAACAAGCTGGTAGAAGTCACCCATTCATATGATCCAGCCCCCAAGTCACCGCGATCATTCCTTGCTGCGCTTTTGTGCCATCCCGCAATGGCTATTGGAGCTCCCAATTCTGTGCAAACAGCAGTCCTCTTCCACCTGCTCCCTCCAAGCAGCACACATGCTGCTCTGCCTCCCCACCAGCTGTGGCTGCAAAATAGTAACTACTTTCCAGCAAGAACCACCTGAAATGGTGTGGACCCTGACCATGAAGAGCTGCGCACTGTCATCAATATACATGGGGAGAAGGGCTGCTTCAGAAGCTGGGCAAGAACATTTACAAAAATCCGCTCCAAGGTCATGGTACCACGGCAGAATGGATCAGTCCTCACAAATCAGCTCTCTTCAAAAATGTGCAAGAACAGCCAACCATGCATCAAGGTGGCAGGAACGGAGACAAACAGATTCGAATTAACCCAATTACGGAACTGGAAACACCCAAACTGCGTCGGACTCCATCGCCTATCATACCACGCACTCTTGAACTGGCTCATTGATGCCAGTTCGTGCTCCTCCTCCACTTCCTCAGCACGACAAAGGATGGCTGACTACGGGACAGGACCATCTTCGGTGGCAAGAGCTCAGCTGGACAGAGGAACAAGATGAAATGGGAACCAATAGAAGTCTGTGGAAACAAAGTTTCATTGATCATCAACTCACTTGGAGATCAAGCTCTTGAACAGGTCGGTCAATGTGTTTAGAAGAGGGGCGGAACATGTGCTGGAGCCAAAGGCGGTCTCTCTTCACAAAAAGCATCCAACTCTTGGAACAAACCCTGCGTAGAGTGAATGAGAATCAAACTCCCTGAGTAATGAGTGTTCTTCAGTGAACCACCAGCCACCAGGGTACTCTACATCCAAAAGGTCATTTTTCAGCCGGAAAAAATTGGAGTAGCACGGTACCAACGGTGAGTTGGGGCATAACAAGCAAACCGCCAAGTCAAAGCTTCCATGATGGACTGCTCCAAAGTCTTCATCACCTCAGCCGAAACGACTCAGTTTGGCATCACTGCATCACCCCACAACAGGGCACACCCACAACAGGGCGTGGCTGAACATCTCATGTCGTGCAAAGTTTTATGGAATGTCACGTCGCAAGACGTGGCTAATATTGCATCGCACCAGGTCCCACATGGTTCCACACAATGTTCGTAGCAGATATAACCCCACCGTGGGCACGCCAACCACGTCTTGATGACTTTCAACTTTCGCGGGCCAAGGCACCAAGACGTCCAAGATGGGTTCGACCTCGCGGTCAAAGTCGAAGAGCTCACCGTCCTGGAGCAACAGGGGCGGCCTTGCTGCAACCTGCAGGGGGGCGAAAATCGCCCGGTGGCGGTGCCCTGCAATGTGCGACAGAAGTCATGAAGGGTGACCCTATGAATGCGTGTGAAATTGGAAGGTGTCATGATCATCTTGTCTCAAGGGCCATCCGAGGCACTGTGATGAATAAATGTTTGCCAGGAACGAGGATACCAAGAACCAATGTCTAGCTTGACAATGTGCCATACAGAACCCCTCACGTTGTCGAATTCGGACAGGCCCAAAATCCCTGGCTCTGTTCCGTGGTTGCCACCCCAGTGAGGTCCCACCAGCGTCCTCCACCTGCGTTTCTGCATCGATACCAGTCCTGGCTGCGTGGCGAGAGCGTAGGTGTGGACCAACGTACAGGTGCGGGTCCATGCTGACATGTAAAAAAATGGCCGAGCCTTACATAGCCTTACTACCCTCAGCGATCAAGCATCATCAATATCATCAATCATCATCCATCCACATCAATCATCACCCATCCAGGCATCCATCATGAATCCAGCCGAAGCTTTTTCAGAGTTCCAACTGTTTGGGTCATGTCTTCCAGTCTGTTCGGTCCTTTGCGGCTGGTACTGCTCCTGCGGCGCCTCAGGCAGAAACTCATCGGTCTGGCTCTCCACGACTTCCATCTGGGCGGCAGAACTTCAGGGAGTGCTTCGGGGATATCTCTTGGGGGGCTTGCCACTGTCCATAAGCTGGGTAATCTATCTATCTATCTATCTATCTATCTATCTATCTAGATAGATAGATAGATAGATAGTAGATAGATAGATAGATAGATAGATAGATAGATAGATAGATATATGATGTATGCGAGCTGTTCACTTCAAACATAAGAATCTATACACTTCAAATACCTTCGAACATGTTCAATTCTCATGGCTCATGGTGATGAATCACTTTTCGTACAATACCTGCGTACGAGCGGAAGACACGATATCATTGTTTCACCTTCATCTAAGTCAGGTATCAATTTTCTACACGAAGACACTCAAATCATTGAGAAATAGAAGAAACAATGCCTGGCAACATTTGCAAGCCTGCTGTGCAAAAACTCGTGTGACTACTTACTGCAGCCCCTTTCAAGAACTGGCGCTAAGTCATGATGCCATTCCCACACTTCTCATTGTGGCTGACCGACCGCCTTTACCATCATGCTAATCACAATTAACAACCAACCCAGCATTGCATGTGATCAGTTAGTGTAAATGTCCTCCATGCTTAGCCATCCGTAGCCATGGTTCACAAACATTCATGAACCATTGCCAGCCATACTTACCCATCACTCACCACCGATATACCACCAATCTGCAACCAGTTGTTGTCCTCCCCCTATTCATCATGACTGACTCACTCATCAACCACCAATGAGTGACTCCCTAACATCAATTAATCATCATTAACCATGACATTTCCCGCATTTTTAACCACTTCACCCACTAACGAGTCACTACCTAACACTAATCAACCCAGCAGCAGCTATGACATTTCCCACATTCTTCACCACTTTACCAACCAACCCATGGTTTCAGCCTGCGGAGGCTTCTCATCCGCCACCAGGTGCTTGGTGAGGTCTACGGCCACGCGCTCGTGCTCGGGCAAGGGCATGTCGAAGATGGAGGGCTCCTCAACGGAGCCACAACGGGAAATGCCGGGAAGTTTATTGCGGCGAAAAATGGCAGCCAAATGCCTCAAGAAACCAGTGATTTTGGTTGATTTTGCTTGATTTTGCTCGATTTTGGTTGCTCAACTGCCTCAAAATGACGATTTTTTGGGTTGATGGTGAAGGATTTTGCTGCAGAACAATGGCGCAGGGTGATTTGAATAGTGATGGGTAGCAACGATCGAGTCATGATTGATATGAAACCGATGCCCATACATGAAGAAGTACCCATTCACAACCCGCAACTCCTTGACTTTCCGCTTTCTCGAAATCTTCTTCTCTGACTGCTGCTTCTGGGCATTCTCTATCGCCTGATTCAGAAACAAATAAGCACTGTCCGAAACCATGTTGATAGAGGATATGGAGACCCCCCCCATTACCACACATCATGTCATCGCTTTCAGCGGAAGGAAACTCAAACCAGTAAGTTGTGCATGTCCGCATGATTGTCATTTTGCACGCAGCCATGAGAACCCGTCTGAAGGGTAAGGAGCATCTGCCGTCCTGCTCCCAAGGGAGAAATGGCATCTGCACAACATCGGTGGAACCTCCATCTGTACACTGAACCCTGAGCCTCGAGCACACCTCAACAGCCATGGAGTCATGAACTGCTGGACCATCCCCACGTGTCCAGGCTCTTGAACTGGCGGCATTCTGCAAGGCGCTTACGGTGGATTGCAATGGCAGTCACTTGGTGTGCTGGTTACAGCAAGCAGCTTGCCTTTCTGCAAGTGCCCAATGCATGGTGGTGCTCCAATGGTGAGCGATGTGCTGGAGAAACCATGCCTAAAACAACAAGAGCTTGCGACGTGGCTCATTTTTCATCGCGGCAAAACATGGGTCGCGGTCTTCACCAAAGAACTCCAGGGTCAAAGGCCTCGTCGTCCAGGATGAGCATCGCCATCCCAGGTGAAATCATCAGACACGGAAGGCAAACAAATAAATTGATGATTTCACCAAACAAGGATCATGAGAACGGATAAATTCCCTAAGCTTTTTTGGCACTTGATCCTTTCGTCTCATCTCCTCACTCTGCAGGAAGTTCCGAACCTTCGTCTCAATGGCATTGTTGAGACTTTCGTAGCGGCTCTTCAACAGCAGCATTGTGTGATGAAACGCCATGTAGTCGGCTGGGGCCTTCTGGGACGTATGCAGGTCGCCCTTCATTAACAAAACCACCTGGGAGTTCTTTCCCGCTTCGTCAACACGTCCATAGCCGCCGTGTGGTCCAAGGGCAAAGTTGGAGCTTTGCTGTGCGAAGTGGCGAAGTGGCCTTCGCTGCAAGTGCCTTGGCTGCAGTTGGCTGCCGCTCCTCGCGGGTACTTGTCTCGCACTGCTGTCGTTCAGGGGTTCAGTTTCAAATTCCTTCAGATCAGCCCGCCAATCCATGGCAACGCGGATTCTTGAGCCACGTCTGCAGCGACATGGCGATCAGGGCAAGCGGCAGCTTGAGCACTGATGCTCGCAGCTTGAACTGTGCGCAAGGTCCAACTCATGAGACAATTGAAGCATGACTGGCGACAACAAAAGTAGCAACTCAAATGACTCGAGTTCTGAACGACCCGCCTCTTTTATGGCATTCTGCGTGTACATGCTGTAGGTGTTACCCCGATGAACCCGCTTGTCCCAGGAGATGCATGTCTCCTTTACCTTGGATCGGTCGGGACTCAAACCGCCATCGAACGCGGGAGCGTTTGTCCGATGTCAATTCAGGGGTGTTGTCAGTCTGGCCATCTCCTTCCAAACAGTCAGCCTATATCATCTTCTTCATCAATCCTCCTTCATAGCATTAATCATCGTTCATCATCAATGTCATCAAGTCATCAGCATGAGCCATCGAATGAATGAAGTTGTAGCTCTAACTCTGAAGCCAAAACGGTTTGGCTATGGCTCAATACTGCGGTCCTTTGGTTCAACACCTCTGGATGGTGATGGTTTGGTCCCCTCTTGGTAATGAATTGCTACTCCAGCGAAGTCCAAGAGACACTTCGATACAAACCAGGCTCAACATCTCCGGGCTCTCGGTACTTCTTCCGCGTCACAGCTTTGGGCGCAGAGCTGAAGGAATAGGTGGACGAGGTCTGTCCCGCCGCCATGACCTGGATCACACTTTGAATCCCAATGATGATTGGATGAGGTCCCTTGCTACACCGATCGGTACAGTTAGACCCTGCCAAAAAAGGTTGGCGGAATCGTTTACCAGTAGCATGTCCTCGAAACCGTAGGTTTCTCAAGACTGTACAAGACACTTGGGCATAGCCCTGTTTGGCGATGCAGGGGGCTGTGACAAATACCCTGTTGGTCCGGTCGGAAGTTCATCAGCAATGGAGTTGGACTTCCCAGGTGTCCAACGACATACAACCATCTGGCCGTACATAGCCTCATGATGCCTCATGATATTCCTCATGATGCCTCATGATGCCTCATGATATTCCTCATGATGCCTCATGATGCCTCATGATGCCTCATGATGCCTCATGTCGGGCAAACACCCTGGACCCGACATAGTGGCTGCAGTATGCTACGCAGAAGAATCCAAGCGGCCTAAAACTCCGCCAAGTTGTGTCACACCAACAGGGAACCTCGGCTCTGACTTCTCGCTGCATGGCACTGGGCCAATTTGGGAACCAAATATGTTCAAATGGGGCAGCCTCCAAAAACCGCAAAGGTCACAAGAAACTCAAAGTTCTCAAAACTGGCATCTGGTCCTTCCAAGACATCAAATCTCAACCTGAAAGGAACATGTGGGTCTGCATTCTCTTCCCACCTGCCGGAGCGCCACACTGGTCCCGCGAAGGGCCCTCTTGACCCGGCGGAGCCACACTTGCTGCGGAGACTATGGCTGTCAATGAAGACATGCAAATAAAACAACTGAAACTCGTGTGCTGCCAACAAAAACTCGGATCGCACATCTATCGGCAACCAGAACAAACCCCAGGAAAAAGACCCTCTCTTGCTCCCATTCGGCTTGAGATGACCATGATCCCCCCATATATATATATATCTCTCTCTCTCTCTCTCTCTTCCTGTCATTTGTCTCATCCCCCCTAAAACTGACATGTTGAAAAGGGCTCTGGGGTCCGATGGCTGTGGCATGCAGCTGGGTGCTGTCCATACCCACGCCTCAATGCCACGTCGGAGCTGAAAGCCCTGGCCCAGAAGCCGCCATCGCATTGTGTTGCATCCCTCCTTTATCAATTTTTCATGGCAAATACCTCCCTTCAAATGCGCTTCAGGATTATGAACCTCAATGGTCTGATTCATCATGAACCACTTCTCATCTGTTGATCTTTTTTCAGCTGAAAACCATTTCCAAGCCATACTCATGTCGAGAGTATCCTCCATGTTCCATCTGAGCACTACCAAGATCAACCTTGGTTACCTTGATCATATGCCACCTGCCAACTACGCTTCAGGCATTTCTTGGAGGTCGTCAATGGTGGATCTCAGGCTGCCACTTTGTGCTGCCGCTGTGTACAGAGGGTTGGCCAGAGGTTGCTCCAAGAAAAGGCTGGCCCTTTCCCCCTAAGATTGGATCCACCTGGTCCACCTGGTTTTTTGCATAAGGAACCGAAGGAAGCCATACATTTTGAGGCCGGGGAAGGTTGATAGGAGTAAGGGATCATGAATCCCTTCAACAAGTTCGCATCTACGGAGTCGTTGGTTCCAAGGAGCAAACTCCACCCAACTTCATGGGAGAATATTTCTGAATTCTTGCAGGATCAGGCTGGGCTGATGCCTACGGCCACACAACTAGACAAAAGGCAGGTGTTTAGTGCCGGACTGATCAAGAGACAATCTGACCCCGGGTCGGCTCGGAAAGGATGGCTAAAGATCCTCAGACCAAAGATCTGCAGAAAATACCGATGCCAAAAGTCATCCGCAACTGCACTGTTGTTGCTTAGGCATTCCGCCATGAATCATGATGTTGGTGGCTACCAAACAGTTGGTGATCATACGTGATGGCCGCACATTGTGACATGCGAATGTCGATCGCGCCAATCACCAACAGCCAAAAACACAAATTGTTTCGAGGATACCGTCTAAGACGCCAAACGCCCAAAAAATATAGAAGAGTCGCACAGGTTTCCCGGAGCCGTTTGCGATCAAGAGCCACCAGCTGTGACGAGGGAAAACAGGCAAAAAAAATGAAATCGACTACATAGCAACATAGCATGCAAGCCGTGACCATCCACCAAAAACCAAATATCCCCCGCAACTTCTTCTGTTCTAAAATTGCAGCACTCGGCACACGAAAGGAATGGCTGTAGCTGTTTCAGCAGTGATCGGGAAGTCCATCCTTGGAGGAAGTTTGACAAGCGGCGTTGTAAATTGGAGACAATGCTGAAGCCCTCCTCCCTCTTGTTGCCAAAGACCGAGTCCACCTGCTCCTCACAGCAACAGCCATTGGTATCCATGGGCCGCATTTGAGGCGTGGAAAACTTCAATGGCCAGGTTCACCATCATTGCATCAAATTGGGGTTAAATCCATTCCATCACTGGAAGATGTAGGACAATCAGCCCTGACAGAGAATCAACTGCAAGGTGAAGGGTTCATGGCAAGCAAAAGCCTAGATACTTTCAAACCAAACTTGAAAAAAAAAGACATCAGTCTTTCACGAATGTTTTTTATAGTCCATCTAATTGAAAAAATACATCAACTCATGGACAGAATTCACCGTTACACACCTGCAGGTCACCTGCATACCTTGCCATGGGTCCAACCCCAGGCACAGCATCTGCTTGCCCAAGCCCCCCAGGGCGCGTCCTTGGTCACTTGTTCGTTGAGCTTCGCACTCAGGCCCTGGCCGAGCCGTTGAGGTGCCATCCCTAACCACCGCCTTGGAGCCTACCAAGGCTCTCCTCAACCCACCGGATCTTCAACTGGTTGGTGGTTTCAACCCCTATGAATAATATTCGTCAACCAACCATTGGTTAATAATTACTAGGGAAAATAAGCAAAATGTCTAAACCCACCAGCCAAATAAAAAGTGTGTCACCTTCAAACATGGCCCGTCTGTGGAGGATCTGCGCTTGATATGGGCATCGTACCAAAGGATCGATTTTTGTCGACTTTTTAGCTACGAACCCTTGCATTTTGGGAGGTGGGCATTCAAAGAAGCCCGAAGAACCACCACACTTCTAAGCGGCTACAGCACCTATCAATCTCCTTGAACTGGGAGCACCCATCTTTGGCCACACAGCCGCCTCGATTCTCTTCAGCAAGCTCTTCAGCTTGGCCTCTCCGCACATTTGGACACATGGGATGCATCGTCAACCATGGATATATCATATATATATACATATAAATATATAAATATATGCATGTTAATATGAAGCAAATATTGTTCGCATACTTTCAGACCCATTTTGGTGGCATGCCCAGCTCGACTATCAAATCCTCTGCACCAGTTCTCCACAGCTTCAGTCAATACAAGAGGGGGATTCTACAAATTGTGAACCTTGCTCTTACGGATCTTGCTGTCCAAAATGAATTGCGTTTAGCCTGGAAAGGTGATGAATTTGTGGTTTGCTTCAGGTACTTCAGGTTTTGCTTAGTATATGCTGATTCATTTTGTGGTTTTACTTCAAATTTGTGATTGCTGAGTCCATGATTTCTGTATATGGGATGCCACTGGGGAAGAATTCCTGCCTTCGCATCGTGAGCGCACCTCACAGGCATCAGCTGAAGAGCAAGCATGAGACAAGCGGACCAATGTGCAAATGTGAAGGGCCTCCATGATTTTTGAGATTACTTGTGTGATTTGTATATCTACATCTGAAAATCTAGGGCCTGTATGCTTTTTGAGATTCCATATGAAAATCTAAATGGATCCCTTTCAATGGCATCGTCCCCCACTTTGAATGACCCTTGGGCCAGAATCGTATCTTTCTCAGGGCCTCCAGCAGGAAGCTTCTTACAAGACATTGATCCGAGGTTTTAGTGATTATGCGGCTCCCAACAGACTTCGCGACCATCAGTAACCAATCCAGGGTTCATAAGGGGCCAAAAATGCCGCCAAGCTGCACCCTCATCTCTCCTCAACAGGGAAGGGTGAAGCAGTGAGACTGAACCCGTGGATCCCTTGGGTATTCCACGGTGACCCGTTTTCAAGGCAAGGCTGATCAAGCAGTGACGATGATTACGTGAGATTTCCTGCGACGTGTGGTATTGCTTCGGTTCCCCTGTCTGGTCCAAGCAGCTTTGTTGCGCCAGAAACTGATGCTGCCGCAGTTCGTGCACGTGGTACTCGGCTTCCAACATCTGACAAAGTCAAGAGGTTTTGCCGTGATGATTACTGCTTCGCGACCCTTCACAATCTCCGACTTAGGTAGGCCATTCCCATCATTTCAGGTCTTCTGGACTGTGGAAACCCATGCGACTGCATGAATCACACGTGGCCTGTTCGATTTGCCGGTTCAGCTCACCCACCTTAGTGCGTCACTGAAGTGTCCTGCATTCTGTTTCCTGTTCTGATGTGGGGCAACACCCTTTAACCAAATAAACTATATAAGTACCCCTAACTTTGACGGTTGTGACTTCAACATACTTTAATTGACTACTATGGGTGGTGACTGGGTACCCCAAGTAGTTTGCCTGAGTTCATGGACCCTGACATGAGGAGGGCAAGCCACCTCTCTAGGCACAACCATGGCCAGACAAGGCACACTTTTCGTCAGAATCTCCATGATCCGCACCGTGCTCTCCTTCAAGCCTGGGGCGACCACAACGGTGCCCGTTGGGCAAGAAGTGCTGGGAGAATCTATGCATGGGATACGCCTTATGCATGCAGAAAAAGGCGGAAACTATCGATCAATGGAAAACTTCTGCATTTTCTCTTTTCTGGACAAATTGAAAGAGAATGCATGGGCCATGCATGGGTAGGTATCCTTCAAAAGCTACGCGCATCTTGAAAAGCCCCCAAGCTGCTTTCCATTTAAGTCAATAGCAGGTGCTTGGCCCAAAAGTGTCGAGCAAAACCTATGTGGTCCAGGTCATTTTTCAACTATCTATATCTATCTATCCATCTATCATCTATCTGTCTATCTTTCTTTCTATCTACCTATGTATGTATATATATATATATGTGTGTGTGTGTGTGCATAAATCTGCGTGTGTGAACATAATCCACATCTCAACTACTGGGCCTCACATCTCCAAAAATGCACAGGACAAAACCAAAGAAAGCAAAAACATGCAAAAGGGTCGTCTTCAGTTGCCCTCAACCCAAAATGATCTGACATGACCACAGACTATCCAGACCCAGGTGAATACTGGATCTGCCTGTGGAAAGCAATTCAGTGGCTCTAGTCCAGTTCTCAATCAGCGCCTACGTGCTGCCATAAGGGAGAAAGAAACCATCTGCAACATCAAATTGCGTGTTGTCACGTTCCATCTACATTTCCGTTTATATCCTCCCAATATTCAATCACTGGTGTGCAACGCCACTCGGGAGCCTATTGATTTACATGGTTGTGTTTCACTCTGCTCGGAGGCGCTCACGCTCTTTTCCAGCTTCGCTTGAGTTCAGAGCGCATTCGAGCTGTGAAAGGTGATAGAACGAAGGATCGGTCAGGGGCAAGTCGTCGGCCATCAAATCGAAGGATAGTCAATTGCCCAAGCAGATCTGATCACCACACAGCGCAGCTTCCGGGCGGCAGAGGGTGGGCCCTCAAAAGCTGCGCCGTTCACAAAACCATTGTGTCCATGGTTGTGTTTCACTCTGCTCGGAGGCGCTCACGCTCTTTTCCAGCTTCGCTTGAGTTCAGAGTGCATTCGAGCTGTGAAAGGTGATAGAACGAAGGATCGGTCAAGGGCAAGTCGTCGGCCATCAAATCGAAGGATAGTCAATTGCCCAAGCAGATCTGATCACCACACAGCGCAGCTTCCACTCATGCAAATGTGCCAGATACGGGCTTGCTCGGATCGAGCAACATCACATGGCCAACGTTACATTGAACTTAGCTCCCGTCAAGAGAATGGCGCCGTAGAAAAACTTCAAACAAGCTGCTGGATGCCACCACGGCCTGTTTTGAGCAAAAAGGAAATTGAAGGAAGGCTGATTCAGCACCAACCTCTTGGAGATAGTGCTGCAATGTCTCTTGGCTTTTGATTCGCATTTTCCACATGAGCTTTGCGATATCTTCGTCGCATCTGTAGCACCGAACAGCACCCCCTGCTCGCATAGACGCAGGAGTAAGGCCAACACTGCTTGGAATCTGTAGGTGCTGAATCAAGTAATCCCATCGCTTTCGAAAGGTAGAAGGGGATCCTTCGAAGAGCAGGGCGGTTTTGCTTAGATGACCAAACACACTCTGGAGGAAGGCTGCTGCTAAAGGATCAGAAGTCTTGGAATGCTGAGCGCTACCTAAACCTCGTCGTCTGCTCTTGGGGTTTCGGATTCTGAGGAAGCAGCGACCAGGGTCTTCAGCAACTAGATCCATAGGCAGCAGCAAATCTTCACGAGTCGCACGCAAAACTTCTCCAGGGCGGCAAATCATCTCAAAAGTCAGCACAGTGATCCCAGCAACTCGCTTCCATCCAAAAGCGAGAGCCAATGCAACCAAAGCTCGGTAGACAACGTAAGGAAGAGGGGTACGATGAACAGTAGGTTCAAGTCCTTCCCACTTGGCAATGACCTGCCAAGCACCATACATGTGTAGCCTTTTCCCAGGATCAACACGCTGAATGTGAGTGACCAATTGATGAAGAAGATATATACTTTGACCAGAACTGTAAAGATATTTACCAAACTCGCTGACCAGCATTCCAAGCAACTCGCCATGTAACTGCAATTCCCGAGCTGCGGCTGGAGAAAACTCATCTCGAAGCCAACGCTGAAAAGCATCCCAGACTTTTGCACCTAACTTCAGAGTGCCAGGAGTCACCAAACTGAACTGTTCAAACCGTTGAATGCTCCTGTTGAGACCCTGACGCTGTCGAGGCCCAGGATTCTTGGCTTCACCCACTCTGCAATGTTCACAACGAGAAATGGAAGACATCTGAATGGGTCGTAAAGTCTTGAGAACTCCGCAGTCTCGAAGGAATGCTCGAGCTAACAACTGGCAGAGTCGGCGTGGATACGTCTGTGCAAGACGAGTCCATGAACATCGCTTCGCACGGCACCAACCCTTCAAAGGCACATGGCTGCGGCGACGAGAACACCAGAAAGTCTGACCAGCTAAATGGCAGCTCGTCATGAAACGAGTTCGCTTGCGCCAGGGAGTCCCCATTGTACAATAATCCAATCTCCAGAGCTTGCTTGCAACATTGGACCCGAGGCGCAAAAATTCTGGAAGCAGCCACAAGAAACTACCATCGGGATTCTCAACCCAATAGCCAATGCCCAGCTGTATACAAAGTGTAACAAGAAAAGCTACCCAAACTGCATGAGCATTTCCCAGGAGGACCTTCGACTGCATCTTAGGAGTCAACCCTGGGAGTCCATAAGGCAGTTGGCTGCTGCGAACAGGGGGGCGCACTGCCCGGGAAAAGGAACTGCAAAAGATCGCAATACCAAGTCCAAGTATGCAACCGCTTCTCAGCAAGCTCTCAATCAGTTCCTTGTTACCTGGAGCAAGAACGTCCTGGTTGGGGCCGTCATCCAACTCAAAGGTGATAGTCCAAACATCGCCCTGTTCACAAAGTTCCCCGGCCACTCCTTTCTTTCCTGAGTACAAATCAAGGAACCCAGGGTATTCAGGTAGCCAATCCGAGGGCAAAGGTTTCCATGATCGAGGAACCTGAAACTGCGAGACGGGCACTTTCTTAAGGACTTCGCGTGCTGCCAGAAACAACTTGCTACGCCCGACCGGTTCTGCCACGGTCGAGCCTTTAGGAAGTTCTCCCCGACCGCACTTTGCAGTGGAGACACGAGTGCCCCCCCGCACTGACATAGAACGACTCGGCAAGGGAGGAGAATCCTTGGCAAGACCGGGTGAAGCTTCAGTCTTCGGGCAAGTTGTCTCTGACAGCGCAGCAGAAGCCTTCTTGGAACGGAACTCTTTGTGCCGAATCACTCGCATAGATTTCCGTGGAACTTCAATAGCACCTGTACGCAATTCACTCAAGGGAGGTAGCCCACTGCATCGATAGCTACCTGCATCATACGAATCAAGCCATTTGTCGAAAGCGGCATCATCACCATCTTCAAACCGAACCAGGGAATCGTCTAAAGCTTTAGCAGGGCCCCGAACTGGAGCACCTCTTGTAGGGTCGTCAGCACTGTTCAACTCGGTGGGGACATATCCTGCATTACCAAACATCCCGCAACCAAGATGGATTCCCAACGACTGTTGAAGCTCCATGTTCAATCCAACCGACGAAGAACGACCTTTGGTCCAAACACCCAAGGCCACCTGCGAATCTGCCAAAGAAAAATATCGCAAAGGAAAACACTGCTGGCTTGCTTCTGATTCTGCACGTAACATACCTCGAAGTTCAAGTATGTTGATGTGAATCCCTTCGCGACATCGCTGTTTGCAAACCTCGTCGAACTGCAAAGAAGACGCTAGTTCCATCCACAAAGGATGACTTGGAAGTCCTCCTTCAGGCAGTTCCTCAGCAGGTGGCAAAATGCCTTTCACACGCTCCAAAGCCTTCAGAGGACTCAGCAACTTGCTCCAGACTGCTTTGCGAAGTTTATGTCTGTGAATTTCCGATTGCATTCGAGGAGGAAGCAGCTGTGACACCAATGCCCCACTCCGATGCGTCACTGCAATAAAGTAGTCCTGAGTTCTTCAAACGCAATCGAGTGACAGCAAGAGGACACAAAGCCAACATCAGCAGTAGTTCCTCTTTCAACTCCAGGGAAAGTCGCAGCACATGAGCGCGATCTGACTCCTCATTGAAAGCTGCATACACAACGTTGAAAAGGCAAAGTAACCTCCTCCTGAATAGAAAAACCGAAGTCCAACATCCGACGATGACTTCCAGCAGTCCAACTGAACACACCCCCATAGAGAGCACACGTTGAGTGACTGCAATGATAGGGATCATCCGTTTCAGTGAAGCCTGGATAGTGCCTGCCTCCCCGTCAAACTGACAGCCCCAAAATTCAGCATAGAGCTCATCTCTGAAGGTCTTTTTGGGGTGGGGCAACAGACCAACATCACGATATTCCTGCAAGGCTTCATCAAGAACTTGACTGCCAATCGAAGGATGCTCCAGTTCAGCTGTTTCCGTGGATCGTCGCAACATGATTTCGAAGAGAACCAGGTCATCGATGACAATTCCACAGAAGAAACGTTCTCTAGGCACACTGCTATCCATTGTGATAAGATTGAACTCATCCACCAAGCCAGCTTGTACCAACATACCCAGATGCGCAGTTTGAGCGAGCTCAACGGCCTGAGTGTCACCCATCGCCAACGTGCGTAGGCAAAGGTAGCAGTACTTCTGTGTGCTAAGCTCTTTTCGATAGCAGCGAAAGTCTCGAAACAGCTGAGGAGAGAGAGGACCAACGAGGGAGTTTCGAACCATACGCTCATGCGAGATTTCAAAAGAATAATAAAAATCACGTAGATCTGTGCCAGATACGCGGCAAACTTCATTATCGGACAACTGAAGATCCAGCAGAGGAGAGATCGAGGCCATAGCTCGCACCCATCGTCCTAAACCTGTTTCCAACTGATTAAAGGGCCTGGAGTCAAAGATCAAACGGTCATGCTCAAAGTCTTTAGGTACGCAAAATAATCCAGCTTGATAACCAGGTACAACTTCTTCCTCTGAAACCATTCCAAGTCGACCACATGAATCCAGCTTACGAAAAAGTCGCATCTTCTCTTTGAAATCACAGTGAATGACAACATGTGGAGGCGTTTCAACATCATCTTCTGGAGCCATGGAACATTGGATAGGGTGCTCAAACACTTCTCGGCCTTGAGGATCCAAAAATCGCGAAGGATTGAAACAAGGTTCGCCCCGAAATTCAAGACGATTGCTGTCAATAGGCTTTGCTACAAACTGTTGTTTACCAGATAAAGCACCAAGGACTTCTCCTGCAGTACAACGTTTCAAACCAGGGGCAAATCGTTGATAGGATTTTGAAACTGACTTCCGTTCATATGCACTTCCCAAGTTCTGCAAAGCTGCATCTTCAAACACTGATAGACGGTTCAACGCATCTTCCAGCTGCTCAATTTTTCCAGCGGTTCGGCCCATGTCATTCGCCGAAATCGGTGAAGTTACTTTACAAGCTTCCATGAGCCCTTCCATCTGCCTGACAACTCTCCACTGCAAACGGTTCAAACGTTGACCAAGCACTATAGATTGTGGGGCTGTACCAGGTCGTCTCAAATGCAGCCAGTTCAAGACCAAAACAACAAAATTCACGCCTAGTTGGAAGGCTTTGTCATTTGGGTCACATTCAGGATTGCAAACTGGGTCAACTTCTGACTTGCACTTCCGAGACTTGAAAACACCTGGATAGGGCAGAGGCATAGGCCAAAGGGAAGCCGTACTCACACCTGGGGAAGTAGAAGTCGTTTTCCTTGGATTTGGGTCCTTTTCTTGGCATTTGGGGCCTGCATGGGGCCCCTTTGAGGTACCAGACTTCTACCTGCGGTTAGACGGTCCGGAGATAGCGAGCCAATGGATCCAAGTCCGAAAAGCAGTCATTGCATGGGGTTGAAAACTGAAGCTGAAATGAGGCAGTCTTTACAACTGGCCATGGGGTAAGCCAATCTACGGGCTGCCCTTCGGTGAAAACCACCTGTTGCTGTCTTTTGAAGGAAGCGTGTTGTGGACATTGTTTACAAACCGCTGAGAATTGCTATGTTGAGCCCATGCCTACAGCCACACGCGTGTTATTTTTTTCCTATGTTCCGTGTTGTGGGAAATGTTGAACCCCCATGAAAATTATCAACACTTTTTGTTGCAGGGTGCATCAACAACAACCTTAGGGCTTTCCAAAACTATCACGCAAGTTGTTTCATGCGTTTTTCCCCACAACGTTGCCAATGGGTCTGTAGACGCGTTGCGTGGCCTGAGTTTGCAAACTCAATTAACCCAAGCTGAACGATCAACAGGCTAAGTAATAATTTGTTCTCCAAAACATGGTTCCAAGTTGCGTTCCAAACAGGGTTGTTAAGCCATTGAAATTGCCCGTGTCCTTTGCTGAAAGAAACCAGCGCGTTGAAAATATTTTTATGTTTTTTTCATGGAATTTGCCTATGTTGAAAAATTCTTTTGTGAGTTACATTTTGTAAGCCATGAAATTTCCCATATTGAAGGAACCGATGGATCTTTTTCCCAAGCCATTTGGGTCTTGCCGTATTGAGCAGAGATTTTTTTGCGAACCCTTTAATTCGCGCATGCCGCGTGCGTGTATAAACTATTCAGCAGTCCAGGGGGGGCAGGATGGGAAAACAAATGTTAGAATTTAGATATTTACTTTTTTTGTTTGATCCATGAAACCACCTTCAGACCCCAAACGCCTCAGATGCAAATGTTTTTTATCGGGAAACAAGCGGGAGCGGCTGGGCCTGGGATGGGATGATGGCGTCGGGTTATATTATATACCACATTATATTTGAGTATGTGCATTTTGCTATTCAAAAAAATAGATCAAAGTTGCTGTGATAGCAACTGTAAATAAAATATGTTCATAGTTGCTGTGATAGCAACGAAACTATAATATCAGCATTCAGAATAAGCAAGGGGCCGCGCTAACAGCTGGAAAGAAAATACATCATGATTTGTTGTGAAAGTAACCATATGTATTATATGAGCCTAGTTGCTGTGATAGCAACAAAAATACACATATATATATATAAATATAAAAATATTTAAAGATACATTCATGTACTTTGTTGCTGTGATAGCAACTGGATACTGTAATAGGTCCATAGTTGCTGTGAAAGCAGCCATATATATTATATGAGCCTAGTTGCTGCTATAGCAACACTAATATAATATCATACTTCCGAAGAATAGTTGCTGTGATATAGAATAGATCCATAGTTGCTGTGAAAGCAACCATTTTTATCATACTAACATCAAGGATAGCAAAACAAATATCATATTAAAATTCAGATGAAGCAAGTTGCTGGGATAGCAACGATATATGTATTGATAAAATGTGGATTTAGTTTGTTGAGCCATTCGCCATTCTTTTGCTTCAAGTGACAAAAACAATCACACCGACCATTCCTTGATAGAATAGCTAAGGCCCAGTTAAGGCCATAGATAACCGATATCTACGGATTGAGTATGGATTATAAAGCTTGCTTGAGCCATCGAAATTCATACCGACCATGCCTTGATCGAATGATGTCATCCATAATTAGCTGATATGTGTAGATTTTTGTTGAAATCGTTTTGCCTTGAGCGACAAAGAATTCACACCGACCATGCTTTGATAGAATCTTTTAATCCATAGTTCCCTGAGCATCGCCTATTGTTTCTAATTAATAGAAACCTATGTTTTTTCTATTGGTATTGATTTTGGTCGGTGTATTTTTCCAATATTTTTTCAATAATGTTTTTGATTTTTTAAAATATTTTTTTGAGCTGATAATCTTGGAAAATATGTTCATTTGACTATTGATTCTTTATATTTATTTTATATTGAATTTTCTTGCTCAAATTAGAACTAGCTGTAGGTCTCCCTTGTCAGAAGGAAATAGTCGTAGTTGATAGTAACTATATAGTTGAAAATAACTAGTAATGAATGATAATAACTATAGTTGATAGTAATTTTAGTTGTTACTGATAATAATTATAATTTATACTAAATATAGTTGATAATAAAAATAGTTGATAATAGTTATAGCTGGTAACAAGTATAGTTGATAATTATTATAGTTGAGAATAATTGTAGTTGAAAATTGATAATATTTATAGTTGGTAACAATTATAGGTGGTAATATTTTTGGTTGATGCTAATTATGAAGGATAAATACCTTCTGTTGATAAGAATCGTATTTGAAAATTGTTATAATTGATAATGATTATAGTTGATAGTAACTAAAGCCAATAGTAATTGTAGTTTATCATAATTATAGTTGATAATAGGACTAATTGGTGATAGATATAGTTGGTAAGAGTTCTAGTTGATAATACTCATAGTTGATGATAATTATAGTTGGTAGTATTTAAAGTTAATAGTAATTATAGCTGACCATGTTGATAGTTGATTAAAGAAATAGCTAATAATAACTAAAGCTGCTACCAACTATAGTTGAAAAAACAAGAGTTGATAATAATTACAATTGAAAATAATTATAGTTGAGAGCAAATATAATTGGTAATAGTGATGGTTGATCATAATTATGGTTGATAAAAAAATATATATTTCATAAAAATTGTAATCAATGAGAATTAAAAGTTCATATTAAGTATAATTCATAATAAGTAGATTGATAATAACTATAGTTGATAATAAGTATAATGAATATCAACTATAGTTGACGAATAATTATAGCTGATAATATTTATAGATAACTGGTAATAACTATAAATGATTGTACTTAAAGTTGGTAATAGGTATAGTTGATAAAAGCTATAATTGATAATAGTTATATTTGACCGTAACTATTAGTTGATAATAACTCTAGTTGATAACAATTTTAGTCGATAATAGCTATAGTTGATAATAACTATAGTTGACAATAACAGTAATTGATAATAATCACAACTGATCAAAATTCTAGTTGATAATAATTAGTTGATAACAATTAAAACTGAAAATAGTTATAGTTGATGATAGTTATGGCTGATAGTAGTTAAAATTGAAAATAATTATGGTTGATAAAAACTATATTTGGTAATAATTCTAGTTGATAATGTTTATAGCTGATAAAAAACTATAGTTGATAATAAGTATAGCTGATATTGACTATAGTTGAACATAGTGATAGTTGATAATATTTACAATTGATAGTAATTATACTTGAAAACACTTAAAGTTGGTAATAATTATGGTTGATAATGATTATGGTTGATAAAAAGTCATAATTGATAAAAATTGTAGTTGGTGATATTTAGAGTTGATAGTAATTTTAATTGAAAATATTTATAGTTGGTAATAGCTATGGTTGGTAATAAACATAGTTAAAAATAGCTACAGGTAATCATGACTATGTTTGACAATAAGTTTAATTGATACTAACTATAGTTAATAACAATTATAGTTGATAATGGCTATAGTTGATAATGGTTATGGTTGATAAAAGCTTGAGTTGATAATAATTATAGTTGATAATAGTTATAGTTGATCATAACTTAAGTTGATAATGATTAAATTTGAAAATATTGCTGATTGATAAAAATTAAAATTGATAATAATTATAGCTAATAAACACTATAGCGGATAATAACTATAGTTGATAACAATTTTATTTGATAGCAATTATAGTTACTAAGAATTCTAGTTCATAATAATTATAGTTGATGGTAATTATAGTCGAAACCAGTTATAGTTGGTAATAATTATGGTTGATAAAAATTATGGCTGGTCAAAATTATACTTGATAATGATTATAATCATTAATAATTATGGTTGATAAAAACTATAGTTGATAACAATTATAGCTGATGATAACTATAATTGACAAAGATTATAGTTGTTAATAATTAGTTGATAATAGCTTTGGGTGGCATGGTGCTAAGGAAAGAAAGCTTTTGTGAAGCCTCTTTTTTGGTCAAAGGAAAGCCTTTTGGCAAGGGTTCCCCTCAGCTTAGGGAACCTATTTGCGCTAAGTTGAGTCTTCAAAAGCTGCAGAAAACAAAATAATATAAATTTCTTTTTTCAAAAATGGATTGATCAATTTGATCAAACTATTTTTTGAAAAAATATTTGCAATTAAATGGTGATTTGTAATTGGAAATGGTTTTGAATCAATTATACTTATTACCAACTATAGCTATTATCAGCTATAATTATTACGAACTTGAATAACTGTTCACTATAATTACTATCAGCTATAATTGTGATCAACTTAAATAATAATCAATTATAGTGATTATCAGCTATAATGATTATCAACTATAATTATTTTCAATTATGATTATTATCAACTATAGTTATTACCAACTAAAGTTGGTTTCAACTATAATGAGTATCGACTATAAATAATATGAACTAGAATTATTATCCACTATAATTATTATCAGCTACAATTATTAAATATTTACGATCAACTAAAATAATTATCAACTTAAATTATTGTCAACTATGTTTTTTAAAAACTATAGTTATTGTCAGCTATAAATATTATCAACTATAAATATTATCAACTATATGTATTTTCAATTTTGGCTATATCAACTATAATCATTAGCAACTACAATCATTATTAGCCAAATAATTATCAACCATGATTATTTTCAACCATAATTATTACCAACTATAATTGTTTTCAATTATACTCATTATGAATTATAATTTTTATCAACCATGATTATTATCAACCAAAATCATTACCAACTAAAATTATTACCAACTATTTTAATTACGATGAACTAAAAATATCATCAACTATAGTCATTATCAACCATAATTTTTATCAAGCATAATTACTATTGATTATAATTATTATCAACCATAATTATTATCAACTATAATTATGATCAATTATAATCATCATCAACCATAATTATTATGTACTATAATGAATATCGACTATAGATACTATCAGTTATAGTTATTAACAACTAGAATTATTATCAGCCTTAAAAATTATCAAATACGATTTTTTCAGCTATAACAATTATCAACTATAATTATTATCGACTATCATTATGATCAATTGCAATAATTATCAACTAAAATTATTTTCAACTGTAAGTATTATCAACTGTAGTTATCATCAGCTATTGATATTGACAACTATAACCATTATCAACTATTGTTTATCAACTATGTTTTTTTGAAATAACTATAGTGCTTTTATCAACCGTAATTATGATCAACCACAATTATTAACTTTAGTTATTACCCACTCTAACTATAGTGAACTATCACAATTATGAACTAAAATCATGAGCAACTCAAACTCTTATCGACCATAATTATTATCAACCATAATTATTACCAACTAAAATTATTACCAACCATTATAACTACGATGAACTAAATTATTATCAACTATTATTACCATATTATAATTATTACCAGCTGTAAATCCTATCAGCTATAATAATCTTCAATGATAGTTATTATCAACTATCATGATTATCAACTATAATTATTATCAACTATAACTATTGTCAACTTTAAATTGAATCAACTATAATGATTAACAACTGTAGTTTTTACCAACTATAGTTATTATCAACTATAATTATGATCAAGTATAGTTAGTATCAACTATAAGTACTGTCAGTTGTAGTCGTTATCAACTATAAACACTATCAACCACAATGACTATTAACTATAATTGTGATCAAATATAACTATTATCAACTATAACTATTATCAATTTTAATTATTATCAACTATAGTCATTATTAACTATAGTTAATATCAACTATACGTATTATCGACTACAATTGTTATCAGCTATAGTTACAATCAACTATAGTCAATATCAACTGTACTTATTATCAACTACAACTGTTATCAACTACCATAACGATTATCAACTATGACTATTCTCAACTCTAATCATTATCAACTATAATTTTTGTCAGGTATAATTACTATCAACTATAATTATTATCAACCATAATTATTATCAACCATATTTTTCATCAACCATAATTGTTATCAATTATAATTATTAACAGCCATAAATATTATCAACCATACTTATTATCAACTAGAATCACTATCAACTAAAAATATTTTCAGCTAAATTTATAATCAATTATAATTTCTAGCAACTATAATCATTATAAGCTATAATTATTATCAACTTTAATTATTAAGAATTTTAACTATTATCAATTAATTCTTTAATCAAATTTATTTATCATCAACTACTGCTTCTCTGCAGGGTTCACTCACTGGTTCAAAAATATTGCTTCTATTGATTCTTCTGGTCAAAGTATATTGATTTTCTGTTTTTGTTTTTTGCCATTGATTTTTTGGTTTTAAAATCAATTGCGCTGTTTTAATTTCAGGCTGGGTTCAATAAGCTTAGGAACCTATTGATTAGAATCAAAAGGCGATGCTCAAGGTTAATCGATATGCGCAGGAATCCTAATCCACGTCTCAGATTTTAGATAAACCCAGGTAATCCTTACCCGCGCATGGTTTGAATCCAAAACATTTGCATCGGGCTTCTCAGGCCGCAGCAAAGGCACCAGACCCGCAATAACTCAACACAAATTCTGGAAAACATTTTACCCTCGCCAGAAACCTACCAGAAATTCTCTCCAGAAACCCACCGGAAATTCTCTCCAGAAACCCACCGGAAATTTTCTCCAGAAACCCACCGGAAATTTCTTCCGGAAAACCCACCGGAAATTTTCTCCAGAAACCCACCGGAAATTTCTTCCGGAAAACCCACCGGAAATTTTCTCCAGAAACCCACCGGAAATTTCTTCCGGAAAACCCACCGGAAATTTTCTCCAGAAACCCACCGGAAATTTCTTCCGGAAAACCCACCGGAAATTTTCTCCAGAAACCCACCGGATTTTTTTTCCAGAAACCCACCGGAAATTCTCTCAAGAAACCCACCGGAAATTTCTTCCGGAAAACCCACCGGAAATTTTCTCCAGAAACCCACCGGATTTTTTTTCCAGAAACCCACCGGAAATTCTCTCCAGAAACCCACCGAAAATCTTGGACCAAACCCTGGCATGATCCAAAGCCAATAAATTACCAATTTTTCTGGTGAACTTCCAGGAAGTTCACCGGAAATTTCTTCCAGAAAACCCACCGGAAATTCTCTCCAAAAACCCACCGGAAATCTTGGACCAAACCCTGGCAGGATCCAAAACCAACACCTTACCAATTTTTCTGGTGAACTTCCTGGAAGTTCACCGGAAATTCCTTCCAGAAAACCCACCAGAAAAACCACCAGAAAAACATAAACTATGGTCAAACCCTCGCAGGATCCAAAACCAACAATTTGCATTTTTTCTGGTGAACTTCCAGGAAGTTCACCAGAAATCCCTTCCAGAAAACCCACCTGAAAATTTGAACAAAACTGTTAATTAAGCAAAGCCATTTCCATCATGGAAAACGGTCAAAACCCACCAGAAAAAAATTGATTTTTTTTAAAAAAAATCTGGTGAACTTCCGGGAAGTTCACCAGAAAACTAGTAAAGAAAAAGAGAAAAAGGGTGACCCACCAGAAAGATGTATTGTTTTAGATTGCAAAAATGCATGGACAGAATTTGTTTCATTTTACTTTAATTTCAATTACCATTGATCTTTTTTCTGGTGAACACATTTTCTTTTGTTTTTTTTGCATTGTTTTCTTTACTAGTTTTCTGGTGAACTTCCCGGAAGTTCACCAGATTTTTTTTCAAAAAAACAAAAATTTTTCTGGTGGGCTTTGACCGTTTTCCATGATGGAAATGGCTTTGCTTAATTAATCATTTTGTTCAAATTTTCAGGTGGGTTTTCTGGAAGGGATTTCTGGTGAACTTCCTGGAAGTTCACCAGAAAAAATTGCAAATTGTTGGTTTTGGATCCTGCGAGGGTTTGGCCATAGTTTATGTTTTTCTGGTGGGTTTTCTGGAAGGAATTTCCGGTGAACTTCCAGGAAGTTCACCAGAAAAATTGGTAAGTTGTTGGCTTTGGATCCTGCCAGGGTTTGGTCCAAGATTTCCGGTGGGTTTTTGGAGAGAATTTCCGGTGGGTTTTCCGGAAGAAATTTCCGGTGAACTTCCTGGAAGTTCACCAGAAAATCCTGCCAAGGTTTGGTCCAAGATTTCCGGTGGGTTTTCCGGAAGAAATTTCCGGTGGGTTTCTTGAGAGAATTTCCGGTGGGTTTCTGGAAAAAAAATCCGGTGGGTTTCTGGAGAAAATTTCCGGTGGGTTTTCCGGAAGAAATTTC
The DNA here is from genome assembly GCA_009767595.1 of Symbiodinium kawagutii. NCBI lineage: Eukaryota > Dinophyceae > Suessiales > Symbiodiniaceae > Symbiodinium > Symbiodinium kawagutii. Next base: position 375,704 of record VSDK01010772.1, on the reverse strand, counting down.
CGGTGGGTTTCTGGAGAAAATTTCCGGTGGGTTTTCCGGAAGAAATTTCCGGTGGGTTTCTGGAGAAAATTTCCGGTGGGTTTCTGGAGAGAATTTCCGGTGGGTTTTCCGGAAGAAATTTCCGGTGGGTTTCTGGAGAAAATTTCCGGTGGGTTTTCCGGAAGAAATTTCCGGTGGGTTTCTGGAGAAAATTTCCGGCGGGTTTCTGGAGAGAATTTCCGGTGGGTTTCTGGAGAGAATTTCTGGTAGGTTTCTGGCGAGGGTAAAATGTTTTCCAGAATTTGTGTTGAGTTATTGCGGGTCTGGTGCCTTTGCTGCGGCCTGAGAAGCCCGATGCAAATGTTTTGGATTCAAACCATGCGCGGGTAAGGATTACCTGGGTTTATCTAAAATCTGAGACGTGGATTAGGATTCCTGCGCATATCGATGAACCCTGAGCATCGCCTATTGATTCTAATCAATAGGTTCCTAAGCTTATTGAACCCAGCCTGAAAGTAAAACAGCGCAATTGATTTTAAAACCAAAAAATCAATAGCAAAAAATAAACAAACAGAATAAACATAATATTGTTTTTGAAGGCTAAAATCCAAATACTTTGACCAGGAAAATCAATATAGAAGCAATATTTTCGAACCAGTGAGTGAACCCTGCAGAAAAGCAGTAGTTGATAATAAATATAATTGATAAACATTTCCTTGATAATAATTACAGTTGATAATAATTATAGTTGATAATAATTGTAATTTATTGTAATTATGGTTGATCATACTTATGGCTGATACTAATTCTAGTTAATAACAATTATTGTTGATTAAAATTATGGTTGATAATAATTATAGGTTTTAATAGTTATAGTTAACAACAACTATGGTTGATTAAACATATGGTTGCTAATAATTATGGTTGATGATAATTGTAGCTGATAGTAATTATAATTGACAATAATTATAGTTGATAATAATTATAGTTGAGAATAGTCATAGTTGATAATCGTTATGGTAGTTGATAACAGTTGTAGTTGATAATAAGTACAGTTGATATTGACTATAGTTGATTGTAACTATAGCTGATAACAATTGTAGTCGATAATACGTATAGTTGATATTAACTATAGTTAATAATGACTATAGTTGATAATAATTAAAATTGATAATAGTTATAGTTGATAATAGTTATATTTGATCACAATTATAGTTAATAGTCATTGTGGTTGATAGTGTTTATAGTTGATAACGACTACAACTGACAGTACTTATAGTTGATACTAACTATACTTGATCATAATTATAGTTGATAATAACTATAGTTGGTAAAAACTACAGTTGTTAATCATTATAGTTGATTCAATTTAAAGTTGACAATAGTTATAGTTGATAATAATTAAAGTTGATAATCATTATAATTGATAATAAGTATGATTAAAAATAATTAAAATGGATAATAATTATAGCTGGTAACACTTATAGTTGGTAATAATTATGGTTGCTAATAATTTTGGTCGATCAACGTTTGAGTTGACCATAATTTTAGTTCATAATAGTTATAGTTCATAATAATTAGAGTTGGTAATAACTGTAGTTCATAATAATAGTTGATTATAATTCTGGTTGATAAAAAGACTATAGTTATTTATTTCAAAAAAAACATAGTTGAATAATAATAGTTGATAATGGTTATAGTTGACAATATTTATAGTTGATAACCACTATAGTTGATAATAATTATAGTTGATCATAATTTTAGTTGATATTTTTTCAAAATTGATCATAATTATAGTTGATCAAAAGTATAGCTGATAATAATTATAGTTGGTAATAATCGTATTTCATAATTTTCTTGGCTGATAATAGTTATAGTTGAAAATACCTATAGTTGAAAATAACTATAGTCGACAATGATTATAGTTCAAAATAATTCTGGTTGATAATTATGATAATTGATCAGAATTATAGTTGGTAATACTTATGGTTGATAATAATTATAGTTGATGATAATGATAGTTGATAAAAGTTATAAATGGTAATGATTATAGTTGGTAATAGCTATCGTTGAAAATAATCATGGTTGATAAAAGGTATAATTGATAACAATTAGTATTGAAAACAATTATAGTTGATAATAATTATGGTTGATAAAAATTATGGTTAATCATAATTGTAGTTGATAATAATTATAGTTGATGATAGGTATCATTGAAAATACGTATAGTTGATGATATTTATAATTGATAATATTTTTAGTTGATAATAACTTTAGTTGATAATAGTAATAGTTGATAATAATTTTAGTTGATCATTATTTTAGTTGATCCTAATTATTGTAAATAATGAAAGTTGATTTAAATTATAGTTGATCATAATTCTAGTTCATTTTATTTATAGTTGATACTCATTATAGTTGAAACCAACTATAGTTGGCAATAACTATAATTGATAATAATCACAATTGATAATAGTTGTAGTTGACAATGATTATAATTGATAATCATTTTAGTTGATAATTATTCAAGTTGATCACAACTATAGTTGATAGTAATTATAGTTAATAACTATTCAAGTTGGTAACAATTATAGTTGGTAATAATTATAGTTGATAATAACTATAGTTGATTCAAAACCAATTCCAATTGCAACAAATCACCATTTAATTGCAAATATTTTTGGGAAAATAATTTGATCAAATTTGATCAAACCTATTTTTTAAAAAAAGACATCTTTCAATCCATATTGTTTTGTTTTCTGCAGCTTTTGAAGACTCAACTCAATGCAAATAGGTTCCCTAAGCTGGGGGGAACCCTTGCCAAAAGGCTTTCCTCTGGCCAAAAGGGGGGCTTCACACAAGCTTTCTTTCCTTACCATGCCACCCAAAGCTATGATCAACTAACTATTATCAACTATAACCTTTATCAACTATAATTATTATCACCTATAACTTTGAGCAACTATATTTTTTATCCGCTATAATTATTAACGCCTATAATTATAATCAACTACAGTTTTTTATCTTACATAATTATTACCAACCATAATTATGACCAACTTTATTTGTTTTCAACTATAATTACTATCAACTTTTTTATTATGAACTAGAATTATCATCAACTATAATTACTATCAAATACAATTATTATCAACTATAATTATTACCAACTATAGTTTTTATTAACTATAATTAACTAGTAGCAATTGTAATTATTATCAACTAAAAGTATTTTCAACCATTATCATTATCAACTTTAGCTATGATTAATTTTACTCATTACCAACTAGAGCTATTATCAACTATAACTTTTATCAACCATAACTATTGTCAACTATAGCTATTATCAACTATAATCATTTTGAACTATAGTTAGTATCAACTGTACTTATTATCAAACATAGTCATTATCACCTATAGTTATTTCATTTATAGTTATTATAAACTTTAGTTTTTACAAACTGTAATTATGTTCACTTATAAGTATTATCAACTTTAATTATCACCAACTACATCTAATTTTATCAACTATGACTTTTATCAACCATAATTATGATCAGCCATAATTTTTACCAACTATAAGTGTTTTCAATTATAGTTACTACCAACTATCATTATTATCAACGATAGTCAATATCAGCTTTAAACATTATCAACTATAGTAAAAAATATATATAGTTATTATCAACCATAATTACTATCAGTTATAATTACTATCAGCCATAATTATCATTAACTATAATTATTTTCAGCCATAATTATTATCAACTATAATTATTATCAGCTATCGTTATTGTCAACTAAAATTATTATCAGTTATAGTAATTATTAACTAAAATTGTTATCAGCTAGAAGTATTATCAACTATAGTTACGATCAGCTATAACTATTATCAACTATAGCTATTATCAACTATAACTAGTATTAACTATAATTACAATCATTTCAAATTATTATCAGTTAAAACTATGATCAGCTATAATTATTCGTCAACTATAGTCAATACCAACTATACTTATTATCAATTATAGTTATTACCACTTTACTTATTATGAACTATAATCAGTATCCGGTATAATTATCATTAGCTACAATTTTGATGAAATATGATTTTTATCAACCATATTTATTATCAACCATAATTTTTACCAACTATAATTGCGCTCAACTACAACTATTTTCAACTATAATTGTTATCAACTATAGTTTTTATCAACTATAATTAATATCAACTATACGTATTCTCAATTATGTTTTTTTATCAGCTATAGATATTATCAACTATAATAATTATTAATTGTAATATTATCATCAATTTGAAAAACTATCAACCATAAGTATCATCAACTATGATTATTATCAATTAAAACTATTATCAACTATGTTTATCATCCATTAGTCTCATTATCAACTATATTTTTTATTAACTACGATTATTATTGAGTTTAGTTATTACCAACTATAATTATTATCAACTATAACATTTTTCAACTGAAACTATTATCAACTACAGGCATTTATCCTTCATAATGAGTATCAACCCAATTTTTTACCACCTAAAATTATTACCAACTATAAATACTATCAACTATAACTATTCTCGACTATAGTTATTATCAACTATAGTTATTATCAACTATAATTATTATCAGCTATAAGAATTATTAAATACGATTATTATCAACTATAATCATTATCAACTATAGTTATTATCATTCATTAATAGTTATTATCAACTATATAGTTACTATTAGCTATAACTATTTCCTTCTGACAAGGGAGACCTAGAGCTAGTTGTAGTTTAAGCAAAAAAGTCACTTTAAAACCAATTGTAAAAAAATAATCAAATTACAATATTTTCCAACATTATCAGCTAAAAAATCAATATAAAAAATCACAAAAACCCACTCAAAAAACATTAAAAAAACCAATAAAACCGATCAAAATCAATATCATTAGAAAAACATTGGTTCTATTGATTAGAAACAATAGGCGGTGCTCAGGGAACTATGGATTGAACTATTATATCAAGGCATGGTCGGTGTAAATTCTTTGTCGCTCAAGGCAAAATAATTTCAAACAATCTACACATATCAACTAATTATGGATGACATCATTCGGTCAAGGCATGGTCGGTCGGTATGAATTTCGATGGCTCAAACAAGCTATATAATCCATACTTAGTCCGTAGATATCGGCTATCTATGGCCTTAGCTGGGCCCTACCTATACTATCAAGGAATGGTCGGCGTGATTGTTTTTGTCACTTGAAGCAAAAAAATGGCGAATGGTTCAACAAACTAAATCCACATTTTATCAATACATATATCGCTGCTATCCCAGCAACTTGCTTCATCTGAATTTTAATATGATATTTGTTTTGCTATCCTTGATGTTAGTATGATAAAAATGGTTGCTTTCACAGCAACTATGGATCTATTCTATATCACAGCAACTATTCTTCGGAAGTATGATATTATATTAGTGTTGCTATAGCAGCAACTAGGCTCATATAATATATATGGCTGCTTTCACAGTAACTATGGACCTATTACAATATCCAGTTGCTATCACAGCAACAAGGTTTCTTCTGATGTCTGGTACATGAATGTATCTTTATATGTATGTGTATTTTTGTTGCTATCGCAGCAACTAGGCTCATATAATACATGTGGTTACTTTCACAGCAAATCATAATTTATTTTCTTTCCAGCTGTTAACACGGCCCCTTGCTGATTCTGAATGCTGATATTATAGTTTCGTTGCTATCACAGCAACTATGAACATATTTTATTTACAGTTGCCATCACAGCAACTTTGATGAATTTTTTTGAATAGCAAAATACAAATATTCAAATATAATGTGGTATATAATATAACCCGACGCCATCATCCCATCCCAGGCCCAGCCGCTCCCGCTTGTTTCCCGATAAAAAACATTTGCATCTAAGGCGTTTAGGGTCTGAAGGTGGTTTCATGGATCAAACAAAAAAAGTAAATATCTAAATTCAAGCATTTGTTTTCCCATCCTGCCCCCCCTGGACTGCTGAGTAGTTTATACACGCACGCGGCGTGCGCGAATTAAAGGGTTTGCAAAAAAGTTTCTGCTCAATACGGCAAGACCCAAATGGCTTGGGAAAAAGATCCATCGGTTCCTTCAACATGGGAAATTTCACGGCCTACAAACTGAAACTCACAATAGAATTTTTCAACATAGGCAAATTCCATGAAAAAAAACCTAAAATGTTTTCAACGCGCTGGTTTCTTTCAGCAAAGGACACGGGCAATCTCAATGGCTTAACAACCCTGTTTAGAATGCAACTTGGAACCATGTTTTGGAGAATAATTATTACTTAGCCTGTTGATCGTTCAGCTTGGGTTAATTGAGTTTGCAAACTCAGGCCACACAATGCGTCTACAGACCCATTGGCAACGTTGTGGGGAAAAACGCATGAAAAGACTTGCGTGATGGTTTTGGAAAGCCCTAAGGTTGTTGTTGATGCACCCTGCAACATAAAAAGTGTTGATAATTTTCATGGGGGTTCAACATTTCCCACAACACGGAACATAGGAAAAGAAAATAACACGCGTGTGGCTGTAGGCATGGGCTCAACATAGCAATTCTCAGCGGTTTGTAAACAATTTGCCCAACACGTTTCCTTCAAAAGACAGCAACAGGTGGTTTTCACCGAAGGGCAGCTCGTAGAGTGGCTTACCCCATGGCCAGTTGTAAAGACTGCCTCATTTCAGCTTCAGTTTGCAACCCCATGCAACGCACTGCTTTTCGGACTTGGATCCATTGGCTCGCTATCTCCGGACCGTCTAACCGCAGGTAGAAGTCTGGTACCTCAAAGGGGCCCCATGCAGGCCCCAAATGCCAAGAAAAGGACCCAAATCCAAGGAAAACGACTTGTAGCTGGTTTTCTGAAGAGAGAGCGAAAGAAAGAACAAAGCGCTCCTCCACAATGCAAAAGGATTCGAAATGCACCTAGCCACCAGCTTCGAATCGACACTGTAGAAGCTCGGGAGCCAGGAACATGTCTCAAAGGAGATGAATTCGGAGGTTCTACAGCACTGTCCTTCTGCCGGACCTCATCATGCAAACTTTCGATGGCGGCACTCATTCCTTGGGAGCATCCTCGCTCCCGGCACTCTTCTCCCCGCTGCTCTTGCTGCCCTTCCCATTTGCCTTTCCCTTCCCAGCTCCTTTCTTCTTTGGATTGCCCTCGGTCTGCGGAGGTGGATCCTCTGTACTCTTCCCTTTCTTCCCAAGCTTCGATCTCCGTTCTGCAAAGTCGTCCAGCTCTTTGACTCGAAACATCATTGCATCTACCCAACGAGAGTCGAGCAGACGGCTGTGGGGGTTCTCCCCGAACTCCGGCGGGACATGGCGGCTGAAGCTGGAATACGGAGGCCCCGAAGGTTCGAGTAGGACCTCCGTTCCCAACAGCCATGAGCCTCGGTCGCAGGCCACCTGATCCATTGCAGCTAACAGGAGTCCCAGCCTCGCTTGTGCCTCGGACACTTTCTGGTTCCGCAATGCGTCCAATGCTCCAGCGATGCCCCAAGCTATACGAACACTGGGTCCGATGTTCGGTATCCTGCTTCGATGCTCTGTCCAACCTCGAAAGGACCCAAATCGGGTCGGCTCGCCGGGGATCGGCTCTCGAGACCCAAAATCTGCCAGCATCATGGACTCGATCTTGGAATAAATCTGATCTGGACTTTCGAGGAGGCTCTTCTGAAGAGCCTTCAGCACAGCAGCTTGTCGACGCTGATTGCCCGAAGTCACCAGGTTGTGCGAGCCTCCGTCGAGCCCTGTAGGATCTTCGAGGATATCTTCCAGAGAACTCTTCTTGCGACCCGAGCTCAGGCTTTCGACGATGGAAGTCAGCTTCACCAACGCCGCTGACACCGGATCGGCATCTTCTGGCAGAGCTATCTCCTCTGCTTTGGGCGGATCCTCCACGAGCTCTTCTTCCTCCTCTGAATCTCCAAGAGGCGTCAACTTCTTGCTTGGCGCACGCCGAGGGAGGTCGGTCAACTTTCCTGCTTTGCCTTGTACAAGTCGGCTCATCTCTTCCAAGTGACTTCGCTGAACACCGGCTTTCAAGGCGGCCTGGACAACTGAAGGATCTAGTCCAGGTATCTGAGCATCTGGACCTCTCAAGGCAGGCACGGTGGCTCGTACCTTCGGAGCTGCAGCTTTGGGAGGCAATGGAACTGCTTTCACTTGTTGAGAATCCCTGAGCATGGTTTGCAAACTGACCAGCCCTTCTTGAATCCCAGCAACTGCCGTTTCCAGCGATCCCAAGCGATTCGCCGTAGTTCCTGGCCGAGGCATCGCTTCGGCTGCAGAAGTAGCGGAAACGAAGCAAAACTTGTCTTCGGACACTTCGACCAAAGCTTGAGCGTAGGGAACCACGTGAAGTGTTCCATCTTCTGACCAAAACTGTAAAGCATCTTCCGCTTCTTCGTTGAAGGAAATCTGATTCTCCATTTCCGGATGAAGGAATCCAATCCATGCTTTTGTATATATACCTTCCAGAGGTCTACTCCGCAAAGTCAGGTCAACTGAGGCAAGGGCAAGACACTGAGCCTTCTGCAAGGCTCTCAAAGGCAGCAATCTCTGTCCAGGGGAACGATGCCAAGCGGCAGCCGGCACCGCAATCAAAAGTTTTGAATTAATCTCTGTGATCAAAATGCAACTGACCTTCCTGTCACCGTCACCACCACTCCCAGGAATAGTAAAACAAGCAATTGGATAGTTCTGCTCAACCTCTGAACCGGGCACCCAAAGCACTGAACTTCGCAGCAACTCAGAATGCTCCAGAGGCACACCGTCCAATCCCTGCTCAGAACCCGGGGGAGTGATGCCTTCAGCAGCAGGATCAAAACCTGGTGTAACCCCACCAGAAGGGTGTTGGGGGGTTTCAGGCACTTGCTGCACTTCCTCCTCCTCGTCCATGAGGAAGATCTATGTAGAGCTCGCAAGTGGAACAGATATACTCAACGTCGCCCCAACGAGGCACACCAACAAACACTGATTTGCCCAACTGGCCACCCCTTGTCACAATGCGCTCAGCCTCTGACCAAGGAGCCACAACTTGAGGGCGAGAATCCCCAAAGAAGTCCTTGACAATGATGTAGTGGCGAGAAGGTCCTGGCAGCAACTCACGACCCGAAGAACCCTCAATGACACCGCGGCTGCAATGAAGCAACCAAGTCCCAATGCGATCCAGAATGCGAGTGCGCTCTGCCCCTTCTGGAACACGAACGCGATTGCCACCGGTCACAGGAGGGGTTTCAGGATTCGATCCAGATACCGTAGCAGCAGCAGCAGATTGAACAATCTCAAAACCCTCGAGTTCTTCGACCCGAGTTTCCAAAGCCCGAACAGTGATGCGAAGCCCAGCCAACTCACTCTCAAGAGCCGTCAATCGACTCAGGAGTGCAGGATCGGAAGGCATCAACCGGCCCTGTAGAGTTGCTTGGACTGTGAGCTGATCAACCGCTCTCGGAGCCAAATGCTCCAAGCTTGCCGCAACACCAAAAGCCCCTCAATCAAGGGGAGTAAAAGGATCCCAATCGCAAGGCCAAGGAGCAGCAATCCAAATTCCCTGTCGGTCAGTTCACCGACAGAAATCACAGGACACTGGCAGTCAGGCAGTGGTGGTATGTTGGCAGTTTCCAAGATTGGATGATTTCCCCAATCCCGCAGCAATTGAAGGAGCAAGGTCGAAATTCCCCCGCCGGCAAAGCCTAAAGAGAGATGTTCGGGGGGCATGTGACTCTTGAACCCTCAAAAGCTGCGCCGTTCACAACACCATTGTGTCCATGTTTTTCCTGCTCTGGTTTTTGAAGCGCACTAAGGATCCACACCCAAGTGCGATGGGCTAGGCAATGATCCAGAGGCATTCCGGGCTTCTTCCAATGCGCTGCGAATGGCCGCAACCTCACGGGCTGGTGATGGTGTGGAGCAATCCCCAGAAACCAGCCGACGGCAAATCCGAACCACGTTGATGTCCTATGACCCAGGGGTTCTCACAATCCCTCCTCAACTTCATCTGAACTTATGACTCAAATTACCGCCATGGTTCATCAACATGATTTGCTGGATACTTTAACTGACTCACAAGACTCAGGAACTTCCTGTGCCACTTCCACCACTTGTTAAGGTGAAGCAGGTCTCCAACATGACCATGGTACTGAAGCACTGCTAACCAGTGTGCCAAGCCGGCACCTTTCTTCCTGGCATCTTGGTGGTGGGTCAAAGACTCCAAATCTCCCCAACATTTGCCGAGGATCCTCCTCGCGCAAGATTGCGGCCTCGGTGACGCATGGGAAGCCATACGACTGCGCTGCCACTACTCTTGTCCAGTGACCACGGACTGAGCCTGGCACCCGGCCATTGCACATTCGAAACTGCTTTCGCATGTCCCTTAGGCCATATTTGATGCCCTTCTCCTCGAAGTTCTGCACGATGGCCTGGTTCAAAGTGCCTCAGACAAATGGTCCGAGAAGAAATCGCTTGTCAATGTAAACCGCTCGCATCAACATCACTACCCATTGCCCTCAGAAGACAGACACTGAATGGATCCATCTGATTCTTGCAGCTCTGGGTCCAAATCATCAATCATCATAAGTCATCATCAATCACCCTGTCCAAATTGTTCAATTCCCAACTCCCAAATTTGCTACTTCCCAGTGTTGCTACGTCCAAGTCACGGCGGGCTTGGGAAAGCTTGAGGTTGGGCACGTGCTTCACAATGTCTTCGGGTCGGACCATTTGCTGGCAGAGGCACGGGGGGCGCGGGGGTTGGGACGGGCATCATTGGCGTTGCGATGGTTGAAACGGTGACCGAATGGCAGAGAAAGCCAGTTGAAGGCTTGGAAAAAACAACCGCAACCCATACAAGTTGTTGGATCAATCTGGAGGCAAATTCGCTTGACCCTGGATTGCATTCAGTGGGAGAAGCACGAAATTCTTTCAGATTCCTGCGGGGGCTCAGGATCTTGCAGCTGCCAGGCTACCCCCCGTAGAAGCTTCAGTCGGATGTGGTGGAACCCTTCAATTAGGGCAAGACCCAAACCTTGCAACGTGCTGAAGCCCAACTCCTCAAATCTGGCACCTTGCTCTCCAGCATGTCTTCCACACTCTTGAACTTCTCCATGTAAGCATACCATATGTCGCTCAAACGAACCTGATGCTTCGGAAACACCGAAACGCCACGTATCGTAGCTATCATGCCGGCAATGCCGTGTCCCTATTTGCAGCCGTTGTTTCCTCTATTCTGTAAAAGTGTATATAGCATCTTAATAAGGACAGCATCGACATGCATCGACATTCCCATCCTCTCCGTCCCTCCTTCCCCCAGGGTGTTCCCCTCTGCTTCCAGGCCACGCTCTTCTTGTCGCGCTCCAGGCGCCGGCGCCGAAGAATTTCGGAGATCTGGTGCGGCACCGTGGTCATCACGCTGGCTTTGCCCTTCACTACCTGGGAACGCCGTGTGGAAAACCCCCGGGTTTCGTTGACACAACCAGCTGCAATCAGTGGGCTAATAAACAGCTATTTGAACTTAGCACTTAAGCAGGATTTTTTTGGGTTTCCCATGTCATATTTTTTACACTCCAATTTCACCTTGAGACGCTAGGATTTTTTGCAGAAAACGCAGCAAGCAAATTACTCAGCTTCAATCAAGCATGAAGGGTTTTGCATGTCACCCTGTGGATCAGCACCACGGAAGAAACAAATAGCTGCTGCATTGTTGTGTAGTCCATAATTTCTGTCAGTGTGTTGTTGGCATGTTGATCCACCGACGCTGCGATGTACCAGTGGCATAGCCACAGCCATATCCAACGATCAAAACAAGATGAAGCCCACGAACCCGAATGCTCACACTCTTGGTCGGACTCTCTTTGTAAGACACTCTTGGTGAGACAGTCTTGGTGGGACACTCTTGGGAAGACACTCTTGGGAAGACACTCTCAGTGAGACAGTCTTTGTAAGACACTCTTGGTGAGACACTCTTGGTAAGACATTCTTTGTGAGACACTCTTTGTAAGACACTCTTGGCAAGACACTCTTGGTGGGACACTCTTTGTGAGACACTCTTTGTAAGACACTCTCAGTGAGACACTCTTGATAAGACACTCTTGGTGAGACACTCTTGGTGGGACACTCTTTGTGAGACACTCTTGGTGAGACACTCTTTGTAAGACACTCGTGGTGAGACACTCTTGGTGGGACACTCTTGGGAAGACACTCTTGGTGGGACACTCTTGGTAAGACACTCTTGGTGGGACACTCTTGGTGGGACACTCTTGGTG
>VSDK01010772.1:326231-357544 GCA_009767595.1 Symbiodinium kawagutii | reverse complement strand
AACTGGTCGAATGTGGCCATGTCTTTCATTGCACCACTAAGACAATCATGTGTCAAAGATAAGAATTCTGGTAGTACAACATCCCTTTGTTCATCCAGGGGAAATCTTGAAGATAAAAGTTTAGCTCCTGTATGCAGAACTGTTGGTGACCAACATATTTCAAAAGACATACTGTATCTACTCGGGCATAGCCGCAGCCAGCTTAAAATCGCGTTGCATCTATTAATCAACGCTTGCCCAGCCCATGTCATCTGTGGCAAGAAGCTTGGGGGATGAACCGATCTCTTAAGTTTTCAATTTGTTTCTACTCTATCATGTACCATTTTAAATATTCAACTATAAGTATGTAATTCTATACAGATATATATATATATATATAGAGATATAGATATATATAATTACAAATGAATCGATCTTATTTTGGGAGGCTTTGGGACTCCGACGTTGAGGTGAAGGACACGAAGCCCACACTCCCAAGGGCGCGGCCGCCTCCGGTAAACTTGGAGCTCATCACCTCTGAGGCTGTTCCGGCCTCAGGTCGAACCAACAGAAAGCCCATGTCCACCAACATGCATCACCTCCCACTTCACCATGGCTGGTGACTTTTACCCTGCAGTTCATGGATGGACATCCCAGTAGCCATAGAGAGAAACTCCCAACTTGTCGGCTGGCTGAACTGAACAGCGAAGTTTCACCACAAAGCACAGACCGAGCTGCTTCCACCTCCATGCGCACATAGGTCGCGAGCACTGAAAAAGCAGAGGACAAGGACAGCCAATCGATGATGTTCCAAAAGGCCTTAGTTGTTGCTGCACATGCGAACTCGGCCGTCACAGTCCCCACCGTCTGCTAAGCAATCATGACACTCCCAGTGGCTCGGTGAAGATTCTGCTTGTAGTAACCAGCCCACATGGCTGTTGCCATCTGAGATTCCAGCCAAGTACTCCCACAGCAGCGCCTTCCACCACGTTTCATTGGAGCTGCTGATGACGTTGACGATCTCCTTGACCTCATTTTTTGCCGGAAAAACTGTTGCAGTGGCATGGGCCTTTGCCGTTCCCCCGGCTGAACGCGTGAAATTGAGAGCAGTGGGGGCCTTGAATCTCTAGACCTAGTGCAATGGCACGTGTAGCTCATGCACGTGCGAAGGACACCATCCCGACCTGCCAAAAATTTGGCACCCCAAATGCAACGTTCTCCTGTAATAAATTGCGATTTCTGAAGCATTGCCGCAGTTTACGGTTGGGCAATCAAGCAGTTGCGAAATGATGGCGTGGGAAGCTTGAGGCCATGACCTCCGCAGCAAGCAACTTCGTCCACCCGAAGATCCACAGCACATCACCTGTGACCCAGGGAGGCTTTCCGATGCTTCTGGCGCCGTTTCACACCTTGTTACCTTGCCACCTTGCTGATGCTCAGACCCATGTCATGTGTGAATTTCACAACTGTTGACTCATTTAATGAAATGCGGCCGGCCCCTTCAACGTCTGCTGTAAGTCAGCGCTTCAGCCCAGGCACAGACAATCATAAAGCCAATGGTGAGGATATTTCCCGAGAAGTTGTTGAGCCGCCCAGACTGCACATCCCTCAGACATGACCAACAGTGATGACTGAAAACCAGAAAATGGGAACCTGCATCAGCCCCAACGTTGACCCATGCGTTCAAATCACCAAGGGAGGTGGTCATCGCTGCAAGGCATCTCTATGCTGAACTCAGCATCTGACAGAAGCTGATGAATGCGACCTCCGCGGTTGAAGAAGAAGTTCACCGCGACCCGGGACAGGAGCCCATAGTTCTGGTTGTAGGTCACCACAGTGATCTCAACTCGCTGGGTGAATTCCTTGGCCAAGAGGATTTTCGGCAGGCCAGGTTCAGCTGCCAAGGGAACCCTTGGAGTACTCGCAACATGGCCCGCCACTAACAACTGCAGCCCAGCCTATGGCCTATGACTCGTGCAACAGGATCACCTGTCAGCCAGAACCTCATGGCCACCAAGCCGCATCGATCCAGGGTCCAGGGATTTTGGAGCCATCCGACAGCAGCGCACCATCTTGACCTTGCTGGTGATGTGCGTGGATCGTTTCTATCGTTGATGCCACTATGCATGCTATGCGATGTTTCTGTATGCAAATGCTTACCGAGGTGCGTATCTATGCAAATGCCAGCATCAGTCCAAACATATGCAGATTCGGATCTGATGTTTCTTAGTTTCATATTTGGACCCAGCACTCGCTTCATTACACTGTCTGAAGAACGCAGGCATGTTCTCATACTCTTCCTCAAAAAGAAACAGAAAAGTTTTCCAAAGTCGACTGGCAGATGCTGGCAGCCTTACTTCAAGTGACAACTTTGGCACTTGCAAGTTGGCCACGGCGATCCTGCTTGGACCTGTGAACACCCGTCCTGACATGATGCCAAGAGCGGGGGACACGTTCTGCGGCCCGCAGAGAACCCAGTGAGACAGGCACCACGTGAGACCAATTGCAGTGACAGCCCGATTCGCAAACCATGATTGTCTGATATTGTCTGGGTGGTTTGCCATAAGCCTGATGATGACGGTGCCTCCACGAAAGCCCCACAGGCGCCGCGATGACACCCCGTCACTGACCTCCATGTCCAGTGTCATGGCGGAAGCATCTTGGAGCGACTGGTGGGCTGAGAGGATCCATTCCACACGCTGGGGCTCACCAGTGAAAGTCTCAGCATGACCCACCTGCACCAGGCACTTGCGACTCGTAGCACCTCTGGATACCTTCAATTTTTACATATCTTGTCATATGTTCAACGTTGTTATTGCAACGGGGCTGTAGCAGCTGTGAAAAGCTGAAAAGCTACAGCTGTGCCACTGCAAAACGGCTGGCAAATCCATGCCATGCCCAACATCTCTGTACTAGTGTGAGTGATTGGGGTCGGAAAAGGCACTTGGGGAGTTTTGTGGAGTTTGCATGTGCCTTGGTCTTGTGATCAAGGACTAGGCTTAGGTGCTAGCGGCCAAGTGTGGCACCTCGGGATGAAGCAAATATGCGGGATTCGCTGGCATGCAGGGTTTTCCCAGCCACTGCTTCCACTGCTCCTCCGGAACACCTCGGGACAAAGCTAAATGTGCATGCCCTGCGAAAAAAGACGATCTACCCTGGTCCTGCCTTCATACATCCTCACATACCGATTACATTTCTGACCTTACTTTTGGACTTTCACAAGCCAAGCTGCTAGTTGGTACTCGGCAAGCCTGAGGACAGGTGAACTGGGGCATGGGTCAAATAACATTGGCAACTCTTCGGAAAGTCAGTTGTCTTGACCCTGTTTACGTTTCTGCTCTGCAGGATGTCTTGGTCAGTATTGGGTCCAACTTGAACCGGCCACTAGGCATTGACATCATGGATTTGGGGTTGGGATAATATGGGTCAATCTGGGCCCATCTACATCACCCCAAAAAAATACAACTAAGCGCATGACTGCATGACCCCCCGCAACAATCCACCATGGTCAGCTGCATAGCCTCCCAGCCAGCAGCTACCCTCTCTTGCTGAAGCCGAATGCCGGCAACGATGCGGTTGAAGTGGAGAAAGTCCTTAGGTCTTCCCGGAGACGAAAAAACAATGTCCAAGAAGTGGCGCAC
The DNA here is from genome assembly GCA_009767595.1 of Symbiodinium kawagutii. Taxonomy (NCBI): domain Eukaryota; class Dinophyceae; order Suessiales; family Symbiodiniaceae; genus Symbiodinium; species Symbiodinium kawagutii. The sequence goes on along the minus strand of VSDK01010772.1, from coordinate 353,924 downwards.
ACATTGAACAACCAGGCTGCTTCACTGGCATCAGCCGCAATTTGGTCCTCTGAGTGAAAGGTTCAGGTTGGTCTAGTGGGTTGCTGGCTGATCCACAGGCCCACCAGGTCACCCCAGATATCTGCACTTTTCCAGTCACCGAGTAGCATCTCGCACGGGCAAAACGGTGCGGCCCCAAGGCTCATCGGGAAACAGACCTGGGTTGGGCCAAACTGCATGGAGCTCTTACATAAAATGGGATAAAGCTACTTGACCGCTTGCATTTCCAAAGCCGAAAAGTTCTTAGGTAAGCAAGTCACCCATACTCAAACTTGAACGTGAAATCAAACTGGTGAATCGAGTTAATCCATCGGCATACAGAATAGCCACCTCCCCTGAAATCTCACCGCAGTGCTGCCCAGGAACCATAAGCCAACTCCTGAGTCATGAATCCACTCCACACTGCTGGGGGTTCACTCTCCAGAGCTCCTAAGCACCTGACTAATTCAGAAGGAAGATCGGTGGTGTTGAAGGGCTCCGTGGCCGCATAAGCACCATCCAGCCCTGCAACACTCAGTGTGCATGAGGAACAGAAGCCCGGATTTCTATGAATTTTCTATGAATTGTATGGAATCTCTGATTCAAAAAAGAAACCTTGAGACACCTTGATGATAACACCCTGTGCAACCCGAACGGCGCCAGTGTGTTGTCAGCACCACGGTCGCACCCAGGCCCAATGTATTCCCAAAGGCTTGCAGGGCCTTCAGACCAACTCCAAGAATGCTTCAGAAGTTGTGGCAGCATTCCCAGCCGAAGCCATGACCAAAAGTCTGCAATGGAATCCACATCGTACACCTGTGAAGAACCAGGTTGCTTGTTCCTGAAGTTAGAGTTCTTACCAGCCTAAGAACCTGCAAAAAATCGGCTTGGTTACTGATGATGATAGAACACTACGATGTTTCAATGTGCTTGAATGTGACTGGTGCGACACAGCGACACAGTCGAGCAAACAACAAAGCACAACAGGGTTTCAGGATATTTCTTGCAATCTTAAAGCATGTTGTCCGAAAATGCAGCCATGTCACATTTTTGTGACCAAAATTTTCTGACCATGCAAAGTTTGCGTTTTCTTCGATGGCCTTGGGATGAGCAGTGCAGAACAAACAAGTCGATAGCAAAGTTCAACCATTACTAATAGCCAGTACTAACCATTACTAACAACCATCAATTACCTGGTGCTCTTTCAACACTTTCCCTGACAATCCCACAATACATCTCCATCATCCAAATTCCAAAAGTGACGAACTGGATCTCTGGATCTCGCTTCTGAAATTGAATCGGCCACGCCGCAGACCATCTCTCATGATAGCCAGTAGCTGACTGCGCTGCTGTACAAAGGGTGAACCCCCCATAAATGGTGCTCTGCAAGCATGGTTAGGGTTTGAAACACTGCTCAATTTGCGCTTCCCTATGCGTCTGCCTCTTTTTGATGCACAATGCCAGAACATGCGGTCCAGTGGCTGATTTCCAAGCAGTCTCTACTGTCAGAGTGTGATCAGGACGCACGTGCATGAACATCAGGGCCTTAGAAGCGGAAAGAAGACCAGAAGTCTTCCAGAAATCCAGCCCTACCCTCAGCCCACTGTCTTGTTTGGAAAATTGTTGGCGCGAGACTCAAACGTTTCCACTTGTGTCACAGCACCAACTGGATGGGGCCCCTGCAGCAAACGAAAGCAGCATCAACAAAGTCCATGGCATCTCCTGGAACAATAAGCAAAGGGGACACTGTCTAAAGGGTGGAACCAGGTCCCGTGCTCCGGCTGTGGCCCCTGCTCGTTTCATTCAACATCCCCAGTGTCACATGTTTCACATCCTGCACACTGAGCCTACGCAAAGCTAGCTGCAGCAATCTTCAGAGCACACTCTCTCTCTCTCTCTATCTATCTTTCTCTCTCTTGTCGCTGTACTCCGACCCTGTCCAATTCATGACCTTCCGTTTGGGCAAGACTTCTGCACGAAACTGCTGGGCAGTATTGACCATTGACACTATATTCCGAAGTCAACCTACGAAAAACCACTTGGGCTGGCTTTTGACCCTGCCATTGTTGCAAATCTTAGCACCGAATATCAGGGCCGCTGACTTTCAGGACCGCTCCAGGCAGGAAGCTTCGCTTTCAAGCTCACCCTGAACCCATTGCAAGTAGATGCCCAACTCAAGGCTGCCCTGGCACAATGCCAATTCGGTTGGAAGAATGGCTAATGAGGGCTTACTGCTTGTGGTTAAGAATGGCTAATTATGGTTAATTATGGTTATTTTCGTTAAGAATGGTTGATTGTGGTAATTGAAAATTGTCATTAATATGGTAATGAGTAACGATGGCTTGATAGTCCCGTAACCGTAACCGTTCTGGAGAGCAACTTGTGGTTTCCTGGTTTGACAAATGATCCCTGCCAGCCGGCATTGCTACCTGCGCCATCGCATGCGCACCAAGCGCATGAGAGTACCACCTGGACAGCCCAGAGCACTTCCCCTTACTTGCTACCACCAAGTGGTCCCTCTGAAGCACAAAGCGACGCCTGATCTTCTGGCAGCGTCTGTGCTGCAGGGGCTTTTCTCTTCACGGCCTTTGTTGACCGGACTTTGGCCTCAGCAAAGGGACAGGCCAACGAATGCATGACATTCAACACACACCAAATGCGTACAAAATATTATCTTTGAGATGGGTAGCCACTAAGTTGTGGGGTGTAGAAGAACTCTGGATTTGAACTGCAGGTGCAGGAGCATTTGATCTGAGGGATGATGGACTACGGCTGAGGATGATGACGATGATGGGAACAATAAAACATGACCGATGATTATGGATGATGAGGGGCTCCTGCGTAATGCTAAGCCTAGGGGAATTACGATCCAAATAGGCAAACACTTCAATACTGCCGAGAATACACACTTGATGGACACTCCAACTCCAAACAATTCTCGATGCGATGATGATGATGATGATGATGATGATGATGATGATGATGATGATGATGATGATGATGATAAGGACGACGACGCCGACGACGACCACGACGACGACAATGATGATGCTGATGGTTGTGGTGACGCTGACTCTGACTCTGCGGCTGAGGGGGATGAGGATGGTGAGGGTGGTGAGGATGATCAGGATGATCAGGATCATCCAAATGATCAGGATCATCCAAATGATCAGGATGATCAGGATGATCAGGATAATGAGGATGGTGGGGATGATGAGGATGATCGGGATGATGAGGATAATGAGGATGTTCAGGATGATCAGGATGATCAGGATGATCAGGATAATCAGGATGATCAGGATGATCAGGATGATCAGGATGATGAGGATGATCAGGATGATCAGGATGATCAGGATGATCAGGATGATCAGGATGATCAGGATGATCAGGAGGACCAGGATGATCAGGATGATCAGGATGATCAGCATGATGAGGATGATCAGGATGATGAGGGTGATCAGGATGATGAGGATGATCAGGATGATCAGGATGATGAGGATGGTGAGGATGTTCAGGATGGTGAGGATGGTGAGGATGGTGAGGATGGTGAGGATGGTGATGAAGACGGAGAGTGGTATGTATACATGTGCAACGATAGTCAGTGGCCGGAGTTTTTACGAGATTGACATTGATAGTTCAACTGCCCGATGCAAATTGGGCAAATAGTTTCAGGGCGACAGGTCTCACATTTGAAGGAAGGGTTATGATTCAATTTCTTCATTTTTTTCCTTGCTTGTGCTTGCGGGACAGTTTTGTGTAACTGTCTCAGGTTGATGTTTCAGTTTTTGTGGCTACAGGTACACATCTGTCATGGCTACAAATACGTACACTGTATCATGTCATAGAATTACATATGATTTTTTTTGTGGCTACAGGCACAAATCTGTTGCAACAGCTGGTTCTGATTTCAAAAATTCTAGGACAAAAGGGGAGGAAACGGGGCACTTGCAAAGCTGATCGCAGGAGCCAGGTGAAACTATTACAGCCGGTGGGGGAGCAGTTTGAATGCTGTGGATCTTAATGCGCCTCACTTCCCAGCCATTCCGTTCCCCTAGCTGCCCTAGCTCTCTTCTGGTTAATTCGCTTGCTTGACCTTCCGTCATGCCCTGAATGCACTCGAACAAATTCATCATTTTACCTCACATCATCATCATCATCATCATCATCATCATCATCATCATCATCATCATCATCACCATTATCGTCCAGGCTTTACATGAAAAATCCCGCTAGCTGTTAGCCGCCCAAAACATGCGGAACATGCACATGTGTAGGCAGCCGTAGGCATTTGCCGCAAAGTTGCACGTGCCCTCCTCATGCCATCTCTGAATATTTTCCAGCGCAGCCGCAAACACAGCCATCAGTGCCATGTGCACAAAGTTCAGCCATGCAATTCAGAAAAATATGAAGTTAGTTAGAAGGTAACTACCTTGAACATGTTTGCCATATTGGGACAGCACTTTTACGACCCATCTGTTTCATGCTTGCGGGACTGAAAAGGTTGCAAGTTCCATGAGCAATCAATTCTACAACATGACAAATTGTTGGTCATGTAGTTCCTGGCTGAACCATCGGTTCAAGTGAACTATCTAAAGCACAATGGTGCAAATTCACAATCTGCCACTACTGCCACGACCAACGAGACCTTTGACTCTTGGCCGGCACCGCAAGCATCAATGCAACCACAACCACCAAATTCACAGAAAACGAACGAACCACACATTCACATGTTTCAATTTGCGGAATCTGCAACGGTCAACACAGCAATTCCGATGGTTGACTGTCTTTTTGCATTCGAACGTAGGAATCCCACCACCATTGATATCTCTGTGCTTGTGCTATCCCATCCAATGCTTTGCCATCCACCCCGTCGACCTCCCAGTGCCAGCAGCTGCCAGTCGCTGGACCTGCGACAAGCAACATCTAGGCGAGCGACAAGGAAACAATTGGCTTGGTAGAACCAACCAATCAATGCTTTTCCACCTTCCAGTATGGCATCGATATGGTCACCGGTTTTCTGCCATGAGTTCAACACCCTGACGAATAGACGTAAATTTGACATGTCGGTTGGTATAACAAACACCCATTTGACCCGTATGAATTTGATAAAAAAGAATGGATGACACCTGATGACTAACGATTTCGGTTGCATTTCATTGTTGATTTTGGCGCATTGGGAGGCATCAAGTCGAGCCTTCATGTCCACCATGTCAAACAAAAACACATAACATCAACAGCTTTCAACACCACAATATCAAGTCAAAAAGTTGTATCAATGTTCAGCCCACAAGCCTGCCGTTGTCGAAATATGCCTTGAAAAATCAGAGCTTGCCATCATTATTGTCAGATTGGGTGCAAATAGAAACAAAAAAGGAAAGAACGTGCAACTTACATATACGTTCAACCACCGCGACCTGCAATGCCAACAGGCCACGATGAGTTGAAATCAATTTTACACGGCAATGGTAGCCCATCAGGCCTTCAACGTTGCAAAACATCGCTGGCTAAGCACATCACTGCCACACACACTAAAGCCCACAACAAAAACCAACCCAGCCAAAACGAGGTGTTGAGACTCCTGCATCAAAATATGCAATAAAGGTTTTTCATTTTGTGATGGGCATATGATGTGCCAAACATGACAACATGGTGTGCATCGAAGCAATGCTGCACAGTGACGCTTGGGCCAAATGCCAAGAAGGGGTTCATCACAAGCCTCAAAATGCGGCAAATCATCAAGCTAATTCTGAACTTGGGGACTAAGTGGGGTCAACTGCGACGGTCCGCCACGCTCATCAGAAATCAAGCCAGGCCTTAACCATTTAAAATTTCCGGTACTTAGCCACTACGGGTTGCGGTGGCAGCTTGGACAATGAGGTCCGTGTAAACCAGAATGGTGGTTAATGAAAACTATTCCATGCTATCCAGGAGTCCATCGAGGGGGAAGCCATCATCCACAGTTGCGTAACCTGATCTGAACATCCAACGAGCAAATCAATGGGCACAGTGGCAACACTTTTGGAATAGCAATTTCTTTTGAGATAGGACTTCGGACGCGGGGAAAAAGACGTTTTCGAACATGGCAAAAATGAGGGAAAAGCAAACTCGGTGCCGTTCGAGTCAAAATGTTTCGCAGCAGCCAGTGACGCTTATGAGAACAATTTTGTGAGGCTGGCCGCGCATAGAAGGCCTAAGCTAGGGCACATTGAAGGGTGCTCCATGAGAGGGTCGAGAACCCAATGGCACCAAAAAGTGCGTTCGGTCAAGGGTCACGAGAGACAAAGCATGAGGAAACCGAACAAATGGCTGGGGTAAACTGAGTGTGGCAAACGCGGGTTGTTGTGAACATTCGGTTGGCAAACAACCTTTGTGACGCGATCATGGCTGCATTGGGGTCCAAGGTAGTGAGCAGGTCTGCATGCCATGCCATGTCAAACAGCAGCGGTGGTTTTGCTTTGCCAGCCTTTTTGAAACATGGGCATTGTTCATTGGAGACGGGGAATGGGCGGATGATTCCAAGCCATGGTCTTGTAGCTGTTCGGCTACGTTGTTGGCTGACGGGGGCGGTGTGTTAGGATGTTTCTTCAAACATTCAATGACATGGTGGGTGAAGTGCGACGTCTGTTGATTGAAGGTTGAAGAACACTTGCCCACCCCAGGTGAAGAGGCAAGTGCACGCGGGCAAGGGTTTTGGCAAAAAAAGGTGGTGGTTTGGAGTACCGTGACGTAGTGACGATTGCCATCGTCGCCACTGGTTAAAAAAAAAAAATTGTGTGGAGGCGGCAAATTTCGAAGCAGGTATGCGGTATAGGTGGCACAAAACTGGCGCACAACAAAGGAAGTAGCCAGGAAATGCATACATTTTCAAGCGCGGGGATCTTGCACGGCAAAACCATCATCCAAAATCGTACTTGTGGCAGCGCTGCCTCCAAAGCTGCGCACCGGCCCAACGAACGCGGTTTGTAGCCCCTGGAAATTCCAACACGCAACTAGGAATTGGTTTGCAGGGACGTTTTGTTTGATCAACAAGTCGTCAAACATGCAACGCATGTCCACGTGAGCAATGACCACAATCATCTTACAGTCACAAACGCACGCAATAGTTATAGTTTTGTTGGATCATTGTGGGCATGCCATGCGCAAGCCTGAACGCATGTTGTTGTTGAAACTGTTCACGAATTTGAGTCGCTCATATCAGCATCCAAGGAAGGAACATGTACATCATGTTTGCACTTTGTCAATCCATGACTGCCTGAATATTTTACCGGTGTTTTTCCCGGGTCGAGTCCCCGTCAAATCGTGCTGGAAGTGTTTCACGGTGACTCGAACGGGCACAAAACATTATTTTTTTTTAAATTGAAAATTTTGACTTGACCGCCCGACCGCGTGGTGTCAAACAGGCAGATGTACTCAATCCAACACTGTTCAATGCAATTTCGGAAAATGCAATTTGATCATGGAAAAAGAAATTCACGAATCAGGGAATTGATGTTCGTGCAGACAAACAATTGACGAATGCCCGGTACGCGGAGGACTTACCTTTATCTGCGACATCACTGCTTGAGTTGATTTACATACTTGAAATTTTGTGCGATGAGTTGGCCAAAGCAGGTTTGCAATTGAACGCTGCCAAAACGAAACTGTTCACTACTTGTACCGATCATGTGCTATCGACCGCCGTCATCATGGGTGAACAGGTTGACATTGATCATCACAAGTCAAGGGTCACCGAAAGTGTTCTCACGAAATTTGCGCAGCATATCATCCCATCTTTGTTGTGGACGACTGCGGGCACGAGAAGGGATGGTATGAAAATTTCCTCTCCAGTTTTCAATGGGTTCCCAAGGTGCAGCAAATCCAGGCCAACTGTTGGAACCAGCTACGTGAGCAGCGAACCGGTATTGACGTTTGAAAAGCGAATCCGACCATGCGCAAAACGGATATAAATCCAAAGCTGCTTTCAACATTCTGCACATGACAGTCCGCCAATCCAAGGTAATGAAACCAAACCAAACAGGAAAGCCGGAGAAATCGCAATGTCAAAAAAAAGATGCGGCAATTAAAAGATGACAAAGGCAGTGATGACATGGGTGTGGTGGCGGAATTGGTTAAGTTTTCGCCGGACGAGTTCTTACTTGAACTGCTGCTATTGTACAACGATGGGTTGTTCAGTGCTAATGTGCCACCCTCTTGGTTCACCACACGGTTCATCATTTCCCAAAGTCCAAGACCGCTCGTGGCACGAGTGAGTTCAGGCCAATCGCATTGCTACGCGTTTTGTACCAACTTTTGGGAGATACATGCCCTTATCCCGCATTAAAGTTCCGCAGGACATTTGCCAGCCAGAAAACCAACATGGATCGCGGCCCCAGCACCGCTTGAAGGAGCACTTGGTTGCGGCCAATTTTGTCGTGGACAAATTGTTGATTATCAATGCACCAATTTGGGTTGTCAGCCTCGATTTATCCAAAACTTTTGACAGGGTAAATTGGAATAAAGTATGGTTTGCGCTTCGGGACCATGGCGTGTCTGAACATTTGATATGGGTGCTGCGGTGCTTATACTGGCAACAAGTTGGGTGTGTTCAAGGCACAACAGAAACGAGTGTCAATTTTCCAATCAACACTGGTGTGCGACAAGCATGTGTTCTTAGTCCCCGCTTGTTTTCTGCTGTTCTCCAACAGGCCATGCCAAATTGGCGTTGCACAGGCGACTTGGCAGGTGCTGGTGCTGATTTCGGTGACGGGATGCGACCAATGTTGGGTTTAACGTTTGCTGACAATGTATTGTTATTTGCACGGACCGCTCGCGAATACCTATTCCTGTTGAAGTCCCCCGGGCATGAATTTGAGGAACCTGGTCTTCTATGGCATGCTGACTACCAGTTGTTTTCACAAACGCCATCAAGCCACCCCCGCCTCTCTTGACGCAACACGATCGCAAAATACAAATCAAAACTGGAACATCAAGGTGCAAATAGTTTGGCTGCATTTTTGGCGTGGGACCCGCTTCCAAAACACAGCCAGGTGCAAGCGTTCTTCTTCTTTCGCCCGTCCAAGTCTTCACACAATTTTTTAATACATCGTCCCACCTTAGCTGTGGACGCCCGCAGGTTCGAAAAGGCATGGAAAAAATTGCTAGACAAATCCTCACCGGGATCCCACAGGGCAGCAAATCCAGGCCGTTGGAACCAGCGATGCGGGCAGCAAATCGAAATTGTCGTTTGAAAACGGCCATGAGCAAACCGGGCAAATTTCCAAAGCGGCCCGCAACCTATCGTTCATTTTTCGCATGACATTTTTCCAATCATTTGTGTCCCCGTGCACAACGTTGATTCCTTGAAGCTGTGACGCAACCAATGGCAATGAAGCGAAACCAAACAGTGCTGTCGGGGAAATCACTGCATCCAAAAATTTCCCCCGTAGTTTCAAAAACACATGACGGTTTGTCACCACATGTTTATGTTTGTGAAATTTGGCGCAAGCCATTTGCAAAGGATGTGTGGGTTCAATTTCCGATTTTTTTCTCAAATTTCGTGACGACAATCTGCCAAAATATTTGTGTTTTTGCACCATGCAGCGGTTCTACCATGGAACCATCAACCTCCACGTGGCAACCCTTCATCATGTCAAGGGTGGTCATGATTTTTGTTTTGCTTGGGTTCAATTGCGACCCCACAGGTGCCAACCATCATTTACAAATTGTTTGCCACGTTTTCCTTGCCAATCGCAAATTTTTATGTGAAGGGAATGCGCCATTGAAAGATTGACTGCGTTGTGACAATGCAGTCGTCAGCCCCGCTGGTAGTTTTGCACCTGGGCACCGCTCCATCCACCAACGTGACCTGGATCAAGTGGATGTTGCTTGCCGTAAATATTTTCGGATCGTTGTTGGCCTTCTAAGTAGTGTCGCTGGGGGACCAAGCTTTGGCACGAACTCCTTCATGTCGCGCCCAGAAACAAAAGCACGCGCGCGCCTTTGCTGGTAGCTCTGGTGTGGAAATGTGGTCACAAACATGCTTGGAACAATTGTGGAAACCGGGCATGTATGCTGCAAATTTTCTTTCTGAACGTTGGGTTCGTCCTTCGCTGGCTTGGTCACCGGCAGGCCGTCGCAAATCCGGATGCTCTTGATATGTCTGGCAAAAAAAAAACTCGTCATCGTCAACCTGTGGACTGGGAAATTCCTGCCCCTGATGCAAATATGTCGATGAATTTGATGAACAAGTTTCGCCACTTGTCCACTTTATGCTAATTTTGTTTCACTTCCTGCGCCCACAGGGCCTGCCGACCGGGCAGGCAAGATCAAAATCAAAGTGAAAATAGAGATTGGCACACTATGTCGCTGGGTTGTCTTCGGAATGTGGGTGGTTCGAATTCTACGGTACGAACCCGCAGGTCGTGGATATCCAGGCGAAATGTTTTTGTTTGGACTGGAAAAATTGATGCCTTGGCCATTAGAAGTTTTAGGGAAGTTGGTTGGATAATGGTGGCCACAATCAGTTCTGGAGGGACCACGTCGTTGGATATAAAGTGCTGTTTTGAGGTTGTGAAATTTGCGTGCCTTCTTTTCACCTGCCGGCGCCCCAAACTGAAAGGGCGGCCTTTTGGGCACCAACATGTCGACCGCGACCTTGGCCAAATCGCCAAATACACATGCAATTATGTTGCTAAAACGGTACCCGCGCCTCGATTAAGCTCGGCCTGAAATGTTCATGGGCCAACAAAAATCATTCTGCCGGTGGACAGATGGATTCGACGTGTACTTTGTTGGGACCCGCCGGGGCGACGTGGTCCAGGGAATCCACGACACAACTGGTTGACAAAAACTATTGCGTATTGTCGTTACAAGAGACTTGGAGATTGGGACACCTTGGCTGCTGAAAATGCAATGTGGATGAGACATACCAATGATTTTGTGACTTTTTGCGGAGTGCGAGATTGATGTTTTGGACCTGCATAGATTTGATTTTTTGTGTTCTTTTGGTTTCACTTTCTCACCTGCGCCCAAATGGGCTGCCTCCGGGCATGCAGGGACTCGACTCGACTCGACTCAGACAACATGTACGAAAACCCGCGCCTTTCGCAAACCAATCTGGTCGCATTTGCCTGCTTCAAGCCATGGCGTGTGTTTGAACATGGCGTGTGGTTGAATACGACCACTGAACATTTGGAGGGGAAAAAAAATCCTACCTTGTCATGGGCCGACCTCGCTGTCGACAAAGTTTGCTATGAAAACTTGTCATTCATGATACGAATATAACGACAAGATTTGCAATCAAAAATTTTACTTCCTCAACAATTCGAAGCAAGGAGGTCCCGCACATCACCTTTTCTTAAGAAAAGACCGGACCCCGTCAGGGCAGGAAACTAAAATATTTGGTAATTTGCACTTCCATGCATTGTGCCTCGGTGTTTCGCACGGGTTGCTGCGTGGGAACGGTCCACTGTCATGACTGCATTCCTGTCTTTGCCCCAAAGGTGCTGCGTGCGCCTGTTCACGCGTCTTGCGTCCCGGCTTGATATACATCTCGCAGCGCTGCCGGAATGTCAGGCCGACCCCCGTTGGACGCCTGTAGGGACAGGAGCTTTTTGGGCCGGCGAAACCAACCACATGCATGCAGCGGAAAATGTCGCATTTTTTTCCGGGCAGCGCTGTTTTGCAGATGGCCATGTCTGAATGGAGGCTACATATGTCACATGCCGGGATTGATTTGCAGGACGGTAGACCTCCGTTGCTTGATTTGCGTTTTGCCGATGACATATTGATTTTTGCCACTTCACCCGGAAGGATCACCAAGTTGTCGGAGACATGAGTGTCATCATTGAACGCAGTGGGTTTGAAATTAAACCCATCGAAGACAAAAATCCTCAGAACCCAAGCGCAGCCACCAACATCATTGACGACACCGGCTGGTCTTTCCTTTGAGGTTCTTAGAGAAGAAATGTGTCACAAATGGTTGGGTTGCTTGATTTCCACACCAACTGCCGGTAGCCATGCTGCAGATGTAGAATGCCACTTGCACTGTGTTTCACGTGCATTCTTTGCAGACCGAAAATTTTTGTGCAACAAAAATGTTTCATTCATAAAACGACTGCACTATTTTGATGTTTTGGTAACACCAATCGCTTGTTTCGCCGCAACTCATCGCAAAGTTTACCTGGATGACTTGAAGGCCGTCGATGTTCACTTTCGACGATTGTTTCACAGTGTTGTCGGACCACCTGGTGATATGGATTGGTCTCTGCCATGGCACCAGGTTCCGCACAGGTGGGATGCACGGGTAGAAATTGCTGTTGACCGTGCTGGTGTAAAATTTTGGTCAACGATTTGTTTGACGCACTACTGGAAATTTGCCAATTATATTGCCACATTACCGGAGGGTCGATGGGCCAAACGCATTCTAGCCTGGAACCCTTCATTTCGGAGACGGCCGGGACGTCCACAGCACGATTGGCAAACTGCAGTGGAAACATATTGCCGGTGCAGACAACTGGGTGATTGGAAAGTGGCAGCTGCAAATCCGTGCGTTTGGCCACTGCATTTGGAACAGTTTGTTGCCTTCACAACTGGTGCCGGCCATAGTTTGTAGCCGTTTTCTTTCCAATGTGTACACACAGCGCAAGCCTGCGCATGCCTGCGCCCTCAAACGGCTGCCCGCCTTGGGCATGCGGGTGTGACTGACTGACTGACCTTTCCAAACGGCGCACTTCTTCTGCGATGCAGTTTCCATGCACAAGGATTCGCTTGGTTTTTGCCTGCAGGGGCGCCCAACACATGCCTTGGGTTGCGACAACCCTGTTCGTTATAAATCCTGGAATGCCACGGACACTTTGCCCGCGTTTACCCTGCGTTTTCTCAATTGGCAGCTGGCAGACGCGACATTGCAATTCGAACCGGCTTGTTTTTAAGCGTTTCGGATGCAACATGGGCGGCCCCGGCCCCGGACCCAAGCCTATTTCGTCATGCTATTCCAGGGAAATGCGCGGTTGGCCGTCACTTCACGTACATACAGAATACATTTCCGCAATGATTGACAATCGTTGCTGAAAATATGTTTTGCTAGCAACATGTGCGTTATTGACGAATATAAATCCGTCAGAACTATTACGATTTGAAAGATTCGCTGAAACCCCTCTCCCGGAGTGTGGTGCTACACGTCACGGCGGGCAAACCGTTGCTGTCACCACCCTTGGTTGGGATGCATTTTGTTGGCGCAAGGGCTTGCAAGTCAAACTTCGGATGTTTTTCGGGGTCGTTCCTGACAAACACGTGTCCATCACTGCCCGTGGCACTTTCTAGCCAGCCGAGAAAATCGAAGGCCAAGCGCTGTTTCTTTTTGAGTTTTGGCCACGGAAAAAATTGCAACGAAATTTACTCATGCTGTGGGTGGACGACTTCTACCACAACATGTGCATCTTGAAAATTGAGCTACCAAACCTTTTGCAATTTCATTGTAAAATTCCCAATGGCCAACGATTAAAAAAAAAAAAAAAAAAAAAAAAAAACACATTGCACTTCGCGCATCTGGACACTGGCCGTTGTAAAACGATGGGATGGCTGTTTGCGCAAATTTGGTTTTAAATCAATTTGGCCAAAACCGGTGGCTGATTGAAGCCATGAACCGGCATGGCTGGCTTGCCGAAGAGCAAGCCTTCCTGAATTTTTGTCGGTCGTTGTGACTCTTGGTTTGCCCATGCCCCTATTGGGCCGTTGTCTTCGACTCAAACGGGCGGAAGGCCGAAGGGTTGGTCAACATTGGTGTGCTGATGCGAGGAACGAGTGGCCAACATTGGTTTCGGGTTCAAAACCGTGGACACACGACTTCGTTTCTTTGCCTCAGGAAGCCAAAAGTTTCCCCAGCGAAAATGGAATGGTCGATGCTTCTGAAAAACATTTACATTTGATTCATTGTGGTTTGTATAGGCAAAAGGTGTGCAGCAATGCCAGTGATACGCAACAATTTTCATGTGACAACGTTTGCGGACCCTCCCATACTTGTTTCAAGATTGCCGAACAACTGTTCCACTTTGATTCAAACAAATGCAAGGCGAAAAATAGCAAAATGGGTGAAGGATTTGCAGAGTGGTCTTGGATGTTGGATGCCTGTTGTTTCGTTTTGATTTTTTTAGTGATCATCGCGTTGTGAACATGCAGGCGCACCATGTAGAAACCAAATTTACCAGGAGACATATTTGGCTACATCATATTGTTTTTATGTTTGATTTGGCCCCCTCTTTTACATGGGCTGGTCTCGCACCTGCCTGCAGATACGAGTTGGGTCCCTGCTGCGGGAATTGCAGGATTCGCATTTTGTACACGGGATATTTTTGCGATGAAGTTCCTGGTGCGGAATCTTTAACACCCCGAATGTTAGGCAGTGCCATTGCCCGACAAACGAACCCCGTAGTTGTCTGGCCTCGCTGAAGGCAATCAGTTATTTTTGAATGTGCTGGTGACCGTGTTGGAACTTCAATTTCAAACATTTGTGCCAATACGTGCACAGCGTGCAGGCCCACAAAAAATTGTTTGTCGAATCTACTTTTGAATGCCATTTTCCGTTTTTCCCCCCTCATAGGCAAATGTTTGGGATGCATTTTTTCAATGGAAACAAGGATTTTTTTCACGTGCCTTGCCAACCTCAAAAAGACATCATGCCATCATATGTTCAAAAATGACAACATGGAATATTTTTTCCTTTTCCGAACCGCACCAACTGTAGAAAAGGGAATCCGCGGTGTTCAATCCCAAAAGTGACCATGTAAGTCAACTTGTTTAATCAATTGGATTTAACTCGTGTTATTGACAATCATTAATGTTGTCAGTGTGAACAATCATTGACGCACATCAATTTTGACTAAGCACGATTGGAAGGAGGAAACGTGTGGTTGAACTCGGAAGACTTCGCAAATCCAATCACGTTTCGCTATGACATGCAATTTCCGGATTTCCCACTTCTTCAAGCGCCCCGTGGCGAATTCAAAACTACAGTTGTCCAGGCAAATGATTTCCTACACGGATTGTTCTTGTCATTTGGCAACTGCTTTGCAAAATTTTGAATCCGGGCCTCTGGATTGTTGTTGCTGGGATCAAGTGGAAAGCACGTGTACTGTTGTGGACCCCCAGTTCTAAAAAAATAAATTGATAGATTAGACTGGTTACGAATGATTACGAATGGAATGGACCGTTTCGCTCCGACAGCAAGGTGAAATCCTTAAGCAAATAACATCTGTTTGCTCCTGATTGTTGCGGGAGGACGAATCACCGGAAAACACAACAAACGCAAATTGTTTTGGAGCCGTTCGGGATTCGATGGGGTTCGACTTGTGCCATATGCATCGAGAGCAAGAAAGTGAAAAATTATTCAGTTTTCCTAACCACGCAGGTACCTCTGAAATGTTTGTGTTTAAAAAAAGTTGCATACACATTCGGCAACGTCCGACCCAGTGGGTGTGAAAAAATTGTTTTTGAAACATGATATTTACTTGCACCATCTTGCACCAACAAACTGGCCGACTGCCACTCCAATATACATTGCGGTTGCCACATTTTTTTCACGATTCCAAATCAATTCATGTGAGACCGAAGTAACACAAAAAGAAGGAGATCCAGCAACCGTATAAGTAACTGTTCATGGTCCCTTCATATATTTCAATGCTGAACGACTTCAAATTGAAACGGTTAAGTGCATTTGTTGATGCTGAAGTTGACCAGGAATTGTTTCGCTTGAGGCGCGCGCAGTGCGTGTGCCCTCTCAAGAACTGACATGAAACAATTCATCCGCCAAACCCTGCCCCATTGCCAGAAATCCTTCATGCATTTTTGGGTCACACGGTCAAATTTTTCAACTACAAAAAATAACATAAATGCGGAGAAAATGTTGGAGCGGCAACAAGGCCAAGCAAAATTATACCAGCAATGACCCCAAGCAAAACTAGAAAAATCATGGAAAATTTCAATGTTTATTTTATTTTGGCGTCCAAGCAAATTGGATGTCCTCCGCAACCTTATTGCAATGCTATGAACCAATGTGTAAAAAACCTTATTGCAATGCTATGAACCAATGTGTAAAAAAAACGCCATTTTTCTCAAATTTTTATGCCATCAATTTTCCCCAAACCCAAACCACAAAAAAAACAAATGGAGACTTAGAAACATGCCAACATTCGGCCGAACATGCCCAGCCCGCATACAAAATTTTTCCCCAAACAATTTGCCTGTTGGGGATCTGTTGGGTTTTCAAGCATTGAACCTTGTCATGAATGATTTTGACTCGGCTCATTTTGTCTCCCACCATGTTTCCCACTTTGTTTCCCGCTGTGACATCTTGTCACAACGCGGATCTGGCTTTGTTTCCCATCACGTTTTCCCACATTGTTTCCCGCTCTGCTGTGACATCTTGTCACGACATTGATCTGGTTTTGCCTGTCACTCTGTCTCCCACTTTGACTCCTACTTTGTTTCCGGCTTTGTCTCCCACTCTGCTGTGACCTCTTGTCATGACATGGATCTGGCATTGTCCCGATTATCTCCCCCATTTTGTTCCTCTTTTTTCTCCATCGTCCCCACTCTGTTGTAACATTTTGCGACGACATGGATCCGGTTTTGTCGCGAATTATGTCTCCCACTTTGTCTCCCACTCTGCTGTAACATCTTGTCACGACATGCACTGGCATTGTCTCCCGCTCTGTTTCCTTCTCTACTGCGACATCTTGTCCCTACATGAATCCGGTTTCATCTCCCATGATGTCTCCCATTTTCTCTCCCAGTCTGCTGCGACATCTTACGGCATGGAGCTGGTTTTGTCTCCCATGATGTTTCCCATTTTCTCTCCCACTCTGCTGTGACATCTTGCGACATGGACCTGGCTTTGTCTTCCACTTGTCTCCCATTTTGGTTCCCGCTTTGTCTCCCACTTTGTTTTCCGCGCTGCTGCGACTGACTTGCCGCGACATGGATCTGGTTTTGTCTCCCACATTGTCTTGAATGTATTGAATTTTGAACCCCGATTTGTCTGCCATTTATTTTTGCCACTCTGTCTGTTTCCCAATCTGCTGCGAAATCTTGTCACAAGTCACGACATGGATCCGGTTTTGTCTCCCATTTTGCTGTGACATTTTGTCACGACATGGATCTGGCGTTGTCTTCCCACTTTGTTTCTTAATTTGACTCCGACTTTGTCTATTCTGCTGCAACATTAGTTTCTCACTCCTTGGCCGAAATCTTGCCACGACATGGATCTGGCTTTGTTTTCCACTTCTTCTGCGAAATGCGTCACAACATGGACGCGTGGCTTTGTTTCCCATTTTTTTTCCCGCTTTGTTTGCCACTATGTCACTATGTCTCCAGCCCCTTTTGTAAAATCTTTCACGACATGGATCTGGCTTTGTTTCCCATTTTGTCTCCCATTTGGTTTCCTTGTATATGTCTCCCGCCTTCCTGCGAAATCTCGTAGAAACATGGACCTGGCATTGTGTCTCTTTTTGCATCACGCTGTTTCTCTCTTCATAAGCTCTTCTCACAACATGGATATCATTTTACGCGCCACAACATGCACCGGGCGACGCGCAAATGCGGAACCACCGCCTGCGATCGCTTCAGGCCGTTTAGATTTCTTGGTCTGCTGGAACACAGCAGCAAATCGACTGCGTGGGCACCACAAATCTTTCACACCTTTGGCTTTATGTAAATCGGGTTAGAGCCGACGCGCGATTTTTTCAAATTTGCGCTGTTTGAGGTTGATGCTGGTGCAATTTTCAAAACAACGACATGGCCCGCAGCATTCAAAAAATAGAAGTTTGGGACAAATGAAGCAACGAGACTGGCTGGGGGATCACGCAGCACCAATGGGTGGATTAACCGCAGCTTTGACTGGCCGATACTGGATGATTCGTATTTTCTTCGCATCCACACAATAGGGGCTGATGAAACAAATCTCCAAAATCTTGAACAAGAAATTCGAGCACCAATGAACCAATTCCCATGACATTTGACTTATTGCGTCATGGTGATGGACTTACTATTGTATCGGGTGTTGATTGCTACCTCGAATCAACACCTATATGGCCTATGATTCATTCCATTTAATCATTTGATGATTTTGTGAATTCCGCTAATTTCCACGACGATTAAATAATTGATATTGGATGCTTTGAAAAGGAATAAAAACAATTACACGAGCATAGACCCCAGATGGCGGACATTGGCGCAAAAAGAATTTCAAGAATATATGTTTCAAAGACGCAATCGTATCTGTTTAAACCGTCGCAAATCACCATGACATGAAACAGCGCCGAGTTCAAACCTCTGGGACATGAGGGAGACAAGCACGAACAAAGGCAAACATGAAGGAAGACAAAGGCGAAGGGAGATGAACATGCAGGGAGACAAGCATGAGCAGTCGCAAGGCAGCGGCAGCAAAGCGCCGATCCACAGCCACATGAGGGGGGCAAGGAGGCCTAAGGAGACTAGCAGGGGCACAGACAAGCATGAAGGCAGACACAGGCCAAGGGAGACAAATATGAAGGGAGACAAGCATGAGCAGCGGCAGAGCAGCAGCAAAAAAAGCAGCGATCCAGGGCCACAAAAACCGAGACAAGGGAAACAAAGGGAGACCAAGGGCGACAAAGGCAGACAAAGGAAAGAAAGGAACGAAAGGGAGACAAAGGGAGACAAAAGAAAACAAGAGAGATAATACAAAGGCAAAAGCAAACATGACGGGAGACAAAGGCCAACAGGTCAAACATGAAGGGAAACAAGCATGAGCAGCGGCAAATCAGCGGCAAAAAAACACCGATCCAGAGCCACAAAGGTAACAAGCGGACACAGAGGGGAGACAAATGGGAGACAAAGGGAGACAAGCATGAGCGTCGGCAGGGCCGTGGCGATCCAGAGCCACAAGGGAGACAAAGGGGAGAAAAAAAAGACAAAGGGAGATAAGCATGAGCAGCGGCAGAGCAGCCGCAAACAAAGCGCCGATCCAGAGCCACAAGGGAGACAAAGGAAAGACAAAGCGGAAACAAAGGGAAGATAAAGGGGAGATAAAAAGGAGCCAAAGGGGAGACGAAGGCGAGACAAAGGGAAGATAAAGGCAAAACAAAGGGAGACAAGCATGAGCAGCGGCAGAGCAGCGGCAAACAAAGCGCCGATCCAGAGCCACAAGGGAGACAAAAGACAGACAAAGGGGAAACAAAGGGACAACAAAGGAGAGACAAAGGAGAGACAAAGGAGAGACAAAGGCGAAAGAAAGGGAGACAAGCATGAGCAGAAGCAGAGCAGCGGCAAACAAAGGGCCGATCCAGAGCCACAAGGGAGACAAAGGGGAGAGAAAGGGAGACAAAGGGAGATAAGCATGAGCAGCGGCAGAGCAGCCGCAAACAAAGCGCCGATCCAAAGCCACAGGGAGACGAAGGAAAGACAAAGGGGAGACCAAGGGAAGATGATGATAAAGGGGAGATAAAGGGGAGGCAAAGGGGAAATGAAGGTGAGACAAAGGGGAGATAAAGGCAAAACAAAGGGAGACAAGCATGAGCAGCGGCACAGCAACGGCAATCAAAGCGCCGATCCGAGGCACAGAGAGACAAAGAGGAGACGAAGAGAGATAAAAGGAGACAAGCATGAGCAGCGGCAGAGCAGCGACCAAAAAAAGCGCCGATTCGAGGCCCTACCATAGAGAAGTAAGAATCCCTCATACCTTGTTAGCTATCAGGGGAACAAATGGAACGCGCAAAATCATATGATTCGAAACAAACCAAACCGAACAATTCTCGCCATTCAGATGCTTCCAAAACAAAAACCGGCGCAAATACCGACGATTTTTGCGCATCAAGCGCTCGGCTCAAAACGTTGGAATTTACCCGGTTTTCAACAAAATGTTTTTTGTGGACACGCCTTTAAAAACATCGGTTTTTGACACGCTCGTTTTTGTTTTTCGAACTGCAAATCAAAAGAGCAAGTGAAAGCCATCCCCAAACCTCCAAATATGCGGCCTTTTCCGCAGCCGAGATTTTTTGAGCCAATTTATCTGATATTTTTCAATTTTTGCCCGCCTTCTTATCTTCCTAACCAAAAAAATCCGGACTAAATGGACGGATTTTCTCGAAAATCTCCTCATCCTGGAACCATCAAAATTCTCAAAATGCTCAGCGCGCAAGCGACAACATTTTTTTTCCGAGAGCGCCTGCGAAGGGCTCTTCGTACAAAAGCAGCCGTATATAAACATCTGCACATCAACATCTTCACATCATCACATCTGCAGCTCTAGATCTTCACATCATCACATCTGCAGCTCTAGATCTTCACATCATCACATCTGCAGCTCTAGATCTTCACATCATCACATCTGCAGCTCTAGATCTTCACATCATCACATCTGCAGCTCTAGATCTTCACATCATCACATCTGCAGCTCTAGATCTTCACATCATCACATCTGCAGCTCTAGATCTTCACATCATCACATCTGCAGATCTAGATCTTCACATCATCACATCTGCAGCTCTGGATCTTCACACCCTCACATCTGCAGATCCAGATCTTCACATCATCACATCTGCAGATCTAGATCTTCACACCTTCACATCTGCAGATCTAGATCTTCACACCCTCACATCTGCAGATCTAGATCTTCACACCTTCACATCTGCAGATCTCTCTCTTTCTCTCTCTCTCTCGCTATTCTTTCTCTTCTCTCTAAGACCAGGGCGGCGCCGCCGGACTGCCACGAATCGTGACATGTGCGCCATTTCGTGCTTCTCGGACGCCCAAAACCAGGTAAAATTGCGATTGCGCCGCGTCGTGCGTGACCATTTCGCGTTTTCTCGACATTGAACGTCAAAAACTGAAGTAAAAGTGCGATTTTGAGTTGTCCCCGATGACCGTTTCGCGTTTTCTCGACATTGAACGTCCAAAACTGAAGTAAAAGTGCCATTTTGAGTTTTCCCCGGTGACCGTTTTGCGTTTTCTCAACATTGAACGTCCAAAACTGAAGTAAAAGTGTGATTTTGGACTTTTGTTTTCGTGCGTTTTGCTATGGTGGTCTTTGCTCTGGTGCGCTTTGCTGTGGTACGTTTTGCTCTGGCGCGTTGTGTCTTCGTTCTTGGTGCGTTTTGCTGTGGTACTGTTTGCTGTGGTACGTTGTGTCTTGGTACGTTTTGCTGTGGTACGTTATGTCTTGGTGCGTATTGCTCTGGTACGTTTTGCTGTGGTACGTTTTGCTGTGGTACGTTTTGCTCTGGTACGTCTTGCCTTGGTAGGTTTTGCTGTGGTGCGTTTTGCTGTGGTACGTTTACGCCTGGTACGTTTTGCTCTTCGGTATGTTGTCAATTTTGTTTTGGTACGTTGTGTCTTGGTAGGTTTTGCTGTGGCGCGTTGTATACGTTTTGCCTTGGTACGTTTGATCTTGGTACGTTTTGCAGTGGTACGTTTTGCTTTGGTACGTTTTGCTCTTGGTACGTTTTGCTGCGGGACGTTCTGCTCTGCATGTGGTGCGTTGTACGTTTTGCCTTGTTACGTTTTGCTTCGGTACGTTTTGCTGTGGTATACTGTTTGCTGTGGTACGTTGTGTCTTGGTACGTTTTGCTGCGGTACGTTGTGTCTTGGTACGTATTGCTCTGGTACGTTTTGCTGTGGTAAATTTTGCGGTGGTACGTTTTGCTCTGGTGCGTTTTTGCCTGGTACGTTTTGCTATGTGGTACAGTGTACGTTTTCCTCTTGGCGCGTTTTGCTCTGGTACGTTTTGCCATGGTGTGTTTTGCCTTGGTACGTTTTGCGGCGGTACGTTTTGCTGTGGTACACTGTACGTTTTGCTTGGGTACGTGTGATCTTGGTATGTTTTACGGTGGTACGTTTTGCTGTGGCACATTGTGATCTTGCCTTGGTATGTCTGATCTTGGTACGTTTTCCGTTGGTACGTTTAATCCTGGTATGTTTTGCGGTGGTTTTGCTGTGGTACGTTTTGCTCTGGTACGTTTTGCTCTGGTACGTTTTGCTCTGGTACGTTTTGCCTTGGTACGTTTTGCTGTGGTACGTTTTGATTTGTGGTGCGTTGTACGTTTTGCCTTGGTACGTTTTGCTCTTGGTACGTTTTGCTGCGGTATGTTTTGCAGTGGCACGTTTTGCTCTGGTGCGTTTTGCTGTGGTACGTTTTGCTGTGGTACATTTTGCTCTGTGGTATTTTGTGTCTTGGTACGTATTGCTCTTGTATGTTTTGCTGTGGTACGTTTTGCTGTGGTACGTTTTGCTCTGGTACGTTTTGCCTTGGTAGGTTTTGCTGTGGTGCGTTTTGTTGTGGTACATTTATTAGGCCTGGTACGTTTTGCTCTGTGGTACATTGTCAATTTTGTTTTGGTATGTTGTGTTTTTGTAGGTTTTGCTGCGGTACGTTGTAACTGTTTTGCCTTGGTACGTTTGTTCTTGGTACGCAGGTAAAATTGCGATTGCGCCGCGTCGTGCGTGACCATTTCGCGTTTTCTCGACATTGAACGTCAAAAACTGAAGTAAAAGTGCGATTTTGAGTTGTCCCCGATGACCGTTTCGCGTTTTCTCGACATTGAACATCCAAAACTGAAGTAAAAGTGCCATTTTGAGTTTTCCCCGGTGACCGTTTCGCGTTTTCTCGACATTGAACGTCCAAAACTGAAGTAAAAGTGCGATTTTGAGTTATCCCCGATGACCGTTTCGCGTTTTCTCGACATTGAATGTCAAAAACTGAAGTAAAAGTGCGATTTTGAGTTGTTTCCGATGACCGTTTCGCGTTTTCTCGACATTGAACGTCCAAAACTGAAGTAAAAGTGCCATTTTGAGTTTTCCCCGGTGACCGTTTCGCGTTTTCTCGACATTGAACGTCCAAAACTGAAGTAAAAGTGCGATTTTGGGCTTTTGTTTTCGTGCGTTTTGCTATGGTGGTCTTTACTCTGGTGCGCTTTGCTGTGGTACGTTTTGCTCTGGCGCGTTGTGTCTTCGTTCTTGGTGCGTTTTGCTGTGGTACGTTTTGCCTTGGTACGGTTTTGCTCTGGTATGTTTTGCTGCGGTACGTTTTGCTTTGGTATGTTTTGCTGTGGTACTGTTTGCTGTGGTACGTTGTGTCTTGGTACGTTTTGCTGTGGTACGTTATGTCTTGGTACGTATTGCTCTGGTACGTTTTACTGTGGTACGTTTTGCTGTGGTACATTTTGCTCTGGTACATTTTGCCTTGGTAGGTTTTGCTGTGGTGCGTTTTGCTGTGGTACATTTACGCCTGGTACGTTTTGCTCTTCGGTATGTTGTCAATTTTGTTTTGGTACGTTGTGTCTTGGTAGGTTTTGCTGTGGCGCGTTGTATACGTTTTGCCTTGGTACGTTTGATCTTGGTACGTTTTGCAGTGGTACGTTTTGCTTTGGTACATTTTGCTCTTGGTACGTTTTGCTGCGGGACGTTCTGCTCTGCATATGGTGCGTTGTACGTTTTGCCTTGTTACGTTTTGCTTCGGTATGTTTTGCTGTGGTATACTGTTTGCTGTGGTACGTTGTGTCTTGGTACGTTTTGCTGCGGTACGTTGTGTCTTGGTATGTATTGCTCTGGTACGTTTTGCTGTGGTAAATTTTGCGGTGGTACGTTTTGCTCTGGTGCGTTTTTGCCTGGTACGTTTTGCTATGTGGTACAGTGTACGTTTTCCTCTTGGCGCGTTTTGCTCTGGTACGTTTTGCCATGGTGTGTTTTGCCTTGGTACGTTTTGCGGCGGTACGTTTTGCTGTGGTACACTGTACGTTTTGCTTGGGTACGTGTGATCTTGGTATGTTTTACGGTGGTACGTTTTGCTGTGGCACATTGTGATCTTGCCTTGGTATGTCTGATCTTGGTACGTTTTCCGTTGGTACGTTTAATCCTGGTATGTTTTGCGGTGGTTTTGCTGTGGTACGTTTTGCTCTGGTACGTTTTGCTCTGGTACGTTTTGCCTTGGTACGTTTTGCTGTGGTACGTTTTGATTTGTGGTGCGTTGTACGTTTTGCCTTGGTACGTTTTGCTCTTGGTACGTTTTGCTGCGGTATGTTTTGCAGTGGCACGTTTTGCTCTGGTGCGTTTTGCTGTGGTACGTTTTGCTGTGGTACATTTTGCTCTGTGGTATTTTGTGTCTTGGTACGTATTGCTCTTGTATGTTTTGCTGTGGTACGTTTTGCTGTGGTACGTTTTGCTCTGGTACGTTTTGCCTTGGTAGGTTTTGCTGTGGTGCGTTTTGTTGTGGTACATTTATTAGGCCTGGTACGTTTTGCTCTGTGGTACATTGTCAATTTTGTTTTGGTATGTTGTGTTTTTGTAGGTTTTGCTGCGGTACGTTGTAACTGTTTTGCCTTGGTACGTTTGTTCTTGGTACGCTTTGCGATGGTACGTTTTGCTTTGGTACGTTTTGCTCGTCCTACGTTTTGCCTGGGTATGTTTTGCTCTTGGTACGTTGTGTCTTGGTACGTTTTGCTGTGGTACATTGCGTCTTGGTACGTATTGCTCTGGTACGTTTTGCTCTGGTGCGTTTTGCTGTGTGGTACAATGTACGTTTTCCTCTTGGCGCGTTTTGCTCTGGTACGTTTTACCATGGTGTGTTTTGCCTTGGAACATTTTGCGGTGGTACGTTTTGCTGTGGTACAATGTACGTTTTGCCTGGGTACGTGTGATCTTGGTACATTTTGCTGACGTACATTGTGCGTCTTGCCTTGGTACGTCTGATCTTGGTACGTTTTCCGGCGGTACGTTTGATCCTGGTACGTTTTGCGGCGGTTTTGCTGTGGTACGTTTTGCTCTCGGTACATTTTGCGCTGGTACGTTTTGCCTTGGTACCTTTTGCTGTGGTACATTTTGCTCTGTGGTGCGTTGTATGTTTTGCCTTGGTATGTTTAATCTTGGTATGTTTTGCTGGGGTATGTTTTGCAGCGGTACCTTTTGCTGCGGTAGGTTTTGCAGCAGTACGTTTTGCTCTGGCGCGTTTTGCTGCGGTACGTTTTGCTGCGGTACATTGTGGGCTGATATTTGTCAACATTTTCGTAGACAGTTGATGTGCTGTGGAAAATTCAAGGTATCTTGGTATAAATCTTTTTGGGCTGATATATGATGTGAACATTTTCATAGAAATTTAATGCGCTATGGAAAATTCAAGGCATCTTGGTACAAGTCTTTTGAGCTGATATATGTGGAAATTTCCCAAGAAAAGTGATGCGCTGTGGAAAATTCAAGGCATCTTGGTACAAGTCTTTTGGGCTGATATATATACGGAATTTTCCATAGAAAAGTGATGCGCTGTGGAAAATTCAAGGCATCTTGGCACAAGTCTTTTTGGGCTGATATATATGGAATTTTCCATAGAAAAGTGATGCGCTGTGGAAAATTCAAGGCATCTTGGCACAAGTCTTTCTGGCTGAAATATATGACAAATATTTTTGAAAAATCATGTGGTGTTGAAAAATCAAAGCATCTTGGTACAAGTCTTTTGGGCTGATACATGTGGAAATTTCCCAAGAAAAGTGATGCGCTGTAAAAAATTCAAGGCGTCTTGGTACAGGTCTTTTTGGGCTGATATGTGTGAACATTTTCGTAGAAATTTGATGCGCTATGGGAAAATCAAGGCATCTTGGCACAAGTCTTGTGGGCTGATATATGTGGAAACTTCCAAAGAAAAGTGATGCGCTGTGGAAAATTCAAGGCATCTTGGTACAAGCCAATTTGGACTTATATATGTGAACATTTTCGTAGAAATTTGATGCGCTATGGAACATTCAAGGCGTCTTGGTACAAGTCTTTTGGGCTGATATATGTGGAAATGTCCATAGAAAAGTGATGTGCTATGGAAGATTCAAAGCATCTTGGGACAAGTTTTTTTGGCTACTGTAGTTTGACAACTTCAATAGAAATTGGATGCCCCATGGAAAATTTATTTCCGAAATTAATGCCTGTTTCGGTATGAATGCACTCATTGCAAATAACATCGTGCGCTGGGGATGGAGCGCTCCTGACTTGCGTTTGACATGCTGCAGTCAAGGTGTACATGTTAGGAGCAGAATATTGTGATGCATGTGATTCAGAACATCATGTTAACAATCTTTTCTGGCTGATAAAATTGGAAAATATCATTGAAAGTTATTGTCCAATAACTTCTTTTCTGCATCAATCATCATCATCACCATCATCATCATCATCCTCATCATCATCATCATCATCATCATCCTCATCCTCATCATCATCATCATCATCATCTCCATTTCAATCTTCATGACGTTAGTCTTTTTAAATTAGTCTTTTGGAGGCTGCTATAACATTGCCTTTCTCGCTCTGGGGCCAACCGTCGTTTAGTAAAGACCGAAAAAGGGGTTATGGCAAGCTGGGTTTGGTGTTGGAACTTGCTTTTTTCGCTTGCAAGCGCCGTTCAAATATATCCCTCCAGTTGTAATTAAACACAAATAATTTAGACGACTCTTAATTTCTCGGGGTAACTTTTAATTCAAGAAAATTTTATACTAAAATCCTTTATCTTTAGAAAATTAAAAAATATATTAAAAAAATTATTTTTTAACCGGAGCAAATAATTTCCTCGAAGCAATTAAATCGCGCAGAAGTACTTAAACTTCGTGGCAGGTTTGATTTCGCAGATAGGTTTTTATATGACAGGTTAAATATACTTATTTTTAAATACTTAATTAATTATAAATTAACCTCTTTGGCAGATAATAATTTGGTTAATTTATTAAATCTTATAAAGAATTGGTTGTTGTACTCCAAACCAAAGAAGGTTAATTTAAATCTTGCTCTTAAGTGGTATGTCTATACTGATGTAACTTTTAACAAGGAAAATCGTTATGGTGGCCTGGATAGTATCTTAATAATCCCGGATGGAATTTTTATTAATAATTTATAATTAAATTGGATAAGCCGACCTGTACTATCTTGGGTGTTGACCAGAAAGACACCACCATCTACGAATTTGAGTTGGTAACCACATGTATCTCTCTTGAAATCTGGCCATTATTATTATCGGCTGCATATTCTGTATACTATAAAAATAATTTTAGTATATATTATACTTTAATCAGAGGTATGGATATGGGATTAATTACTAAAAATATAATAGAATATTATTTAAAAATCGAAATTTTATTTAACAGGAATATTTAATTTATTTAAATACCGATAAAAATTAATATAAGAAATTTCCCTTCCAAATTTATTGAAAATCCGCTTATAACCGAAAAGAACAATTTTTCCGCTTCATAAATACCTTTCGATATATCTTAAAGAGATCAAAATAAGGCATGCTGAACTAAACAGGAAGAGGGGGTAATCGGCAGCTCAGTCCGCCCCATATTTTTCTGGAAAAGAATATTATAATTATAATAAAATATAATTAATAATAAAATTTCTTAATAAAAATTAACTTATTTAATAAATTTCAAGATTTTTTTTTAACTTACAGCTAAATTTTAAGGAATAAAAGGAAGGAAAATTCTTTGAAATCTCTAATATTACGACAAAAAATAGCCCGCCCTCAATCCACCCATTATTATTTTTTAAGCCATAACCCTCAACCGTAATCGGTAATTTAATCCACCTATTTTTTAATTAAAAAATATTATAATTACAATAAAATATAATTAATAAAAATAATATTTATTTAAAATAAATATATTATATCTATTATTTATTTTACTAATTTAAAAT
>VSDK01010772.1:277859-303394 GCA_009767595.1 Symbiodinium kawagutii | reverse complement strand
GCTGAACCGTTCTGAAAAACTACTTAGCTCCCCAGGGATCAATGGTGATCGAAGATTAGAGATTTGAAGCACAATCTTTACTGACACTTGAAGCCTTTATCAACTTAGAGTGACATGTGACAGTTGAACGGTCCCCTCTTCATACCACAGCTGTTGCAATTGCCACCCCTCGCTCAGGGTGCCACGAGATCTCCATATTTTCCTCCCAGTTCAGGACCTCCAGAGCTGATTTTACGAGCGCAGGCTGCAACGTTCATCCACTCCTCTTTGGCTTGGTCAGCTTTGACTACATGCGCCGAAGCTCAACTCAGCTGTTTTGTCCATGATCAGTACGATTTTGCGTTCAAGAGTAGTTATATGATATGCAAACATGAGGTGTACTTTACTTCTAGTGAGGAATGTTCAAACACATCAGTTGTCTAACCAGGGCACACAGCGAATGACCCACCCCCAGAGGACTCACCTTTGCCTGGACTGCAACAACACGCATCTGGCCTCAGCTTCGCCGGAAGGTTGCGGCTGCAACCAGCAGATCGAGGAAGTTGTTGCTCAGCCCCAGGAAATGAATACATTGAATACATATCACGCACATCATGATTGACCCTGTCACAAATCAATTGTTTAAAGTTTAAACCACTATCATTCGCAGCTATTGGAAGCATCAATTGACTGAGTCATGGAGGCAGCGACTCAGTGCTGGACAGGAAGACTCCTGGAGCACAGCTGGGTGAAGCAACAAATGCGAACATCCAGGGGTCGTTGAGACCAGGCCGGGCCACAGCTGGGTACCTCCATGAAAAATGGACTTCGTTTCGTTGGTTGGTACCCTCGTCTATGGAGAGACCTAGCTTGTTTCATTTTGCTGGTTGATGGTGGGGATGGTTGATGGTTGATTTGCTGGTTGATGCTTGGATCTTTTGCCGAAGTTTTTTGCTGATAAAACACTTCCCGTTCGCTTCTTCACGCATTTCGAAGTGACTTCTAGTGCTTTCTGGTTTTGGTTCCCTGCTAGATAAGGCTACGGCAGCGACATGGCTAGTCCCCTACTGGGTCATTACCAGGCCATTTTTTGGCGGCGCCACAGTGTCCAGCCCCCAGTTGTGGTTCCCGGTTCAACAGGTCCTTGCGGAAGCCGAACATTTAAACTATCAATAACTGTAGTAAGGGTTGGTATGAATAAGCTTTTAAGAAAGTATCTACACATCAATAAGCCAACATAAGCCAACTATAGCAATAAATTGACCGTTATAATTGTAAGCGGAGGTTTTGATACATGCTGAAAGGAGTCTCAACAGCCCCACAGGATGTGTCGCTATGGTCCACCCGATGGTCATTGGACCTTTGTTGGGATTTCGCAGTGGATTGCAGATATTGATTCGTGGTCGCTGACCAATCGGTGACGCAAAGGGATATCCCAGGGTCTGAACATGGTACGTATGAACTCCGAACAGGGTCACTACCGCACTACAGAAAAAATGACACATATCCGGCATGCACCCTTGAATCTTTCACTATCTTTCAATCCTTGCAAAACCAAGGTGGAACCTGAAAAATACCATCCCTGCAAAATCTTAGAACATGATGTTCCTTATAAAGCAGATTTCAAGTTCCGTATCTTTTTTCCAAGGTACAAAAAGCAAGGTCACCAGGAAACCCTCACGAACATCCCATGGCAGAACGGCGCCCGGCTCCTTCCAACTTTGTGGAAGCCCATGCCCAAACCTGGCATGGAAAAAGGGGTTACTGCACTGTATTTCAAGTTACTGGCATTGCCAAGACATGTCAAGGAGATTACTGTATTTGTATTGTATTGTATCGTATCGTATTGTGTTGTGTTGCATTGCAATGCATTATATGTATCTACGTATGGATATAGTTGTGAATATTTCTTTTGCAGACCAATGTGTGTCTACAGTTGTGAATCTTTCCTTTCCACCTTTCCCTTTTCCAAGCAGATGGAACCTTGGAACATGCGAAACTCACTCGGAGCTGTTGGGGGTCAGATTCACCTCCTAGGTCAGCCAGAAGTTGCATCTCAAATTGCTTGGTTTCTCTGCACCTGGCGTGGGGAACCTGCCTTCAAATCACACCTTGTGCTACCAATACCACGTCAAAAACTGAGAGTCCACTTGGGTGCCTGGAATAATATACTGTACTTGAAATTTGAAACTTGAAACTGATGGATTAAAATGAAGGGAGTGCCACACTTGCCCACTTGGCATCAGTTGACTGAGTAATCATCACCTTTCAATGTCACACTACCTGCTGTACGTGTCGGCCAACTGATCACCATGGCCCCGTTGGAGGTCCATTGATGACACCCTACACCCTGCCATCTCCACCCAGTGCCTGCTGCATCCTTAAGCTGCGCAGTCCGCGCCATGGCACTGTTGAGCCAAGCTTTGCCCCAAAGATTTTCGCAGATCACAGGCGACTGACGCGATGCCAGGGACACGATGTGACACCCTACAAGATTCGGGTCACAACCACCATCTCTATTGATGCATATCCCGTATCCCCTCTTACACATCATAGGGAAAATATAACCATGTGCTCGTATTGATGTTGCTCAAAATAAGGGAACCCGAAAGTATACACTTGACACCACATTCTTTTTTCATCGAAAACTTCAACCTTCGACAAACATACTGGAAATTCTCCTTTTAGAAATGTCCCAAAGCTCATCTGACTCTACTCCAACTTTTGTTCTTTTTCTTTCCCTTTCCCGGCGGGCCAGCGAATGAAATCGCCGAACAGACAATTCCCGTCGGCAGACATCAGGGATTTGACAAACACTTCAGAAATCTGCACGTTTTTACTTCTTTGAGTCAAACATTGAAAATCTTGTCATCACAATGCCGAGGGATTTGTAGAATTTAAGACTTCACCATTCTGCAAATTTTCAGGTGGGAGAAGTCGAGGTAACCAAGGGCCAACCAAGGGGTTCCTCTACACTCACACCAGTGTGCTGCCGGTGTGCAACGGGCAAAGCGCCTGGTTGGAAAGGACTCGGAAGACTCTGGTGGCAGTGATCATGCGGAGCTTTTGGGGAAAATTGCGGACAACACTTTTCGATCGATTCAAGCACTTTTGGACGTGAACAAAACCTTCGAACACTCTTTGGTAGAGTCTCACAATTTCTGAAACATTCTGCCACTCTGTAGAATTTCTAGCGATGCGATCATACCATGCATCACGAACAGCAAAGCTCGACTTTCAAAAAGCCTGGGAATCAGCCACTTGAGGACTGAGACTTAGCACGATTCTGCCAGAAATTAGCAATGTGCTCCTGACGAGACAGGACTTCATTGTATCACACTTGCACGGTTCATTGTCGTAGGTTGGTGCTACTCCTTTGACTAGTCACATCATTTTTTCAGGATGAACCGTCGCAAGGCAAATGTGATTGAAGCATGTCACAGCATTCAAATAGTTCAAATCATGAAGGATTGCAGGGGAAGATAGGCTGAAGATCGTAAAACACATGCATAACTTTCACTTGGAACACAAACCCGTACATATATATATATATACACCTATAGACAAAATACAGCAACACAAAGACAAACACCCCGGAAACGACGAGATCTTGCTGCCCTGTTGGGACCAACACTTTGCTCTGGCTGCAGCCATCTAAGCGTCCCTAGCAAAGGTATGGTGGCATGTTGAAGGCATAAAAAGAATCTATACAAGGCGCCAACAACAACGGACCCGACGACTTAACACGACTTCTGTACAGAGAGAGTCCAAACATCACCAGCCTCTCATCAGCGCGAGGCGCTGACCGGTGAAGCCCCACCTTCGCGAATTGCAAACCTGAAGGCGCAATGGAAAGCTGCCGGGTGGCGCTAGTGCCGCAGGGCTTGTTGGCATGTAAGAGGAAGAGAATCAGAAGCTGGTGAGAGTCAAAGGTACCCACAACGACAGGCTGTTGCTGGTTTCCGTCACCGCTCCCACTTTTTTGCTTATCAACTTCTTCGCCCGATCAACTCTGTCCACAGTAAGAGATGCTGCTGTGTGTGGTCATACTTTTCACTGTACAGACAAATCATAAGCATAGTAAGCTGACTAATAAACCAACTTAAGTCTTGGTCTAATTGGTAAATCATCTGATTAATAACCTAATTAATTAACATTTAATGATCACCAACTAGTCACAGGCTGATCATCTAATGATAACGATTAATCAATTATCTTGATCTTTGATCAGCTCTTTTTCAAGTGATCACTTTCATGTTAATCACTTGGAGATGATCATTAACATTAGATGATCAGCTTGATCATGCTAATAAATCATAAGCGCATTGGATGATCGTTTGAAGATGATCAATTCATGTCAACCAACTGATCACGCAGCTCTTCTTCAGTCTCAGTCCCTCACCGCCGGAGATCCGTTACCTTTTACGGTGCCAAGCGATCGATCTCCGACCTGAGTGCTGCGGCCTGCCTGGGGCAGTGACCTCGCTTTCGTTGGTAGCAAGGCATCGGATGGTGCGCCAGGTACGCTTGTACACTCATATCAATCATGTGAGCTTCTGAGAATCAGATTTACCTGCACTGTGACCCACTTAGATCCTCATTGTTCGTGTTTTGTGGTCCTTGCGCAGTTACAAGATCTACCAGGTGTTGCTTGACTATCAGGTGTGACTATCAGGTGAAACTGCAAGTGCCATTGTGATCTATCAGGTGTTGGTTACCGTATCCATCAGGTGTGACTCAGTTGGTTACATCTGATGGTTACCCTTGATGGTTGCCATGATCTCAATTAATTTGGTTCCTGATTGTAACCATTTCATTCTCAAATGGTGCATTTGGTTCCTGATGGTTATACGAATCATTAATTGGACTAGCCAAATTAATGATCTCCAACTGATGGTTAATCATTTGATCTCCAACTGGGTCCTGATGCTTATACTAATCATTATTAACCATGATTTGTTAACTAATCAGTATTAACTGGTTAGTCCAATCAATCATTATTGGTGCATTTGGTTCCTGATGATTATACTAATCATTGAGTGGACTGACCATCATTAACCATCAATAACTAACCATGATCTCAGTTACTTCAGGTGGCTTCACCATCAGTCACCATCGAGCTGGAACCGTGTGAGCTGACTCGAAGCCAAGTGCCACTGAGACACGACGCCGATTCCATGCATTGCCTGAGAGCAGCTGATGACCAGCTATGAATTCATGACCACCTACCTCTGGAAGCTCCAGTGAATTCCATATAATGTGTATATATGCTTGTGTGTGTAAATAAAAAATATATATTCATCGTTCTCGATACATGTACATTTACTTATGAACACATAAATTTTATATGTACGGGTGTGAATTTATAATGTATATGTAACACAAGCGCAAAAACGATATCATAGATGAGATACAACACCATGGGTTGAACCCAGTTCCATAGGAAGAAGTTTTGGAAGAGGTGGTTGACATTCGTTGCTGGATGTGAATGGAAATCGTCTTGTTCACCAGTTGGGTGTAGGCTTCGAATTGATGGTTTCTCTCACGACCGCTTACAGCTAGGGAAACAAATACAAAAATGATGCTGTGCAATGAACAAGATTCCCTGTGTTGCTCCGTTTTGATGGTGGCTTAAATGGAAGCCATTAATGATTGAAATTCTTTACTTTCTGGGTGGTACAAGCCCAGCAATCAAACTGGTTTTTGCATGATCAACTCTAAAGCTTACTAGTTGCAAAGCCAATGACATGTGTGATTGTTGTGAATGTAGGTTATATCCAGGATTACACTGCTTCGTAGTACCATCGTTGCTGTTTGTGGTCGTCACTGTCGTTGTTCTGTAATTGTTCTTGTCGCTGCTGTTTCCTTTTTGATATCTTCGTTGTCTTCGTGGCTCAGGCTCTTGATGCTAGTTCTGTGCTTAGTTCGTCAAGCAGTTCAGTATTTGCCAGTCACTTTGCGAGTGTAACCACCAGATTGTAACCAGTTACATATATATATATAATTCAATAGGTTACAACTAGTATTAACCAAGCTTGTAACCTACTAGTTGTAGCCTATTTACCAGGGGAACCAAACTTGTCATAATGTATGATGAACGGTTCCCCTGGTTAGAGTATCTTGGTGGATCAGTCAGTGACACCGCGCGCGATTGCGCATGCTTGCGCTCCAGGTAGCACAGCCACGAGCGCCAGCCAACGTCGAGATACCGAGCGCTCAGGCCTGCAAGCGTGCAGCAACATTTGGGTCATGATTTACCCCTTGTGATGTGAGATCCACATTAATACAAACCTATATTTGGGACACATCACCAGCTATTTGCGGTAGAATGGTGGTGGTTTATTATGTTTATTATGTTTAATTATCAATATGAATCTACCACTAATCACCCATGATGTTGGAATGTTGATGAAACTCAGCTTCCACCACCATTTCCCAAGCTAATGCCATTTTTGTTGGGCCAACTATCAAGCATTGGAGCAGTTTCCAGCTACCACCAAGGATGGATTGATCGGCTAGTCTCAAATTTTGTGGGTATCTTGCCGTTTTGTTGATGGATAATCATATGCTAGTCATGTTATACTGGCTTCAAACAATGTTTCTTTATGCTGTTTGTTGATCAACATCACCAACAAGCCATCGGACGTAGAAAACCATCAGATATGACCAACGACTGTGCTTTTCATCACTACATTTGTGGGTTGTCTGAAGGTTTACGAATCGTTATTGCCAGTTATCGTTGAGGCCTATGGCTACTGTTGGTGTATGGTGGATCAACACCTTGCGAACAATTGTTCACTGTGAAGCATGCTAGTCAAAAATGGTTGATACCTACGGGCATTTCTGATGGTCGATGCTGGTTCAGGGTCATAGCGATTGATGTTGGTGCTCGATGGTGCTACTTGTAATCCATACATGTGACTACATTCGTTCGCTGAATGTTCAACCAAGGTGGCTGGTCCACCCGAGGAAACACAGGCGTGTGAATCGGAGGATATCATTCCAGGTGCAAGGATCAATCATGACTCCGGAAATAGGTGGTGACTGCCCACCAACATGGCCTCGTGGCTCGCTCCCATACCAAACGCTGAAGTGCCATGTTGCATTTTTTCGAGCATTTGATGGCACTTAGTGAGTTCGGACCACATCATGGTGCCTTGAGATCTTGCCTTCCATACCTGACTTCAACTACTAAGTAGGCAATGAGCGCAAATTCATCCAAGACACTGTGCCCAAATTCATACCATGCACCACATAGGACACAGACTACCACAAACCTCCGGGCTGCATGTGGTGTGACTTTCCAGCGGGAAACAGTGGAACCTTTGTAGAAGAGGGAATTACACTGGGCGAAATGTAGTATAAGTAACAGTGATTTGATATTTTTTGCAGGACTTTGTATTGAACAGTATTTTGCCAGTGTTTTTCAATGAACGTATTCAACATCTCACTGTAGTTGTTTGAACTTGGCAACGGCACACACACACACACAACTACGTGATTCCGTGTGTAAGAGCAGTAATCTCGGTTTTGAATAGTTTTGCGACATTTTTTACTACCATTTGGTTTCAACATTTCTTGTAGGTCCAAATTGCTCTCCTTTTCAGAGATAGCCATGAAATGCCGCGGATACCCCTTGCTCCAAATTGCTCCGTCCAACTTGTGATTTTTTAACGTCCTCCTTTCATCAGTCCACTGTGCGTCGATGATAGTCGTCCGGCTCTTCAAAATTACACAGCCCACAACCATCGCCACCTTTTCCATGTCCACATTAATGAGTAGTTGTTTAGATAGTAGATTATGATGACCCTGGATTTGCTGGGTCGTAAAAGTCCCTGCAATAGTCAGGCAACAGGGTTCTTAAGACTGCAAGTCGCTACAGAAGTGCAAATCCCCATTCGCATCCACAGAGTGTTGGGTCAGGGCAAGGGTTAGTGAAACCTTAACGGGTGAAGGATTTCGATATCATGCAACTCACTCCACTATAAGTTGGCACAGAAGTGCGTGATCAGACTAAGTTTTCTGCGCCGAAATAGAGAACCCAGGTTCTAAGAGAAGAGAAGGGCCTCCAAGCATTCAGAATTTAAGTAGATCATTTTGATCATTATATACTTCGTCTACATTAGTTTAGCTTTTCAGAACCTCACATTGGCCTCTTTTGGTCAATAGATTTTTCGTCTGAAAATGTATTGCTCTCCTGCAGCAAGGGCGAGCAGTTGTTCTAGAGGAATTGTAGTTCATTGTAGTTCCATATCTGCTGCTCTAAAGCACAAGCATTCTTGGGGAGAATGTTTTTTTCTTTGGGTCGCTAGTGGTCGTGTGCGCAAATGTATCTATCTGTGAGTGAACCTCTGGATGTGGCCATGAACGCCCGAAAGGGTTTTCTCACGAAAATGGTCTCTGATATCGGATGCTGCTAGGCATCCATCTTGTGAATAGGCCAATCTGAACTCAAACTAAACACGCCCGGTACCCAAAGTCCCAGAAGCCTAAAGGGCAGCTGCGCACACCTCATACACTAGCCTC
This sequence comes from Symbiodinium kawagutii, assembly GCA_009767595.1. Lineage (NCBI taxonomy): Eukaryota > Dinophyceae > Suessiales > Symbiodiniaceae > Symbiodinium > Symbiodinium kawagutii. Next base: position 294,889 of record VSDK01010772.1, on the reverse strand, counting down.
GAGGGTGCTGGCTGCGGGCTTTGGAACATTATTCTCCGTTTCTGGCACGCTCCCAGGATTCTTAAATGATCGTGAATGATCCTTAGTTCACAAATTTCCAACATCTATATAGGTTTTTTGGCTTTTGGACACACGAATTCAGACACACACACAAAGAATCTTCGGACTGCATGCAGAGGAGGCAAATTTACTTGCCTTATGAACTGCTTCATAACTGCCTTAAGCCTTATGCCAAGCTGCTGTTTCAAGAGTGAAACAGTGTCAACCATCTCCGGGTGTTTCGGATCAAAAAACGTATCTCTACTTTTGCTGCTGGCAACACTCTCAAAAGTGGTTTGACACCAATCTGGCTATGTCATTTTCCAAAAGATTGGGATGGCTCATCTCGGCAATCACTTCCAAGTGACTCACTTCCACATCCTGGAAGTGCTCATATCTTAAAATGATCTCACTTCCACATTCTGGAAGTGCTCATATCGTAAAATGATCTCACTTCCACATCCTGGAAGTGCTCATATCTTAGAATGATCTTATTGTAAACATCATTCTGATTTCTCTAAGGAAAGCAGGCCTCCTGCCCCTGCGGTATCCTCATGTTTTATCTGTCCCCGATGGGGTAAGCACCTTCATTGTCACCTTGATTGCTTGTCATGTAGAACGGATCATGAAGAAAAGACTTACTTTGTTGACGTCAGTCCCAAACCCATGGTTGCTTGGGCACCATTGGGCAGCAGTATGCCTTGATAAGAGTTGCTTCCAAGGATTTTGGAGCCCCATCCTCAGGTTTATCCTGGAACTGATAGCCTCACTACATAGCTGAATCTGCCATAGCTGTCGTGGATTACTTAGCCAAGGCAATGGTGCTTTTCTAGCAAGCCAGGTAGCTACATGTAGCTACAACCGTGGACTTCTAAGATTTGTCATACAGGGCAGCCGATTCCCGGTAACCCAGTTTTCTTGGCGACTTCCACAAGGACATGTACCAACTATCACCCGAAGTTTTTACAAGTTATTCCATCATAATTATAGTTGGCACATGTCTTGTACATGTCCTTGTGAAAGTCTTTACAAGTTATCCCCTACTATTCATAGTTATACCATCAAATTTGCTATATTATCCCCTACTAACCTACTATTCACCATATGTAACCACCATTGGTTCATCCATCTGGTTCCATCTTGGTGGGTCCCTGGGTTGTACCGGCCCCCAAGGGCCTCCTTCGTCGGCGACTTGGCCTGCGCCCACACAGCTGGCGGGAGAAGCAGACTTGGAGTTTATGTGATATCAATGATATAAAAATGCATGACATATCTATTGCTATATCTATATCTATATATCTATATCTATCCTGTCTATCTTATCTATCCTATCTATCCTGTCTATCCTTTCTATCCTATCTACATTAGAGGACCAGCAGATAGAATATGGTTATTTTTCTGAAATGCACTTGGAATATGAAAATTTCAGATCGTGGCATATTCTAACAGCAGTGCTATTAGAATATATCAGGTTCATATGTATGATCATGTTCAACAACAATATTCAATCGATTCAAATAACGATACGTAACCACGTCTATTTTAATATGGTGTAGCCAAATAATACAGTACATGATATGCTAATGTACAGCTATAGACCCCACATCCCAAAAACACACAAACACACACACAAGCATGCAACCAGCATGCAATGCAAATTACAGCGCATGCGGCCCAAAGAGCCGCAAACACTGCGTGTCTTTCCTTCCTCCTCTCTTCTTGCGCTTGCCGAAATGTATTCTTTCGGCTTCCCGCTTGCTACTGGTCTTCCATAGCTCAACAAGAGGAAGTTGTTTCCACTTCACTGTCGTACAAGGCCGTTGTGATACGCATGTGATAGAATATGTACATTCCATATTCTAACTGCAATCGGTGTTCCCATATTCTAACAGCACCCCTTTTACCCCGCTAATCGTGTTTGAAAAAATTCAGACGGACAAATCCTCCTATTCCATATTCTAAGTGCTAGTCCCCGATAGTACATGTGTCTGTAAAGAATATACGGCTGTGGACCAAAACCCTGTACCGATGCTGAACAAGCGATGGATGACCAAAGTAATCATTGTTGAGATGTTCATCTACCCATTTTTGGCATGGTGAAGGATGACCCATAGCCCAGATATGGTTGGCATATCCCCTATGTTTGTCGGTTGCTATCCCCGGCTACAAACCATTGACGATTTGAATTGAAAACTGCGGGGTAACATATGGTTAACGACCACTGACCATTGTTAACTTTTGGTCAATCTCGAATATTCCTGTGTTGAACTACCACTTGGTGGCCACTTCTGTTGGCTGCGCCAGAGCTCCCTCCCACAAGTCACAAGCACCAAGCTTCACCACTGCAGCACGCAAGTTCCCCTTGCCATGTTGACCTGCACAGTGGTGAACGGTGGTTCCTGACGGTAAAGGGTGACCAATGGTTGTTGGTAGTCAATAATAGATTGAATCCCAAGTCGTATTTGATAACAGCGAACCCAACAGGGTTCACGTGATGATGTATGGCCAACAAATAATTCCTTGTGTAGTTTGCCATTCATTGCAAATATCATAATAAACCCAGCTAGAAACCGGGTAGCTTCATCCCCTCTATGAGAATCATTCAACAAGGGAGTGTCACAGAAGTGGATCACCATTCTATGACCATGAGGGTGATATGATTCTCAGAGTGATTCCATGATATAATCGTTGAATTGCATGAATCGCCGAGAAACCAATTGAGTTTTTTATCGACCATCCGGCGTTGAATCGCCTGCGATCATTGTCAGAAAAAAAGATGGTGCTGATCGGTGGTCTTTGTGACCCGTTTGGCCTCGTCTACTTCCAGTCAGGGAACCACATGATGTAACCATGATCAACCACCACTCAACCATGATATTGCCATTGTACACCCATCTCATTCCACCCTCATTCAACCATTTTTACATGATCTAATCATCACGACTCACCAATGTTAGGCATTTCTGCCACTATTTACCATCTCTCACCATTCTCACCATCAATAAATGTTCTACTTACCCGGTGTTAACCCCATCAACAACCATTAATTGACCCTCGATGGACAATCATTGACCATCCTCATTCACCCTTAGCCTTTGTTTGATAATGATCCAACCATTGAAATCGAATCTAACCATGATTCAACCGTTTGCTCGGACCACCAATTAACCGTTCTCACTTCTCCTTGATGGTTGCTAACTCGCTATCAACTATTGTTCAAATCATCGCTGGCCCTAATTTTGCATCAGCCATGGTTCACCCCTACAATCAATTAATTATCACCATTCAACTATGATTATGAACCATCATCAACTACCATTCAACCATCATCAACCAACATCAATCACCATCCACCCACCAATTCACCCTCCAATTTACCCGCCAAATCACCCACCAATTCACCCCATCAACCCACCACTGCGCCACCTTCCAAGGGTCCGGGGTCGCTGCGAAAAGCGCGCTTAACGTGGACGGACTTGAAGCAATCGGGGGCGTGGGCATCGTCCTGAAGCGAAGCTATCTGAGAAGCGGCCAAGGAGGTGAAAAACGATATGGCGCAATGACGGTTTATACTTTTATACCGGGGCATATGATGGTTTATGGGGTCAGCGAATGATGGTAATGGTACTTTTGATGGCTAATAGTGATGGTTCTTAATGGCTATTACAGGGTTCTTAACCAATAACCCGTCAACCACCATCATCAACAACCCATCTACCTACTAGCCATTGACCATCAACCACCATAGTTACCCTCCATACCTAACCATCAACCACCATCATTAACCCACCATTTACCATGCTAGTTGCCAACCATTAACCATCATTAACCTCTTAATTTGGTGGCTTTGAGATCCCTTGCTAAAAATCAAATTTTTGGTGGTTACATGGTAAGTCAGTCATATCCAAAAACAGCTAAGAAACTAAATTCATAGCTGTAATCCACCATGATCAACCACCATCACCCGTCATTTCATATGGTAGTTACTGACCATTACTAACCATTGACCTATCCTTACCCGCCTTGATTGACCACGTCGAGTTCCCCGAGCGCCCCACCTTCACGGTGTAGTACAGAGTTTTGTACTTCTCGCGCCCGCGCGACACCACTTTCCTGAGCCCCAAGGGCGGTTTGCCAACCATGCTTAATGATGGTTGCTTCATGGTTGGTTCATGGTTGGTTGATGGTTGGTTTATAATTGGTTCGTGGCTGCTTTGTGGTTGGTTTATGGTTGGTTAGTGGTTGGTCACGGGTTGGCTGATGGTTGGCTTATGATTTGCGATGACTAAAAACCCACAAATGATCAGCCAAGGATGGCGACGTAGTGGTTAATGAATGGTTTCTGGTTGTCAGTACTGGCTTGCAATGCTTGGTTTGTCATTGATGATGGTTGATCCTTGTTTGCAACGAACACTGGTTCAACGTGGTTGCTCACGCCTCCTGATGGTCAAGGATGCTGGATCATTCTTGGAAGCAACTGGTGAATCAGATTGAACCTTCATTACCCAATGATAACGGTTTAACTACGTTGATGGTTGTTGGTTGTTGGATGCTTCATGTTGACAAGTGCAAACAGTTAGGCTGACAATAGTCAATCATGCGCTGCAACAGCATTGAAGCTGAAGGGAAACATCGTCACAACTTCAGTACAGCAATTAAAAAACTTCATGCCTTATCAGAAGCTGTTCAATGCAAATCAACAGTGAAGCTGTTCAGCGTCAAGTCATCAACATACCAGGAGAAGTCATGAAGTATTGACCAACCTTCACCAGCTCACCAATCAACGCGCTTAAGCACCATGAAGCGGAATAACCAAAGCAACTCTTGATATAAGTCATTCACATATCAGTGACCAGCAGTTTGTCAAGCAGTTACTAATGATCAAACAAAAATATACAATCATCAACAAGCACTTATTGAAACCAATAGCTTGAGCGCTGTTCAAACAAGTCCATGATGCTACAACAGCGGTTGCTGCCAACTGCCCTCGTATAGTGAAACGTTCTGATAGTAAAGCAAGATAATGTTGCAACCACATGCGTCTCGACATCATAGATGAATATTCGGACACAGGGTGCATACCTGCACACACATGTGTAGATGTGTGTGTGTGGAACATAGCCAACAAACATGAAACATAAACTAAGTCAGGTCTAAACCCAGCTGCATTGGAATAATGGCAAACGGTTTCACATATAGACACCGATCTCAACAAATATTTGTACAGGCACCGACACAAAAACACCATGGACACAAATCATCCACACGTGCCTGTATAGAATATACGGCTGTGGGCCAAAACCCTGTACCGATGCTTTTGAAGGGCGTCTTGCGAAATCCTTTGGACATTGCGCCAATCATTCGCGCGCTTGTTGTTAGATTTTGGCTCTGGCTCCGTGTATCTGAGTTCCTCCCAACGCGGCAAAGCACCATCAGCGAGCACTACCAGCACTGTTGGGGCAGTATTGCTTCAGGATACGCGTCCCTTGTCTGAATTAGATTACCATCACTTTTGGGGAGGCTGATCTGATGACTCTGATGTGATCTGTTTTCTCAATTGTTTCGGGAGCATTTGGGGCCTGGGCCTAAGCTCACAGCCTTGGACTGGGAAGGCAATGTGGTGAGAGAAACATGGGAGCGAGTGATCTTTGACCCGGAGGAGACGGAGGGCAAAGGCAATGGCGGCAAGGGCAATGGCCATCGCCCCGAGCTTCGTGTCAAGGGCAAAGGCAAGGGCGGCAAGGGCAAGAGCGGCAAGGAAAAGGCAAGGGCGATGAAAAGGGCGGCGCCACGGACAAAACCATGAAGAAGAGCAAGAAGCCCCCCAAAGCCCCCAAAGCTCCCAAAGCTGCGGCTAAGAAGGCTGCCAAGAAGCGCTAAGAAGCGCTGCTCTTTTTAAAGAAAAAATGTAGCTGCGCATCCAGCTGCTCGTGCATCAGTTACGCTGCAACTCGTTCCAACTCAGATTTACACTACAATTCATTCAAACCGTGGCACACTGCAACTCGTTCAAACTCAGATGTTGTACCTACGCTGTTTCATTCAGACAAGTGCCAAATGGCCAATTAAACCATCGATGTGTAGACAAAATTAGGGTTTCCCATTTGATGGCTTTTCCCTCCAGCTATCCACGCTATTACCCCAGTCTGGCTCCCTAGAAGCCCTTCCGAGGCCATGCGCGACAGAGGTTTCGAGCAGATTACAGAGCTAGACATTTCAGATGGCTGGCCGCTCAGAAGGGTCGGCCGGGTCGCAGCTTTGTTTTCTCGAAGCGCGTTTCAATAATTAATGTTTTTTTCTGGGCTGACGATGGGGAATCACAGATTGATAATTTTTAGAAAAGCGCCTCACATGGCAGACTTGTTGGCCGGTTGTGGATTTCAATTTCAAACTCAAATTACATGTAAAACTCTCATTCGATCTCGGATGTTGCACACTGCAATTCTGTCAAACCTAGATGTCGCACACTGCAGCTCATTCAAACTCAGACGTTGTACTCACGCTGTTTCAATCGGACAAGTGCCAAATGGCCAATTAAACCATCGGTGTGGAAACAAAATTCGTTTTTCCATGTGATGGCTTTTCCCCCCAGCTATCCAAAATATCACCCCAGTCTGGCTCCCTAGAAGCCCTCGCGAGGCCATGTGCGACAAGGGCTTCGAGCAGATTAGAGGGCTAGACATTTCAGATGGCTGGCCGCTCGGAAGGGTCGGCCGGGTCGCAGCTTTGTTTTCTCGAAGCGCGTTTCAATAATTAATGTTTATTTCTGGGCTGACGATGGGGAATCACAGATTGATAATTTTTAGAAAAGTGCCTCACATGGCAGACTTGTTGGCCGGTTGTGGATTTCAATTTCAAACGCAAATTGCATGTAAAACTCTCATTCGATCTCGGATGTTGCACACTGCAATTCTGCCAAACCTAGATGTCGCACACTGCAGCTCATTCAAACTCAGACGTTGTACTCACGCTGTTTCAATCGGACAAGTGCCAAATGGCCAATTAAACCATCGGTGTGGAAACAAAATTCGTTTTTCCATGTGATGGCTTTTCCCCCCAGCTATCCAAAATATCACCCCAGTCTGGCTCCCTAGAAGCCCTCGCGAGGCCATGTGCGACAAGGGCTTCGAGCAGATTAGAGGGCTAGACATTTCAGATGGCTGGCCGCTCGGAAGGGTCGGCCGGGTCGCAGCTTTGTTTTCTCGAAGCGCGTTTCAATAATTAATGTTTATTTCTGGGCTGACTATGGGGAATCACAGATTGATAATTTTTAGAAAAGTGCCTCACATGGCAGACTTGTTGGCCGGTTGTGGATTTCAATTTCACATTCAAATTAAATGTAAAACTCTCATTCGATCTCAGATGTTGCACACTGCAATTCTGTCAAACCTAGATGTCGCACACTGCAGCTCATTCAAACTCAGACGTTGTACTCACGCTGTTTCAATCGGACAGGTGGCGCCAAACGGCTTTAAAAATACCACAAATATGTATAATTAAAAAATTAGACAAGAGTCTAATTATTGCAGGGTTTCCCCATTTGATGATTTTTCCCTCCAGCTATCCAAGCTATCACCCCAGTCTGGCTCCCTAGAAGCCCTTGCGAGGCCACGTGCGACAAGGGTTTCAAGCAGATTACAAGGCTAGACATTTCAGATGGCTGGCCGCTCAGAAGGGTCGGCCGGGTCGAAGCTTTGTTTTCTTGAAGCGTGTCACAATATTAATGTATGGGGAATCACTGATGTTTTTGAAACGTACCTCACATTGTTGCAGTTTCCCCAACGGCCATGGCGGACTTGTTAGCCGGTTGTGGGCCCTCAACAGCCAGTCCCCGTACAATTCAATCAAAAGCATGCAGGATCAAAATGCCCTCTCACTGGTCTAAGCTTCAAGTTCCATCGTCTATCGTCTCGTTTCAAAACCATTCCTTTCCTTCTTGAAAGGGTGCGTCGGCCCTGAAGAACCAAAAAACAATCACCAGAACCCAAACTCACTCTTGTGACAAGAAAAAACATTCACAACAAACAAAAGTAATGATACGCCCCGAGCTGTTTTGTTTATCGCCCCATCTTCTGGTTGAGCGTCGTATGCCCATTTGTTCGCCCTTCATGGATTGCAGTGATAAAAATAATACTTTAACACCCTGGGCGCCCTTTGAAAAAGGCTTGCTTCCAGGCAATGTCTTGAGACTTCAATGTTCACTCATGTTCACTCCATGTGACAAAGTCATTACAGTTTTCACATTTCCTTTTGCCACTCTCTAGAACACAACAATGGCGCTGAATCAAAAGTCAACCCGTTTGCATATTTCATCACAAAGGAAATGTGAATGGGCGCATGGGAAGCCCCTAGTAGCGCACAAGTTGGTTCATGTTTGCTGGAATTTCTTTCATGCGCCACGTCAAAGTCACATATGTCAATTGCTTTCATCTTGAGGCCGTGGACCCGAGATTACAGAGAGCTTGTCCGGAACCCAAGCCAGGCGCAGTGTCAGGGCCGAAGTGTTTCAGAGTCGAAGTGTTGCAGAGTTTCAGCGCACGAGCAGAGCTGTTTAAACATTAAGTTTTGAACCAGCATTTGAAATGCTGCGCAAGTAGCCATGACTGACATGGTCGCCAAACGCTTTCCGGGCAAAGTTTTGGCCCAATTCCCACTCGCCCATCAGCATCAATGGCTGCCCAGAATTGCAATGCAGATCCCGAGACCGAAATTGACCCGGTCGAATCAGGAGCTGATGCAGTCCAAGGTCATCACGACCCCCAAGGGAATGCAGTGACTGCGCCTGAGCCTGCCCAAGATCATCAGAGGAATGCTGCAGCCGGAATTCGTCCGCGGAACAATCTGCAGACCCTGCAGGACACCTTGGGGCTTTTGTCTGGGGAGATGGACGGCGAGATTTTGAACCTGTCGGACAATTTTGAGACGGAGCCAAGAGATCCCAATGATTACTGCAGACTGCATCGTGCAGCTACTCCATCTGATCAGGGATTGGAGGATTGCCGTTGCAGATGCAACTTTTCTTTCCTACCGAGTGTAAGAGCCAATGTCCCTCTTCGTTTGTGTTCTCAAGCTGGCCATCATTTTGTATTCTTTACAATGAGCGACGCCGTCGCTTTGCAAACTCAAAACCGAGTTTTTGCCACGCCAAAATGTCATCCCTTTGCAAACTCAAAACTGAATTTTTGCCATCCCTTCAATTTGATTTGAATTTTTGCTTGCTGTGAAAAACTGGCATGACGCCCGAAGTTCAACACTTCCGTCATCGAAACTGTGTTTGTCAGGAGTTGGCATTGATTTTGAATTTGCCCCGAGGCATCGCCAATCTGAGATTCTGCTGGCTTCACTTGCCACCCGTGTCACTTGCCAGCAGGGTGCGGTTGTCGTGTGATTTTGAATTTGAGCTTGAAGCTAGCTACTGCTACTCGCTACTAACTGTGGTGGCCTGCTTTGTTAAAAGCGACCCCAAAGTATTAACACATGCGACGTTGCTGGCGAACCCTGATATTGATTTATTGAACGACTGACCCCAACTAACCGCTTCAACACGCGATTTGACAACAAGTCTTGATTTGGCAGATGATATTTCAAAGGGGGTCACAGGGTTTTACCAAGTGGAGCTGTGGTTGCTTCTTGCCCCCTTACCCCTCCCTCACGCGCCAATCAGATTCAAGTCAGATTCTGACGATCGTGGTGATTGTGAGTTGGTTTTGAAAATCAGATTCACACATTCAATGAGGCCAAAATATCAGACTCCAAAAAAGAAAGCATGACGGGGCACTGCTTTTGGACTTCATTCTGTTTTGCTTTCAGGCCCTGCCATGTGTACTCAGGTTCGCGGCTTAGCCTAGAACAATGTCACTCGTACCCAAATTCAAGACTTTAAGCAAACACACGACACTCCTTTACCCATGTTCGAGACTTGAAAAAATTTTAGGATAGACGCACAGCAGTCGTACCCAGGTTCGGGATTGTTAGCATAAACACATGTCAACACATGTCACCCGTACCCAGCTTAGCACAGACATGCGTCACTCGTACCCAGGTTTGAGACTTTGAGCGTAGAACCGCGTCACTTGAACCCAGGTTCGACACATTGCGGCACTTTTTGCATAGAACCATGTCACTTGAACCCAGTTCGAGACTTTCAGCATAGAACCAAGTCAGTCGAACCCAGGTTCGAGACTTTTAGCATGGGACCACGTCACTTGAACCCAGGTTCGAAATTTTGAGCATCGGACTCTCATGTGCTAGCAAGGTGGAGGACCTCCATCCCCGTAGCACGGTGGTACAATAGAGGACCAGCAAATAGAATGTGATTATTTTTCTGAAATGCACTCAGAATATGAAAATTTCAGATCGTGGCATATTCTAACAGCAGTGCAGTTAGAACATATCAGGTTCATATGTATGATCATGTTCAACAACAATATTCAATCGAATCATATAACGATACGTAACCACGTCTATTTCAATAGGGCGCAGCCAAATAGTACAGCACATGATATGCTAATGTGCAGCTATAGACCCACATCCCAAAAACACACAGACACACACAAGCATGCAACCAGCATGCAATGCAAATTACAGTGCGTGCAGCCCAAAGAGCCGCAAACACTGCGTATCTTTTCTTCCTCCTCTCTTCTTGCGCTTGCCGAAATGTATTCTTACATTCTGTTTTGCTTTCAGGCCCTGACATACGTACTCAGGTTCGGGGCTTAGCCTAGAACCATGTCACTCGTACCCAAATTCAAGACTTTAAGCAAACACACAACACTCCTTTACCCACGTTCGAGACTTTTAAAGTTTTAGGATAGACACACAGCAGTCGTACCCAGGTTCGGGATTGTTAGCAAAAACACATGTCAACACATGTCACCCGTACCCAGCTTAGCATAGACATGCGTCACTCGTACCCAGGTTCGGGACTTTCAGCATGGAACCACGTCACTCGAACCCAGGTTCGAAACTTTTAGCATAGGACCACGTCACTTGAACCCAGGTTCGAAATTTTGAGCATCGGACTCTCATGTGCTAGCAAGGTGGAGGACCTCCATCCCCGTAGCACGGTGGTACAATAGAGGACCAGCAAATAGAATGTGATTATTTTTCTGAAATGCACTTAGAATATGAAAATTTCAGACCGTGGCGTGTTCTAACAGCAGTGCAGTTAGAATATATCAGGTTCATATGTATGATCATGTTCAACAACAATATTCAATCGAATCATATAACGATACGTAACCACGTCTATTTCAATAGGGCGCAGCCAAATAGTACAGCACATGATATGCTAATGTGCAGCTATAGACCCACATCCCAAAAACACACAGACACACACAAGCATGCAACCAGCATGCTATGCAAATTACAGTGCATGCGGCCCAAAGAGCCGCAAACACTGCGTATCTTTTCTTCCTCCTCTCTTCTTGTGCTTGCCGAAATGTATTCTTTCGGCTTCCCGCTTGCTACTGGTCTTTCATAGCTCACCAAATGGAAGCTGTTTCCACTTCACTGTCGTAAAAGGCCGTTGTGATACGCATGTGATAAAATATGTACATTCCATATTCTAACTGCAGTCGGTGTTCCCATATTCCACCCCTTTTACCTCGCTATTCGTTTTTGAAAAAAATCAGACGGACAAATCCTCCTATTCCATATTCTAAGTGCTAGTCCCCGATAGTATCTGTAAAAAATAATTGTGATAGCCATTTGAAGAGAGAGTTTCATACCCCAAAGTGACTGAATAAGACGCTCATCATCCACCTCCTCTCCTGGGTTGACAACGCAGCATGGGCCAAGCTTGCAGCTTTTCGGGGTGCCTGTTACTTGAGCACGGACCAGAGGGCCCTTCAAATTGAGGTCTTTTTCAAACCAGGCAACCTGCACAACGTGGCCCCCCCACTTATCAGTTGGTGAAAAAGCCAATTCAACAGTTGTTGTATCAACCGCTACCCCAACTTTGCCCCAAATTCAGCCAGCTTTTTGACAAAGCAACCATTTTTTTGGGTCCCAACTATTGGAGAAGCCGAGCTAGTTCGGAGCGGCTGGGCCTTGCCGGCGCCACAGCAAAGGGAGGTGACCCTGCCCGGCTGTGGAGCTTTTGAAGTGCATGGTGGAAGGGACTTTTTTTGGCAACCCGATTTATGAGCACCCCCCCGTGCTACTCTGTGTTGGGATGGGCTGATGAACTTGGTTTGTTGGAAGATGATAACTTTTGAATGTTTCTGGCATGGGATGTGTGATGTACAAGTCATAATTCAATCTAATCATCAACCCAGAAACTCGAGCAATCATTCCTGAAACGATCTATTGGAACTTTGATTGACCGATCAAAATCATGATGTCACTTAATTGAGGATTCCATTTAGTCGCCGATGGATAAACAAAGGCCGACCTTAGGCCAATAGGCTGATGGTTAGCTGCCAAGGTCACTGGTTCATGTTGTCGGTGACTCAAAAGAAAAGTCCGATGATCCGCTGAATTTGCCATGGTACCTAGCTGGTTAGCGTTTATAACCCCCATAAAAAGCCGAAACTTTGGTAGCTTTCTTTGGTGAATTGCAAACTCACAAAGGCATGTCGGTGAGCTTTTCAGTGTGGACCCTTGGCCCGTGCGCGGGGAAAAAACATGTAAATACAGGGGAAAATAACAAATGCTTGAAACCACGAGCCAGCTAGTATCTGAAGGAAACCATCTGGTAAAAAAGTCAAGCACAGCAAGGGAAGAGTAAGAGCGAGAAAGATGTTGATACCTGATAAAAGGTCAGCCGGTCCGTTGTGGGACTCTCAAACATGTGGCATTTCACGCATTCGGCATGATCACTTGTAACAATCAAATGTATTGGACAGCAGCATGTATCACTTTCGATCTCTTTTGTATACACTTCTTGGCGGTGGTTCCGGGTGGAATTTCTACTAAAACCCACATCTACGTACAGAACACTAATATTTCCTCTATATTTCCCAGCAAGCACAGGTGAGTGGTGAACAGAGTTTAGAGTAGCTGGTGTCACCACCAGGAGCACGAGCAAAACATGATGACTCTGGTCCCCGAACTGGACAACCAGTGGTCAGCATGCCAGTGCTTAAACCCATCAACTCGTCCCAGATTGCTGGAATTTGCTTCGAAGATGTTTCAAGTAACCTTTGAAGTCAATGTCTGCAAGCTTTTTTGCAACACTTTGAGGAGGCCAAAATGCATCTGTCATTCAAATACGCGCGCGCACACACACACACACACTGACGCTTAAAATTTGGTTGCGCAACAAGCCCTTCTAACTCATTGTGAAACACATCCTGAGGGCATCAAACATACCCTCCCCAGGCCCCGTCAACTCGTCCCTGGCACCTCCACCCAAGGAAACCGATGCAGCCGAAACAGCGGTGTTGCCATGGTCAGCGTTGATGGGAACCAAGGCTGGACCCCCTGCGAACCAGCCTCAGTGGACTCAATCGTTGATTCGTTCATTGTGGTTATGTAAATTCATGCAAGATAATGTAATCGTTTGTACTCATTTCATCTAGATTTTTTATATTTCTATTCTATGGCAAAATAATCTCAGTGTATCGTCGTCACGATTCCAGAGTACGAAGTCTGATGCCTCGAAAAGCCTCTGTGTGGAGCGGCTAACGCCTGGCGGGTCAAAACCCTGGTGCCCCTGGTGAACATTCCCCGAATGAATAGATTCCTGTAGCCTTTGTTGGAATTTTCACCGTTCTTTGGATAGTTGGTATGGATCCATCCCCACCACTCCAATGACCATCCATCTCAGTGAGTCACTCAAAGACAGCCAAATTGACATGAACCCTCAACGAGTCTTTGCACAAATAGTTGTTACCACACATAAACACAAAAATCTTATATGTGATGCAATATCCTCTGATTCAAATCATAGAGAAATGGAACACATGAGTCATTGGCTGTCACAGAGTAGACCTCCTACCGGCAGAATAGCATTGGTAGACCCGTCCGGCCCGCATGATTTGTTACAAATGGAAGCAAACCACGCAAAAAACATCATGAATTGGGACATAACTACGGGCCACAAAAAGCGATGCAACTCTCTGCGACATCGGCGAGGCACAACCAATTGGAGCAGATGGCCCATCATACCAGGCCGCTACTAGGCCATGGCGAGCCATTACCAAACGCGCTGGATAGGCGTCCTGGGCCGCTTGGGTGAAGAGGTGGATGCGAAGGCATCCTATGAATTGACTTTTTCTTGTTCAACAAACTTGGCATGGACTAAACTAGGTATCGACTACCAGTCAACTTCCAAGTGAACAGACTGTCAACTTCGAAGTGAAGAGTGAAGTAAATCCCTCATCGGTTCCGAGAGGGAGGCAATATCAAGTGGGTATGACACAAAAGTCCAAATCATTCATGATTGTGCCCAAATCTCTTGTGCCAACTTAAATTCTCCATAAATTAACAATACATGGGTTCCCCAAGATGCTGTTAGCTCTGTGTTGTCGCGATACCTGGGCTTTGGATCGGTATAATTCATGTGGTGCCCACAATCTTGGTGACGTTCTAGATATTCTAACAGCCTCCAGAAGCATCAACCCAATCTCTGCCAAACTTCAAATCTAACGCTGACTTGTGTTCATGGACTTACTTCAAAATCCCAAAAACGCGGCGCCCACATCCGAATCCAGGGTCACCCAAATTGGATGATGCGAACTCAAACTTTCTGTTTTGTTCGAAAAATATGGCGCCTCCCCTTGGAACGGCCACCATCAGTTTGAACCACCCAACTACCGGCGCCTGGGTAAAAATCCCGGGCCACAATTTCGCAGGGCGCGCCTGCGAGCCGGTGAACCATGGATCTGCGAGTAAGGCATGGTCGAGTACGTGGGCTTTATACTTTATTATGAAAAACGCGGTTGGACAAGTAGTGAGTATGTATACTCCATTTTCACTATACATCTATACACATAATATATGTGTAGATTAGATCTTTGTATGAATGAATATGCATGCACATGTCTGTAAATGTAAACTGTAAAATGCTGTACGCGTACATGGGGGTCTAAGTTAAACAATATGTGTATGGATCAATGCCCCTGAGCCAAGTTGGATCAACGTCTCAGCATGTTTTGGGATTCACTGGCGCCAGCTGCATTTGAGTGTATATTTTACAAAAGCTGTACCTAACTGTATTTCATACAAACACGCGGGCTGCTTGGATTATGTCAAGCCACAGCAAATCCACACCAGCGATGGGGTGTCCCTGGCGCATGACGATTGCATGGATGTAGGGTTGCATTGGTGCAACCTTCCAGGTTTCCCAGGCTTTATGGCTATAAGGCTGTAAGGTCCCATTATTCAAGGGATTCGAGGGAGGATGTTGGGAGGTCTTCAGGGTTCCAGGGTTGCAAGGATCCAGAGTTACATGGAAGGTTCAACTGTTCCAGGATTACAGGATGGGTTGATTTCAATATTACAAGGCTCCAGAGTTCCAGTGAGTTCCAGTTTGCAGGGGTGGGTGTTGGGAACATGCAAGGATTCCATTTGGAGTCCTTCCATTGCACAGTCGCCACAACGAACGCGGTTGGCCCCATTGTCATGATGTCATGCAGTCAACCCTTATGAACAATTTTGTCAACCATGTGTTAACGACTACTAGGGAAACTAAGAAATGTTTCAAGCCACCAACCGGATTATATCATGCAACTATGCAGCAACACAAATATGATACAATTATGCAACAAGAAAAATGATGAAAACATATGAAAACGTCGATATTTCCCGGAGCAAATTGGTTGGAAAAAATGTTTACACCCACCAGCCAAACATCCATAGCATTCCATAGCCATTCGCTCAAGCACCAACCACCTGACCCCAGGTCGCCAGCGCCTCGGTCAAGCGCATGGCACGCAAATCCGCCCAGCGCAGGGCATTGCTGCTCAGGAGGGCACAGCCCATGGGATCCCCAACCTGAGACAGCTGATTACCAGACTGGGAAAATGATAGGAAACCTTGGCAAAATCATAGGAAAACCATGGAAAACGTAGGACAACCAAAGGAAAATCATGGAAAACCGCAGGAAAACCACAGGAAAATCAAAGGAAAATCTTAAAACAACCCATAGGAAAGCATAGGACAACCATAGAAAACCAAAGGAAAACCATAGGAAAACGGTAGGAAAACGATAGGAAAACCATAGGAAAACCATAGGAAAAAATCAAGGGAAAACCTTATGAAACTATTGAAAAGCCATATCATTGGTGGTTAAAACAGCTGGGTTTCCAAACCGATCGATTTTCCCATGAATCCAGTGATTGATGGGCGTACCGTCAATCTCTCCATCGTACTGTCATGGACTTCTTGTTTTGGTAGACCGAGATAGAAAAGGCTGCATTCGTTTTTGCCCTTTCTGAATGCATCTTTTAAATTCATGGCTATTTTCTTGATATTTGCCATGCTTGGGACGTTCAACTTTTGATTTCGCATAGCATTAAACTGTTTTAGCATCTCTAGGTGGTGCTTTCCTTTCGTTCTGCATAACCCCAGTGCTTGTTTTCAGTGTGATCTGCCACATGTAGCTTGGTATTTCCAGTGCTTTGGATATAAAATCCATGATCTTGCGGGCCATCATGCTGTGTCATTGTCGTGGTCATGGTCGTGGTCATGGTTGTGGTCGTAGCCGTGGTTGCGGTTGTTCGTGTTGTCGTTGTTGCTTCTGCTGCTGTTGTGACAGTTGCAGATGTTGTAGTTGAGTAGTAATGCATACCCCGGATTAATAAACCCCCCCCCTCAAGGTCGACAAGGTCGACAAGGTCTGACCATAGGTGTCCAAAAGTGACCACCCCCAAATAAACGCCCTCAATTGTTTTTAAATTGATTTCAATTGTGTTTAAATTGATTTCAATTGTTTTTAAATTGATTTCAATTGTGTTTAAATTGATTTCAATTGTTTTTAAATTGATTTCAATTGTTTTTAAATTTATTTCAATTGTGTTTAAATTGATTTCAATTGTTTTTAAATT
>VSDK01010772.1:262999-277647 GCA_009767595.1 Symbiodinium kawagutii | reverse complement strand
TTTCAATTGTTTTTAAATTGATCTCAATTGTTTTTAAATTGATTTCAATTGTTTTTAAATTGATTTCAAAAAGGGGGGTTCCAGGCTTGTGGGGGGTACCCTTTGTGAGCTCCTAAAAAGTTGTTTTTTTGAAGGATTTTAAAAGGCGGGTAATAAAGAAAAACACATAGACTTTTTGGGAAATCTAAGCCCACTAGCCATGAGAAGCAATTGGATTGATAAGGGTTTTCAATTAAAACTAATTTAAAACTAGAGGAAAAAGCAAAAAAAAACCTAGGGATCCAGAGGGGGTTGATTAATTAGGGGGGTTTTTTTAATCCTACCTTTGCATTAGTGATAAAGATAGCAGTACTACAAGAAGCACTGGTAGTACGAGGCGGAAGAGGAGCAGCAGCAGCAGCAGCAGCAGCAGCAACAACAGCAGTAGTGGAAGGGGCGGAGGCGGCAGTGGCAGCGGCAGCAGCAGCAGGAGCAGGAGGAGTAGCAGGAGTAGGAGTAGGAGTAGTGTGAGTGGGAGTTGGGGTAGGACTAGGAGTAGGAGTACAGTACAGACAGGAGTAGGAGTACTGTTGCTGTTGCTCTTGCTGTTGGTGGTTGGTTGTTTATTGTTGATTGTTTTTTTTCTTGTTGTGGTTGTGGTTGTGGTCGCCGTCGTGGATCTCGTGGCAGTTGTGGGTGTGGGCCCCCGCAACATTAAGGCATGCTCAAAAACGACTTTAGATAGTGCTGCATAGTTACTGACCAAATATCCACCATAGAAATCATTAGAAATCTATAGGTCATCCACTGTAACTGATCTCTCACTCTACCCACATACCACTCCGCATCGACAGGATTGCTGGCTAGATGCGTTGACACTGACCAGCACCTGGGACTCATCGTAGCTGCTGTAGCCACCGTTGTGTTGCGGCAGGTCTGCCACTTTGTGCAAAGACGGGCTACGGAGGTCCCAGAGTCTGACCAATCCATCGGCCTCGGTACGGAAAAAAACACACTGGGGAAGCAAAGGTAACCACAGCAGTCCAGCACTGCCTTGAACCAGTGGGTAGTCCTGGAACCATTTTGAATCTTTGTGGAATAGGAATGCCTTCTCAGTCCAGAAGTCTGACAAACAAAAGAATCAGTTGGAGAAAAGTGGATCTCAAAGCTTCTGTGCAGGCAATTGACAGTTCACTTTCCCTGAAAGATTACAAACACACAGGTTCATTGCATGACTCTGCTGTTAGCATTCAATCACCAAGTCAAACTCGCAATGTGCCCACAAAGCTGTTGGATGTTGAACATCTGAACGAAAGCTGCACGTGTCCGGCACTAGATTTACATCCGATGCTTTGAGGTGCAATTTTCTTTCCAAACACACCAAACACACGCTGCGTTCCTCTCCCACCCGTCATCTGCCAGCACAAATCATACACTTCATCATGTGAATCATGCAACCTCCAGGACTGGTTTCACATGAAACCTACAACAAGCCCAGCCAAACCAATCGCGCATGAGTCCGCAAAGCTAACTGTCCCATGTAAGTCTCAATTTCTATCCGCAACAAGTCCTGTTGCCACCCAGGTCTGCATCTGCAAAGGTCTATCCCCTGCTGCCAGGCTACACTCACCAGCAAGGAAGTCTGTTGATCCAGCACTTCGCACGCAACAGTGGCGGACCCCAGTGGCTCCGACTCCGCCACGCAGCTTGCAGAGGTCTCGGTCTTGCGACAGCAAAGGAAGTCCCAAGAAAGTGGGCAGATTTATGTTGTGTACATTTTTGCCTTGATATCTAAATCAGTATCTAAGTCTCAATCTGTCTATCAAGCAATCAGTCAATCTATCTATCTATCCATCCATCTATCTATCTATCTATCTGTATCTATCTATCTGTATCTATCTATCTGTATCTATCTATCTATCTATCTATCTATCTATCTATCTATCTCAATCAATCTATCTATCTATGTATGCATGTCTGTCTGTCTGTCTGTCTGTCTGTTTGTCTGTCTGTCTGTCTGTCTGTCTGTCTGTCTGTATGTATGTATGTATGTATGTATGTATGTATGTATGTATGTATGTATGTATGTATGTATGTATGTATGTATGTATGTATGTATGTATTTATGTCCATAACTATAGCTATCATCTGTATCAATTCTAACCTAACCTATCTTTATGCAAATATATTTTGAGCACGGAAACCATGGAAATGGGTTACAGCAATGCTTTTTGGACACACCGACAGCTTGGTTTGTGGTGATGCTATCCTAACCGTTTCGGTGGGCCTCTGCTATCCGGGAGGAGTGGACTCGTTGAACTATGTTGAGTTTGGGCAACCCATTCAGGTCTTTTCGATCGTGGAACTCTCAAATCCAGAGTTTCTTGACACGTTGTGAACTGTGGCGGCTTTACACGTCATGGATTCTTTCCCTCTCCACATCATGCCTCATTTCCTTGAAAACTTATCTATAGTGAAGCATTGATCTGGTTGAACTAATCTGGCGCCTTTGTTGGGGCTCAATAAGCTCCAACTTGGGAATGCGTCGTAAGGGCAGCTGACTGGTTGGAGAAGTGTCTATAATTCACTGGGATGTCAGGATTTTTGGTCATTGGGGGCAGTCCCCATTTATTGATAACCTGCCACAACCATGTCAATGGTGAGTTCACCAAAACTCTTCATTCGTGGTCAAAATTGATGACCCTATGGCTTTGAGCCCCCCGATGAAAAACGGACTCCTATCCTAAGAGTCCTAGGCCATTACTTCCTGGTTGGTTCCATTCCCAATTATGGCTTACAGTACATCGCCATAAGAACAAACAGGTCAAAAATCGACACTTCACCAGCCACCAGCCCAACCCACCAGTTGATTCTATTTGGTTCTATGAGCTAATAGCCAGCGAAGCCATCGACAATTCACCTCACCAACCAGCTAGCCATGGGATATGCCATGGGATGCCATGGGCAAGTCGCGTGTCTCAGCACGCCCTGAGATCCCTCACCGAATCCAAAAGCTGTGCGCAGTTCTGACTGCGCACAGCTGCTAGGACTTGAGTTCCACCTGCGAGGCTTCTCCGGCGGCACTTGATCAATGTTGAGTTGAACTCTCAGAAATAAATTAATTCAAATAAAATCTATCTATATCTATATATATATATATATGTGTGTGCATCTAATTAAGAACATGTAGGAACATATGTTTGTAGATCTTTGCAGTTGCAATTTAGGCATGCAACTAAATTTGGTAAATGATTGAATGTCAACCGTCTCTCCCTCCTTCATTTCGCTTAAAATAAAGGGTTTAACATCCACAGCAAACACTTTGATTTGACAAGGATTACGTCGACCGTGTCAAGGAGGTGAGTGTGGTCAGTTACATCATGATTAAAACTTATGATTGTGCACATGCGTATCTCTGTCGACAGCATCTGTCTAAGGTGCTATTGTACACTAGTACCTGCTTAATCTCACAGGGTATTTCTCACCGCTGCCTCGTTGGTGGCTTCAAACCAAGAACATCAGGAAACACCAACTGAGCAATGATCCAAATCACCAATTACTTGCCTAGGATTGCGAAACGCCAACTGAGCATCGTCCCACTAAACTAATGACAATTCATCAGTTGGTGGATCCAAATCACCAACTGAACATCATTGACATCGCATCTACGACGATATCAATGCATGGCCGCCCCCCCACCTGAGCTGGGCAGGATGTGCAGCCCTGTGAACAGTTGGTTTCCGGTCATTTCACCTGGGACGCGCAGTTATGGCCCAGGCAGAACATTGGATACCTATGGTTCCATAGTGGCGGTCGATTTTTCTTCTTCTTCTTCTTCTTCTTGTTGCTGCTGCTGTTGTTGTTGTTGTTGTTGGCCTTGGTTGCTTCATCACTTGATACTTGCTATGAAACGGTCAATATTGGTTTACTTCGTGTAAACGCTTGGTGTAAGCATCTCTGCTGTAAATGTTGCTAGCCGCTGCTGGTCTGAAATAGTGTTAATGTATGTTTGCCGGCAGTTTTGTGTATTGAGCAAGTTCTATGCGTTGCGTGCAAATTCCACACAGGTCTGATTTTTTCAAATTCTTTGCATTACTGTGTAGATTACCTGTGTGGAAATGTTTCTAGTTTCAAATTTCATGTAGAAACATTACCGCCTTGTGTAAAGCTGCTGCTTGGTACAGTGTAGTGCTGCTGCCCATGGTCTAGTGCTGCTCACTGGCTGTAGCCTTGGTGCACCCCAGAAGTGAAAAGTGGTCGGCCCGCAAAGGCGGTGAATGCAACGGTGGTCACGTCTTCTGCAAAGATGTTGGGGGCGCATGTGACTACCGTTTCTAGGTGTGAACGCATGTGGTGCTTTGGCTGAAAAGGTGGGCTGACAGCGCCGTTGGTTTCGGACGTTCATGGCTTGTACCAGCTGCTCGGTGGGTTGCGGGATCTGCATTCATGTTTCCATATTTGTATTTTTCGCCTTTTCGCATCTTGAAATTGGAAAAATAAATCTAAAAATAAAGAAATAGAAACTAGTGTTATATATTTTTTAATCTCAATCTTTTCAAACTTATGATAGTATTTTGTTTTATTTTGAAAATTTTGAAAAAAGTTTTATTTTCCAATTTTCATTATTATATATTATTATGATATCATTTTTGTTTTATTGAATATTTTGAAAAAACTTTTCCAATTTTCTTTATTCCAATTTTCATTATTTAAATTCATAGTTTCATTTTTTCAAACATTATTTGTCAGGGTTATTTCATTAGCTGAATTCGCGAGATTACCTACCTACGATCGAGCCAGAAGCGGTTGCCGGCTCGCAACTGCAGAAAACTGAATAGCAAGGTGAGATCAGATGCGCAGTGTCGAAAAATTCCTAAGTTGGAAAGACAGAGTAGCATTGCTATCACTCTGCCTTTAATCCTCACCTACTTCAAAGCGAAGATCCGTTGCAGCTGATTAATGGCTCCAGCCTCCCGGCGTTCCTCCCAAGATCCCCCAGGAAACTCTGGAGATCTCCTCTCTTGACTGCGTTCTTGTCGTCAGGTTGCGTGCCTGTCAAAGGCGCGCTTGAGCAGGGTTCACTGAAACCGAAATTAACGATTATTTTTTGTACTACCTATTTTCGAACCATGCAGCAGATTAGATCACTAGGAGCGCTAGCAGCATTGTCTGTTGTGAATCATATTGTCGCTGGTCTCAAGCAACACTCTCAATTCTGACTATATAGCAATCATGAAGCGTTAGAGATCGCATTTTGCCGGGACCGACGTGAAGCACTCAACTGGATGATGACATTTGGTGGTTTGAATGGCCATATGTTCAGCTTGCAATAATGCGCCACCACAGGGGAGGCCAGTTCTTTAACGACACTCAGCACGTGGCATCCATATTCCCGGCGCCATTGAGAGCTCAACAAATAATCTTTGATTTAAGGATCTTCCAGCGCTCCTCGCAGCATCTCCCACGTCACTGTCGAGCTTGATGACGCACCAGGGTTGCACGAACTGGTCGTTGCCCATCTGCGCGCCTGTCAAAGGCGCGCTTGCGCAAGGTTCACTGAGACAGAAATGTTATTTTTTATACACCTATCTATCAAACACTAATCTCTTTAAATAATACTCTCGGATAATGTTTTCGGCTGCAGGTTGTGGAATGATGGTTGGCTCCAGGGGATCCCAGGGGCAGGTGTGACAAGGACCGCCCTGCTTATGTTGGAACCTCCCTCAGAAGGGTTTTGGACATGCCTAGCCGTTGCCAGAAACTGAGGCAAGGGCGAGCTTGTTTTGCGCGCAGGCAGCATCCGCATTGTACCTACCAAGGCAACATTCGCTTTAGCACACGAGAGGTCATGCACTCAGAACAAGGTTTGCACAGGATCTGGAAGGGCACTTCTCCCCGCCCCGGGGTCAGGATGCAGGCCAAACGAATGCCCTTCCACGTCGCAAAGCCTGAGATGCAGCTGTGAGAACAAAGCTGCGGCGCGTGAAGCGCCATGAAGTCCTCAGGGCTTCGCCATTCATACGCCGGATGGCCATAGTTGCCGCCTTCGTCTCGGTATATGAACAGAAGCCACAATCCGGTTTCTTCATGGTTTTTGATGGTCATCAGTGAGGGGGCCCATCTCACCCTCGCATTTTTTCTTCAGCCTGATCCTGGGCCTTGCGTGCAGCTTCAGCTTCTAACTTTTCCAGGATTCGCCACGTCGCTTTCGCGCGACCAGGAACCTCGAAAGCCTGTAGACCATTCAGCGATACTTGGCAACCAACCCGCATCCCCCAGCCTGGTTCCACAATACACACTGCAAGCAGAGGCTGGCAGCCTGCTGCGGGTGTTACATTCAGACAATCGCGGGGGTCGAATAGTTGATCGTAAATAGGGAATGGCGCGCCAAGAATTTGCAAGGTGACCAAACGACAAAGTTTTACAGAGATAAAATGTTCTGTGTAATATTCGTACATGTTGTTGTTAAGGTTGTTGTTGTTGTTGTTGTTGTTGTTGTTGTTGTTGTTGTTGTTGTTGTTGTTGTTGTTCCTTCCGGCCCCCTGGCCGCGCGCGTTTTCGTGTGCGCAGGTGCCATAGGCACAGCGTGTTTTTGTTGTTTTTTCTCATTCAGGTCGCGTTTTCTTGGGTGGTTGGGGTGTGCATGTCACGATGGTCACCGTGGTGATTGGGGTGGGGTGGAGTGGGGATGTGCAGCGTCGCCAGCATGTCTTCTACGTGTGGTCTTGCGTATCTATTTTCATGGCACGATGGTCACCGTGGTGATTGGGGTTGGGTGGGGTGGGGATGTGCAGCGTCGCTAGATGGTCTTGTACGTGTGCGTGTTGGGGTGGGGATGTGCGCATGGGGCATCTTGGCTGGTTGCAGCCTTTGGTGATGTCTCAAAGGACAAAAACTGCCTGAAGTTCTGAGACAAAAACTAGTCCAAAAAAGAACCATCTGTGGAATGAATGGAAGGCCATTTTGTATTGTAAATTACAATGCAAACATACAATCCCATATGCGCCACGCGCGCGGCCAAGGGCCCGGATTGTTGTTGTTGTTGTTGTTGTTGTTGTTGTTGTTGTTGTTGTGACAAATTGTTTTCAAGCACTGACGCAACATCCAAATAAGGTTCCCTTGGCCAACGCGCGCTGTGTAATTGCCTTTCGGGGCCCCAGCTGTGCTCCTGGACTCTTGCACGCAGCGGCAGAGCACGTTTCGATGTCATCCACGCCCGGGGCTCCATGCCCGTTTCGATGTCATCCACGCTTATCGCGTGTTAAATAGAAGAGATACGAGAAATTCAGTTTTCCAACAAATGCCTTCAGATCAAAAATTGCGTGTACTGCGGATCGAAGAAGTGAACACCGCGACTACTGGCATGCGTTGAAAAACCGGGTGATTTACATTAGAGTTTCTCAAGACCGGGGTGCTCGGAACTCATCCAATATTAAGCACTTATAGTAATACACCGTCATTTCTTGGGTCCCCTATTTTGAGTAACCATCATCTATACTTGGTATATCCCCTATAGTTGTTGCTTATTATCCCTTATCAATCCTCTATAAATCACTTTTTAAAAAATGAGAAACCATGATTGTCATTGCAAACATTCCATTGCAGACGGCGATGAAGCGCTGCATGAGACACAGGCACCCAAGAAGTTTCCCCCGGGTTTCACTAGTCCGAACATGTCACAACGACGCTGCGAGATATGAAGAAATGTTCTGTATAATCAATAGTAATCCCAGATCTTCTAAGTATGTATGTAGAGTGCTGCAATAATCTATAAGTCTATAAGATTCCAAAAGATTCTATACAATTCTGTAAGTGTATGCGATTTCACTTCTATTCTGCTCACCTGTGAGGAATTCACAGGCGCGTACCTCTTGCTAGCTCCATTGCCAAAAGCTCGTTCAGCCGCAAGCATTTGGCTTCCCATCCTTGGGGCTCATCTTCGTTCACGTCTTCGCCCCATGGTGGTCCAACGTGCAAGTCACGGAGCACTTGAGACTCACACAGCGTCCACGCCCAGCTGAGAAGCTGCACCTCGATGCTGGCAGCTGGTGGTGAAGTCATGGGGAAGACAAAGGGGCAATAACCAACGATAATGATAATAATAGGGGGATAGAGAAGAATTTGACAAATTCATTTATGATGGCCAAAATTGAGATTATGATGATGATGGTGATGATGATGATGATCATGATAATGATAATGATGGTGGTAATGATGATGATGTTGTTGATGATGACAACGTTGTTGCTGATGATGATGATGATGATGATGATGATGATGTCGATGATGTTGTTGTTGTTGCTGATGATGATGATTTTGCTGACGATGAGTATGTTGATGATGATGATGTTGATGATGATGATGATGAGGATGATGATGCTGTTGATGATGTTGTTGATGATGATAATGTTGATGATGATGAAGATAATGATGCTCATGATGATAATGATGTTGATAATGTTCATGATGATGTTGATAATGTTGATGATCCAGAGCCACAAGGGAGACAAAGGAAAGACAAAGGGGAGACAAAGGGGAGACAAAGGGAGACAAGCATGAGCAGCGGCAGAGCAGCGGCAAACACAGCGCCGATCCAGAGCCACTCTGGCAAACACGGCGCCGATCCAGAGCCACAAGGGAGACAAAGGCGAGACAAGGGCGAGACAAAGGGAGACAAGGATGAGCAGCGGCAGAGCAGCGGAAAACAAAAACGCCGATCCAAGGCCCTACCATTGAGAAGTAAGAACCCCTTATAACTTGTCAGCTATCTACGCAAAAATTGTGAAAAAATCCCGGTCGCAAGATTTTTGCTCGCAAAACCCAACGGTACAACTTACACCAGCAAAGGCCCCAGATAGCGGGCGCATTGCGCACAAGGATTTCCAGGGAGACAAAGGGGAGACAAAGGCGAGAAAAAGGGAGACAAGCATGAGCAGCGGCAGAGCAGCGGCAAACAAAGCGCCGATCCAGAGCCACAAGCGAGACAAAGGGAGACAAAGGGAGACAAAGGGGAGACAAAGGGGAGACAAAGGGGAGACAAAGGAAGACGAAGGGGAGACAAAGGGGAGAGAAAGGGGAGACAAAGGGGAGACAAAGGGAGACAAGCATGAGCAGCGGCAGAGCAGCGTCAAACAAAGCGCCGACCCAGAGCCACAAGGAAGACAAAGGCGAGACAAAGGCGAGACAAAGGGAGACAAGCATGAACAGCGGCAGAGCAGCGGCAAACAAAGCGCCGATCCAGAGCCACAAGGGAGACAAAGGCGAGACAAGGGCGAGACAAACGGAGACAAGGATGAGCAGCGGCAGAGCAGCAGCAAACAAGCGCCGATCCAGAGACACAAGGGAGACAAAGGGGAGACAAAGGGGAGACAAAGGCGAGACAAAGGGGAGACAAAGGGGAGACAAAGGGGAAACAAAGGAGAGACAAAGGGAAGACAAAGGGGAAACAAAGGAGAGACAAAGGGAAGACAAAGGGGAGACAAAGGGAAGACAAAGGGGAGACAAAGGGGAGACAAAGGAGAGACAAAGGGAGACAAAGGCGAGACAAAGGGAGACAAGCATGATCCGCGGCAGAGCAGCGGCAAACAAAAGCGCTGATTCGAGGCCCTACCATAGAGAAGTAAGAACCCTTTGTAGCTTGTCAGCTATCTGGGGAAAAAACATAGCAATATTGATAGGGTTGTAAAAATTTCCCGGCCCCATAGGTTATGACGGCCCAATGTGATATGTAAAATGACAGCAAAATTTTCCGCTCTCAATGACCACCTCTTGAAGGCCTTCAAAGGATGGCGCCATGTGGAGCACCGCCTCTATGGGGCCTCGGCCAAGGGTATTGGCATTGAGTAATGATCAACGATGGAGCATGTTGGCAGGATGATCGCGAAGATATGACAGTTGTTGCAGTCGGTGCACTTTCGGTGCGCTATGAGTAATTGTGTTTCCACGAATGAATGTATACCAATTCACATTGATGATTCATGATGGTTTTTCTCCTCAAGTGCTGCATATATATCTTTATCCGATGGCAAGCCCGATGTTTTGCTAGTTGGTCTCGATTTCCACTTGCAGCCCAGTGGCGGTTTGGCTGCACAATCAGTACAGCTCCTTGATTGCCTGCCGCCGAGGTTTGTCCCCTCACCATCCTTTACCCCCAAGAGATTGACCCCACAACCCGTGATCGTAACAGCAGAATCACTTGGCCTCCAATGAAATGCCCGCCCAACCGTGCCGCCATCCGTGCCAGCCTACACGTCCGCAGTAGTTGGAGGCACTGGAAACAGTAACGAGTTTTCCTTGGTGGCACGCTGTCGCTGGCAACGCAACTGCCTACATGCAACACAACCCAACGCGAGTGAACATCCCAACGGATGCTGACGCTGTGAATTTAATTGAATGTCGGGCATTGTTCACCAGAGCAGCTCACAGGAGGAATTGGCAACCCCCCAGTTTGGGACCTGCTGCTCTCAATGACTCTTGGCCTACCATGTGCCTCCTCTTTACAACTCTTAGCCTGCTCTTAACAACTCTTAGCCTACTCTTACCTACTCTTAACAACTCTTAGCCTGCTCTTAACAACTCGTAAAAAATTTCTCCGCAAAAACTATTGTGAAAGGAAGAATAAAAACCATTTCACAAAAATGTGAGAATTTCCCAGCCGAAGTAGTTTTGTTCGCAAAGCCCATTGCTACATATAAACAGCATTATTGAACAAATTCTAAAAGATTCCTGGCCCCATAGTCTTGTTCGTAAACTTTCATGTCACATGTAGCATGAAAACAAAACTTCCGGCCACATAATTTTCTTCGCAAAAGCTGATGTGAAATGTGAAATACAAGCCAAACTAAAACAATTGTGAAAATTTCCCGGCCGAAATGATTTTGTTCGCAAAGCCCATTGCTACATATAGAAAACATTATTGAACAAATTCTAAAAGATTCCTGGCCCCATAGTCTTGTTCGTGAACTTTCATGTCACATGTAGCATGAAAACAAAACTTCCGGCCACATAATTTTCTTCGCAAAAGCTGATGTGAAATGTGAAATACAAGCCAAACTAAAACAATTGTGAAAATTTCCCGGCCGAAATGATTTTGTTCGCAAAGCCCATTGCTAAATATAGAAAACGCTATTGAACAAAATCGAAAGGATTCCTGGCCCCATAGTCTTGTTCGTAAACTTTCATGTGACATGTAACATGAACGCAAAACTTCCGGCCACATAATTTTCTTCGCAATAGCTGTTGTGAAATGTAAAATACAAGCCAAACTAAAACAATAGTGAAAATTTCCCGGCGGAAAAAATTTTGTTCGCAAAGCCTAAGTAGTAGAAGAAGAAGAAATAATAGTAGTAGTAGTAGTAGTAGTAGTAGTAGTAATAGTAGTACTAGTAGTAGTAGTAGTAGTAGTAGTAGTAGTAGTAGTAGTAGTCATAGTAGTAGTAGTAGTAATAGTAGTAGTAGTAGTAGTAGTAGTAGTAGTAGTAGTAGTAGTAGTAGTTGTAGTAGTAATAATAGTAGTAGTAATAATAATAGTAATAGTAGTAGTAGTAGTAGTAGTAGTAGTAATAGTAGTAGTAGTAGTAGTAGTAAGAGTAGTAGTAGTAATAGTAGTAACAATAATAATAATAGTAGTAGTAATGATGGTAATGGTAATACTAGTAGTACTACTAGTAGTAGTAGTAGTAATAATAATAATAGTAATAATCGTAATATTAAAAAAAATAATAATAATAAGAATAATAATAGTAATAGTAGTAGTAGTAATAATAATAACAGTAATAATCGTAATATTAAAAAAAATAATAATAATAAGAATAATAATAGTAATAGTAATAAAAATAATAATACTAATAGAACTAAAAAAAATAGTAGTTATAATAATAATGATAAAAAAAAAAAATTTTATGATCACAAAAGAATTAAAAATAATATAGTAAAATATGATAGTAATAGTAATAGTACTAATAAAAATAATAGTAATGGTAATAGTAGTAATAATAATAATAGTAGTAGTAATAGTAATAATAGTAGTAGTAGTAATAATAGCAATAGTGATAGTAGTAGTACTGGTAATAATAATAGTAATAGTACTAGTAATAATAATAATAAAAATAATAATAATAATAATAATCAAAATAAAAATAATAATAGTAATAATGATAGTAATAAAAATAATAATAGTATTAATCGTAATCAAAAAAATAAAAATAATGATAATAATAATAGTAATAATGATAATGAGAATAATATTAATAGGAATAAAAATAATAATTATACTACTAATAATAATGATAGTAATAATAAAAATAAAAAATAATAGTAATAATAGTAATATTAGTAGTACTACTAATAATAATAATAAAAATAAGAAAATAATAGTAATAATGATAGTAATAATCATAATAATAATAAAAAAAAAACATAATGATAATAAAAATAAAAAAAAATAATAATAGCAATAATAATAAAAGTAAAAATAATAATAATAGTAGTAATAGTAAGCATAAAAGCAATATCAATAATAATAATAATAGCAATCAAAATAATAATAGTAGTAATAATAATAATAGTAGTAGTAATAATATTAATATTGGCAATGATAGTAATAATAGTAGTAATAGTAATAATAATAATAGTAATAATAATAATAGTAGTAATGGTCATATTGGCAATAGTAGTCAAAATAATAATAATAATAATAATAGTAGTAGTAATAGTAATAGTAGTAGTAGTAATAGTAGTAATAATAATAATAAAAATAATAGTAAGATTAATAATAATCATAATAATAGAATAACAATAATAATAATCACAAAAAAAAATAATAATAATAAGAATAATAATAATAAGAATACTAGTAATAATAATAAAAATAAAAATTAATGATAATAGCAAAAGTAATAAAAATAAAAACAATAATAATAATGATGGTAAAATAATAATAATAATATTAATGGTAGTAGCAGTAGCAACAATAATAATAATAGTAGTAATGATTATATTAATAATAATTGTCATAATAAAAGCAATAATAATAATAATAGTAGTAATAATAAAAATAATATGGAAAAGGAAAAGGAATTGTAGTACTAGTAGTAGTAGTAGTAATAGTAGTAGTAATAGTAGTAGTAGTATTAGTAGTAGTGATATTACTAATAATAATAAAAATAATAATAGTAGTAGTAGTAATAATAATAATGGTAATAATAGTAGTAATACTAGTAGTAATAATAATAATAATAGTAGTAATAATAATAAAAAAAATAATAATAGTAATAGTAATAATACTAATAGTAATAGTAATACTAATAATACTAATAATAAAAATAAAAAAAATAATAACAATAAGAATAAAAATAATACTAATAATAAAAGTAATAATAATAATGATGGTAATGGTAGTAGTAGTAGTAGTAGTAGTAGTAGTAGTAGTAGTAGTAGTAGTAGTAATAGTAATAGTAGTAGTAGTAGTAGTAGTAGTAGTAGTAGTAGTAGTAGTAGTAGTAGTAATAGTAAAGATAGTAGTAGTAGTAGTAATAATAGTAGTAGTAGTAGTGGTAGTAGTAATAATAATATATAATAATAATAATAATCATAATAATAATAATAATAACGATAATAATAATAATAACAATAATAATAATACCAGTAGTACCGCACAAGGCGGTGGCGGAAGTTTCCAAGATAGGAGCACTATAGGAGTGTGCAGTTGTGGTTGCGACGATTGATTGTCCGAGGGATCCGAGAACTGAACATCACTTGGGCCTGACTTCCTACCAATGTGAGCATCGATCTGGCCACTTGACTGGCAGCCTATCTGTCTAGCTATCTTTCTATCAGTGGATCAGTTTTCTTTCTGTCTGTCTGACTGTCTATCTATCTATCTGATGATCTATTCGTTTATCTATCTGCCTATGTACTTGTCTTTCTATCTACCTCACTATCTATCTCGTCATCTTTCTGTCTATGTATCTATCTATCGACCTGTCCATCTATCTATTTATCTATCTGCCTATCTATCTATTTGTCTATCTATCTACCGAATTGTTTGTCTGATCATCTATGTGTCCATCTGTCTATCTTTCTGTCTATCTACCTGACTATCTATCTACTTTTCTATCTGACTATCGTTTCGTCTATCTATCTGTCTATCTATCGACCCATCTAGCCATCTGGCTATCCAACTGTCTGTCTGTTCTAAATATCTATTCTAGCTATTCTATCTATCTATCTATCTATCTATCTATCTATCTATCTATCTATGCATCTATCTATCCATCCATCGATCCATCTATTCATCCATCGATGCATCTATGTATCTGACTATCCATCTAGCCACCCATCGATCTGACTATCGACTTGTCGATCTATCTGGCTACCTCTTTGTCTAGCCATCTTTCGTCTATCTATTCATTTACCTTCCAAATGTGCTTCGATCATGAAGTGTTTTGCATCTAGGTGTTTGGCCACTTTTGATAATTGGACCTTGCAAAGGTGTTCCGATCATCAAGTGTTTTGCTACTTTTGACCTGCAAATGTGCTTGGCGCGCAAGCGTTGTGCACATTGTGGCCACATAAATCACGAAAAGTGACGCGAAACGCAAGTGTTTTCCTACTTTTGTCTCCTGTGTTCAAAAAGTGTCAAAACGTGCTGTGTTTTGGCACATTTGCTT
>VSDK01010772.1:242150-253664 GCA_009767595.1 Symbiodinium kawagutii | reverse complement strand
CGTCGTCGTCGTCGTCGTCGTCGTCGTCACCGTCATCGTCATCATCATCATCATCGTCGTCGTCATCATCGTCGTCATCGTCATCGTCATCGTCATCGTCATCATCATCATCATCATCATCATCATCATCATCATCATCATCAAACAGCCGCATGAATCATTAACCATCATGAAGCACCTTCAACATCCTTCAACCATCAATAGCCCCATCACATTCTCAACTGCCGGAGCTTGATTCTGAACTCCACCATCGACCCTCCAGGAAGCATCGCTCTCCTGAGATCACGCAGGGATCTTGGAGGTGCTGAAGCACTCGCTCCCAAATCGTTCCAGGCCTCGCAACGTTGCAGGGGGTTTGGAACACCCAACGGGCCGTTTGGGGTCATGAAAGGGGGATTGAGTTCAAGGTTGTACATGTCATGGTTATTTGATGAGTAATGCTTAGATGGAGATGATGAACTCACTCAAAATGTCTCAACTTTGAACCGAGCCAATGAGTGGTGCAATACCGGGGTTCATGGACTCTCGATTGGGCCACTGGAGCATAGGTCGGATCTGCCGCACTGAGTTCCAGGACCAATCCATCATCAGCTCAGCAGCGTTGCCCGTGGCACATGGTGGGCCGCCGTGTCCGCTTCCCTTCGCAACTGCACCTGAGATCAACGGCACAGGGGTCCAGCTGAGAAGTTGCGAAACCAGCCACCGGGAACTGCGAAGATAGATTTTTGGGTGCCTGGAACAATCAAACATAAAATCAAGAGATGCATAATGTTGGTTTCTGATTAGTGTAACCCCCCCTAAAGTAATGAAAATAGATGAAACCAACAGGTAGATACTAATCAGAAACCAACATTAAATGTCGCCCATTGAATGCAAAGTCTTGCCACATCAGCTGATTGACAGGTCTAAAGCAATGGTAGCGCCTCAACAAGGATGAGCTGCTTAGCTGGTTGTCCTTTCATGCACAGAAAAACCGTAGTCGTAAAACTACAACTACGGTAGTTCATGGTTTCAAGGGCCTGTTCATGCCTTTTTCCATGTCATGGCATCGTTCTTCAGTGAATTCTCTCATCTTCCAGCTGCTTTTCAATCCGATTCCTACATCATTTCTTAGGTTGTTAATGACACATGTCCAGTTTCGAGTTCACATCCTGGTTCCAACGTCATTCGAAGCGTTCCAGAGCTATCTGAAAGAATCGATTGTGAGGTATCTAGGTGGGCACCAGCTAACCAAGAAAAAATCTACTTTGGGGGTCTCTTAACTTAAACAGATCAGCAAGTCCAGCTATAAGTATACCAGCAAATCCATCTTCAAACGGCTATGTCATAACTATAACATTGTACATATTGTACATATTTGCAATATCGGTGTTTCTCAAAATAGGGCACCCACCCTAGAAATGCTTAGTTTATTTCTATAATGGTGGTTGATAAGCTGGATGATAAGCGGGAGTCACCCGATGACTTGAGAAACCAAAAGTAGAAAATGGAACCACTCCAGGGTCCTGACTGTCTTTCCGGTAACAGCCGGGTCATTGGTGCGGACGCTTCGCAGACGCTTCGCTGGGTCTCCGGGCACAGGAAAGACTCCCACAGCCTCGTGCTGAATTGCGAACCGCTGGGATTTCCAAGCACCACCGGGATCTAAAGATCATCCTTGAGATAACAACTCTGGCAATGACCAAATAAGTGATTGATTTGTTATTGTTTGGTCCATGAGAACGGTTTGGGATATTATCAGTGTTTGTCCAAATCCATGGTTGGCCTACGACCAAATAACAGTTTGGCGGTTGATTAACCTTGGTTAGATAGACTCTGGCAATAACAAGATAATCATGAACAACATCCTTGGCCGAAAACGAGGTTGCTTTGATATCATTTGGTATATCATTGTTTGCTTAATGATCCCATGATAAACCCCAACTGAGATGAACCAACCAGTGGGTTGGCTTGTAGCTGCGCTTGTTAGCTCCCCTTTTCAATTGGATGAAGAGCATGAGTTGCTCCTCGATGCTCCTAGATTCTCAATGGGTACGATACAAGAGTAGGTCAAATTTCTTGACCTCTGAATTGAATAGTTTTCCCCTGAACTGGGCCAAATTCGTTGCCGATCTACTGTATCCACATCGAGCGCACTGATTAGCTGCCAGGCCAATCCAAACCTTTCATGCGAGGTTGGCAAGAGACTGCTGAGCTGCGTTCTTCCCCACGTGCCGACACCAAACCACTTCACCTGTGGGCTGCTCGCTGCTATGATCTCCACAAGTACTCCGGCTTAGGGATGGGTCATGACAGGTCATACTGGGTCACACCTGCTATCCTTCAAGTTGCTAGTCATTGGGGCAAGTTACGAACCAAAGTTCTAACCAGATCCTGCTGGCAGGGTGACATTGGGTACAGCCCGGCCTTCCTTTTCAAACTCGCAACTGCAGCACAATTTTTTGATTGTTTTTCTACACCACCACCATTCATCATCAGGATTCTTGTGGTCCAGTCCCATCTAAGTTTCCAGTCATTGGCGGCGCGCAAGAGGCAATTGCAAAGTGTAGATCTGATTGCCAAACATTTGTGCCCTTTTTTCAACACCCTGACTAAAGCCGATACCAATCGTTCACATCATTTGGGTGGCTACTAACTTGACAAATCAAGTAGCTGGATGATTGCGCTCTGGAATGCCAAAAATTAATTCGTGAAATTGAGCGATGAAAAAGCATGGTCTCATCCCATGACAGTGGTCGCTTGGGAGGATCTTGAATACGTCTGTATACATTTGAAACAATTATATATCAGTATATAGTATGTAAATACATATATATTAGGCCCTGGGTGGGCCTCTATCTCTGTTGGCAGGAAATCCAGGTCAGGATCTATTTATAAAATTTGCATGCAATGCATGAACTATTTGTTCAAACATTTTGCATACAGATATAGATATATATATATATACATATACATTTCTATAGTGTAAGAATTACACGAGTCTAGCTAATAAAATGACAGAACACATCATGCTGGAGTTTCATATAATTTTACATATGCCATCTAATAAGCTCAGGATAGTGGAAGAAAAAAATAGGACCAAAAAAGAAATACAACCACTCAATAAAAATGTATGAAGACCATGAAGGAACCAAAACGAAATATGTAGAATCCTAGCAGTACTAACATGAAATAGGATGCCGAACTGCAGAATACAGATTTACTAAGTTGGCAAAAAGATAACCCAAATGAATTTTATACTTGGATGTTGAAGAAATTCATGGTACCACAAAGTATGTTGTACTGGCTGCTCTACATACATACTTACATATATATATATATAAACATATAAGTTGAATTTATTGGAGGTCAACATGTACGTCCCCCTACCTACTGCGGTGTAGAATATGTGGCCTGCTTTCGATTCTTAAGCTAATACTGCCGTACGTCGATGGTTTGGAAAAAGTTAATTTCCTACACCAATGGAGCAATTTTTAAGATGTCGCGGTACCATTTTTTGAAAAGGCAAAATGCTCACTATATGCGCTTATTTCTTCTTTGCAGTCGAGGCCTTGGGCTTCACTGCTGTTTAATTTATTGTTTTACCTCTCTTCCGGATGGCCGCTTCTGGAACAGCTGCTTCCGGAGAGGCGGGCTTTATTTGCAATGAACCACCAAAAAATGCACTACATCATGAGATCTATCAAATCCGGTATTGACACTAGAGAATTACAGGAAGGTCTACACACACACACACATATATATATACAATATATTTTTTGTTGTATAATAAATAAATATATATATATACATATGTGTGTGTTTTATAAATATATATATATATTATATGTGCATGTTTTAACTCAGTATATAGATGGCGCGAACCATGATTTGTGCCGAAGCCTTGGGGCTTCGGATTCATAGAAAAAAAGACTATATACCATTAAACAACTTAACTTACTTGTTAAAAAAACATATGTAAACATAAATTTCAATAATATGTTTAATATGTTTAATCATTAATTATCCAGAAACAAATCAATCAAGAGGGCGTTTTACAAATAGTTCCGAACGGTTCCGAACGGTTCCGAACTATTTGTAAGGCGTTATTCAAAAGTAGTTCCGAACGGTTCCGAACGGTTCCGAACTATTTGTAACAGCCGAACTATTCCGAACTATTCCGAACTATTCGGAACTATGTGGTACTGGAGGTCACAAATAGTTCAGAACGGTTCCGAACGGTTCCGGATTATTTGTAAGGCGTTATTCAAAAGTAGTTCCGAACGGTTCCGAACGGTTCCGAACTATTTGTAACAGCCGAACTATTCCGAACTATTCCGAACTATTCGGAACTATGTGGTACTGGAGGTCACAAATAGTTCAGAACGGTTCCGAACGGTTCCGGATTATTTGTAAGGCGTTATTCAAAAGTAGTTCCGAACGGTTCCGAACGGTTCCGAACTATTTGTAACAGCCGAACTATTCCGAACTATTCCGAACTATTCGGAACTATGTGGTACTGGAGGTCACAAATAGTTCAGAACGGTTCCGAACGGTTCCGAACTATTTGTAAGGCGTTATTCAAAAGTAGTTCCGAACGGTTCCGAACGGTTCCGAACTATTGTTCAAAAGGGGTATTGCAAGACCGTAATTTAAAATTGTTTAACTTATATAATGTGATTTAATCATGTTATAAGTTTTATCTTAAGACTCTAGAAAAGACCATGAAAAGACCATACCCTAGGTTAAAGATACTTTCAAGGATCATACGTTTTAAATAAGACGCTGAACAAACATGAGAATGAACTGCTGAATTCCATTGAATTGCCACAAATCTAATCTAACCCCGGCCAACCAAAAACAATTAAGGACAATGACAATGACACATGACTGACTTGACAATCAGAATTGACCATTGTCGAATCCATAAAGCTCCAAACAAGACGAGTTGCTTTGACCATGGCATATCAACACTGAAATGTTGAGCGTGGCGATTCTCAGTTCAAATCCCAAGCTTGAGAAATCAAATGCTACACATCCATTGCTTTTTGGCTTTGCCTCCCATCCTCCGGTGAGATGGGATTGAATGCTCCAAGCGCGAAAATCTGAAACAGCCTTCCCTGACAGGAAACCTAGTTCTGAAGGAGGGGCGCAGTGAAGCTTAGTTGGGGGCAGGGCTGAAAGCAAACAAAGAGGCCAGGAAATTTACACGGCTGGAATTGATTCAAATAAAGAGGCAGGAACTGGCAGGAACTATTTATAAATTGAGAAAAAGGTGGCCGGAACTATTTATAAAATCAGGAAAAAGCTGGCCGGAACTATTTATAAAATTAAGAAAAAGGGGACAGGAACTATTTCTAAAATCATCTCAGTTCAAACCCCAAATTGCTTTGAGCCTGGAACCTAATTTACACCTTGAACCCCCCCTAGCCAGAACCGAATTGAGTCCTTTGGCTCAAATGGAAGGGCATCGGACCGGAAATCGTATATGAAGTACAATGGCGCTACGCTCATTGAAATCTAGCAGTAACCAATACATCATTTACCAAATGGCAGAGGCCTGAAAGCTGCTCAGAATTACCCACAAGTGTGCAGGTTATTACAATATAGAAAAAACATAGATGCGGACACGGGATCGCGCCATACAGAATATGGATAACCTGAGCTGCGAAAAGCATGCAGCTGGCTGTTCTTGAAAGTATTTGTATATTGAGCGATCGCAATAAGACGGACAAAAGCCTTATTTTAGCTGAGCTTGATACTGCTACAGTCAATTTCAGTCCAGCGTTTTCCTTGAAATTATGACATGGTAGCTGGGTGTCCTCTCCAAATGACAGTGCAGTAAGCTGCACCCAAACAAGGACCAATAGACAACAATACATATAGAATGGGCCAGCCACTTTGATAACTACATAAATTTGATTCTTCCTTACATATTGTGAATTCGTTATTCAATTACCACACTGGCAGTAAGTGCTTCTTGTCCGTCAAGCCCAACAATATCGCAAAGTGACCCAGTCCAAGGAAGCTGGCCTTGGCCCCAGTATATGCACCGGAGAAGATGTTGAAAACAATATTAAAATTAACTGGTAGCTGATACCAAGTTCAAGCTATGTCTCGAACTGGCTTTAGTGGGTACTGGCAGTCGAGAGTCTGCTATAGTACAGTACAGCAGCGCACTTGCAACAGCAAGCTTTGGCCAGTAAACTATTTTGACTGGACAATCAAATATGACCAACTAGTGTTTTTTCTCACTAGCCGGTAAATCACCCGATGCCATTTGTCACTATTGACATCAGCTGTTATTAACCATCCTTGACTTCCTGAAACTACGTGTAAAAGCATAATAAATAGCTATACCACTAAACCCATGATTAAGAACCACTGTGAACTATCATCAAATATGATCAACCAAGAAAAACTAATTATTAAGTAACCTTTGTATATGATGAAGAAATAATAGTAGTTTCTTTTTTAGTACACTGCAGACTGGTAGAAACCGTCATTCATTGTCTCGACCATTGGACGGCATCAGCGACCCTCAATGACAATGAACATGTACCAGCAACAAGGGTTAACGAGTACCAACAAGTATGAAGTATTCCTGAACAAAAAATCCGACCATTCTTAGCCGTGGTCAAGAACTAGCATTGATAATTGTATAGTCCAGCATACTTATGATCGATCAGTGCTAGTAAATTAATTGAAACTAACATATTGACCACTAGGTTCTTATAAAGTATTAACTTGATGAACCAAAAACTTCCAAAACCATCAAGTACCCGCTACTCTTGACCATCTTTTCTGCAACAAACCGATGGTATTGAGTTTTTGCTAGTGTACCAGCGGTACCCTGTTTAAATGTAGCAGCTACAACAAACCAATCGTACTTTTTTTGTAGTTACAAATTGGATTTACATTCCACAATGTTTGCGATAGGTATATGCGCAATTAAGAAATCTTTCAAGATGTTCCAATTAACCCATAGCTCAAGGTATGCATCAAGTAGTTGATAAATAGTTCAGGATATGCGTTTTTTTCAAAAAAAGTTCAGGGTACGCATCACCTAACTTATACACAATTTGAGGTACGTAGTGAGTAATTCAGAAAGCGTTCAGGGTATGCATTAGGTAATTTGCAAATAGGTCGGGGTATACATTAGGCAACTTACAAATAGTTCGGGGTATGTGGCTAGGTAATTTATAAATAGTTCAGGGTATGCATGAGTTAGTTTATAAATAGTTCGGGTATGTGTTAGGTAAGCTATAAATAGTTCGGGGGTGCCAAATCCTTGAAAACAGAAACTCCAACATAAAGAGGCCCATGCAGACCCTAACATATATATATATAGTATGTAAATACAAATATAGTATGTAAATACATGCATACAGTTTTTTATGTTACATAGTTTTCATCTGCTTGGTGGTTTCAACCTGTACGATTTTACCACATATTAGGGAAATAAGAAATGTCAATCACACGACCAGCTAGTGTGTGTGTATATATAAAAATGTAAAAACATGTATACATCCACATTTTCATCCTTGGCCTTTCTCCTGACCCCGCACAGTGGCAAACCAAGAAGTGGATCATTCTTTGTTTTGAAAGCTGAAGTGCACCCAACTTCTTGTCTCAAGCGAAAGACCCCATCAGGAAATGATAGATCTTCCGCCCTGTCACAGCTTACGCTATTCACATCAGGCCAACCCTTCGAACAATTCGGTAGCAACTTTGATGCGGGATCCGTTTACTGCCTGAAGGCCAAGCCCTATGTGTGCCGTGTCGAACATCGGCTAGCAAAAAACTTAAACCATCTCAAACCACTTGGTCTTGACATTTATCAAACATGTCACATGAAGGTTCACCTCTACTCGCCATCGCTAGCATGAACACGGAGCACGGGGCTCACGACTCATCCCAGCAGGCAAGATGGACCACTTTTTTTGAACCACTCCAAAGCTGTAAAGCAGAAACTCTCAGAGCAGCTGAAATCAAGAAAGAGTATCACATTCCACATGGTTGCAAGCATCCAACCACTATAGTATAAATATAGTCCGCAAAAACACTTTAAACACATAAATAGACTAAACAAATATTTACATTCTATATATTTCTACAAAAATGATAGTATAAATCATTTTATACATCTTATTGATATATACTAGTAAACAAATATATACTAGTAAATGACAGTGTACACGTAAATGCATAATAATGCGTATTATATCATCTTATACATCTTATTAATGTATAATTGTCTTTATCATCTTATCGTGTATTTATCATCTTATTGTGTATTATGTATAGGTTTTATCATTATATCATCTTCTCCAGCATTTTGCCCTTGAATCGGTCCCACCTTTGTACAGTACGAAGGCCACGGTCTGCAGCAAGGCATGTCGTGCAGTGGCCGAAGGGGCCGAATCCAAAAGATGCCAAAGCTTCGAGGTCTCCAAGGTCTACAGCGGGGGCATCCCCAGGGATACCAACCCGGGGACATAGATCTAGTGGATACCAACCAGCGTATACCACGCGGGGACCAGCACCAACCATCAGAAACCAGGCGATTCCAACATGATACCTGGGGAACCAACATGAACCCAGAATCAAAAACTATCAAACACCATCATGGACCATCATTGTAAAGTGTGGATGGGAATGCTTCTCAAAGTGGGAAGTGGGGACGTGAACATCGATTGATAGTAGCCAAAATGGGGCTGATTTGACATGGAAGCATGGACCAAAAGAACATACCTCAAGATGTGGTTGGTGGAAGTCGCAACAATTCAACTGTTCTCGTTGCAAACCCGTGCAACGCGCGGTGCCATGTCATGCTCATTTTGAAAGCCTGGAAGGTCGTGCTTCAGCTCCAAGCACTACCCTTTAACCAACAACCGATGATTTTCAGGATCAAAGGCCAAAAGGGCCCCACACATGTGCATGTTTATGTAAAGTGTAAAGAAAAACACCAACATACGTACGTACAGGACAGGAGCCAACATACATGTTTTCTGCATCGTGCATCTTTCATTTCTACCTGCCACAGTGCGTCAACGTTTCCTTGCTGCATTTGTCACTGGGGGCACATGGGGACATCATGGTCAAACACATCGATGGGCTGGAAACTTGATGGGTGGAGCTGATCCGAAAACGGATGGACAGGTCAAAAGGGGCAGGTCGGCAAGTCTGAAGTGCCAAACTGTTTTCAACTCTCAACATGCTGGAACATACTCGAAGACTAGTTACAAGCATTTTCAACAAGGGACATCTAATGGCAAAGCTGTCCCACTGAAAATATTCACATTACACATGTCGAGTCCGATGGGGTGTTGGTCTAGTGGAAAATCTTTACCATCGTTGGTTGACATTGTCCAACCCCTCTACAGATTGCTTTCCACCAGTGCGACTCCAAACTGTAGGCAGCTTGTTGTGAAGTCAGAATCAGATTCACATTGGAATTGAACGTATGGGGAGCGAATCTGATGAATGGCTGGTTGATGTTGTCTGGTTGATGACAGCTTGGCTTGGAAAAAGGATTATCCACCAACCAAAAAAACCTAGCACACACACACTGCACTTCAGAAATACTTTGCAGCCACTGGAATAAGTTGAAGGTACCCTTTGGAAACATGGCACTGGAAAATGTCCAAGGTTGCCTACATCCTTTACACTAGAACAAATACATCATGTCACATGTTTGATCATTTTGCCTGCTGCTTAGGCTCTACTTGATTTGGTACCCAGCAAAAGATCTGCAGGTTCGACGGAAAGGCGGTGGTGGACCTTTGTGCAGGTGAGCCCCTGTTCAAGCAGATTCGATGCCGAGATGACTTGACGCTCATAATCAAGATGATGATCCATCATGATCCGCTGGTTCAATTCGTCGTCCTTCGTGACGATTTCCACTGACGCAATCCTTATTGATGATTAAGATACTCATTGAAATGATAATAGCAGTTTTGATGCATCATCTTCCCATCATTGCTACATCTTCCTGGCTTCCCCTGCCCATGGCTGCACCCAGCCTCCACGTAGGGAACATGACTGCCACAGCTCACCAAGGGAGGAGCTGATCCTGACAACCAACGAAGAGGATGGTCAACGTGCTGGTAACGGCCACAGCCACATCCGCCGCCAAGCGAGTCCCTGAAGCAGTGATGGGAATGACACCGGGACAGTGCCCATCAATTTTGATGCCCGAAAAGTGTGCCTTCTCTGTGTGCTTTCAAATTTCAAGCTGGGGAGATGCAAATGATGGGATCCGGAAAAAATTGGGGTACATCCAACGGTTGACCATTCCGAATCCCTCTGGGGATACGGGAAGTACTCTTAGCATCCGATGGCTCCCGAGAGAGGCTGCTACACCACTGAGTCTCCGGGCAATGCTTTCCATACCTCACAGGCCAAGAAAGACCAGCTGTCAGCATCCTTTGGGTAACTTCCGGTACGAGTTTTGCGCATCAGAACCTCTAAACTATTCTAGTGGGATACAACCACGGACTTGGCGGGTGACCCGCAATTGTCTAGACCTGACGTGGCCCCCAGGTGAACATCAGAATGGCTTGGAAGTTCAAGATGGCTGTAGCCTGCTGGCAATCCAACCAGAGAAACAACGAAATTTTAGGGTCATTGGTACTGTACCATTGGAGTTGTCTGCCGAGTAAGTAAGACTTTCCAACGGGATGATGATCATTTGAGTGGGATTATGGATTATTCAACAATCTTAAATATAGATAGCCTTGTGGCTGGGGAGGGCATTTCCAGGTACCAGTGTCATATCATTGGGGGCCAAAGCCTGTGCTTCACAGCTGGTGCTGACCATGCTCTGCCTGCATTCTCCGCGAAGCAGATAGGGTCGACAAAGATCCGGTCGCTCCACATTATCCACCATGATCGACACAAAGTTCTGCACCTCCTGATTCGAAGGAGCCAGGAGAAGTCGGACCGGGCGAGTCGACTACTGCTGAAGCTGGCAGAAAGTTGCTGCTATGCTTGGAAGAATAGAGAGCGGCTTGTTGTCAAGATCTCATAGAAGTAGTTTCTGTTC
Organism: Symbiodinium kawagutii; assembly: GCA_009767595.1. Lineage (NCBI taxonomy): Eukaryota > Dinophyceae > Suessiales > Symbiodiniaceae > Symbiodinium > Symbiodinium kawagutii. The sequence goes on along the minus strand of VSDK01010772.1, from coordinate 242,638 downwards.
AAATCCTTTGGACACTTCAAAATAAGTGGTTTGTTTGAATTCCCGCACATGATGATGATGATGATGATGATGATGATGATGATGATGATGATGATGATGATGATGATGATGATGATGATGATGCTGATGATGCTGATGATACTGGTGGTGGTGGTGGTGGTGGTGGTGGTGGTGACAACTATACTTTGAGTATCTTCCATATGCACGATAGCACAACCCCATACATAGCAATGTGAACTGGCCACCGCTGCTACGCATGTATTCCCTGAAGCTTCAGGCTCTGCCAACTAATTCATGGAGCACTGTTCAAACATTTGTTTCAGTTGAATTGCTCTCATTGCTGGCCTACCACTAGCATGATATAGCCCGTTAAAATGCGTCATTTATTCCAATGGTTTGATGTTTCCGGGTGGCTCAACAGGTCCATTGACCATGGTGCAAGTGAGACATGGTGGCCGCCAAGTGTCCAAAAGGTCATAACGCACGCG
>VSDK01010772.1:205328-233852 GCA_009767595.1 Symbiodinium kawagutii | reverse complement strand
CTGTTTTGCCACGACAAATTATTGATACCTGCAGCACACCAACAGGTTCCTCACTACAATCTTTCTCGTTGTTTTCCGGATAAGTTTGCTCAAACATATCGAAAGTTTGAACATATAATTCAAAGGTCCTGAGGCTTGGCTGAATAAATGGCAGCAACTGTTCGTTGCTCATTGTACTTGCGGCACTTACCCATATGCACGGTACGCATCCAATAGGCACTTCATGACGTCTCCTGCAGCCCAAAGACTCAGCAAATCGAAGCGAACAAAAGAGCTGCTTGTGCGATGGTGAATATGCATGAGATTTCTCCAACATACCTCGTTTATTGGTTGGATAATGTCGGATGACGATGGATGATAATGAATGATGTTGGATGATGATGGATGATGATGAATGATGTTGGATGATGATGAATGATGTTGGATGATGATGAACCATGTTGGATGTGATTCTCCCATACCTTTCTGAATGATCATTCAGTCCATGCCTAGCTGAAGTCCAGTTCCACCAGGTCAGCCAGGTGGCCGGTGGTGGAAGCTCAAAGTCGGTCACGAGATCTCCACCGGAGTCCTTGGGTGAACCACGTGGTGAACCTGGGTGAAGCTTGGTGAATCTTGGTGAACCAATGCGTTTCCCATGGTGAACCTTGGTATCAACAGGAGCCTCTACACGTTGTAAAAGGCTCCGCAATGATTTGCATTCGGAAATGGATGGGGCGTAGCTGCCTAGACTTTAAATGGCTGCAATGGTCTTCAAGTGCCTTTCAATCGTGTGGAATTCAGTAATCTTTACTGTGTGTATTTGCCGTGTATATATGTGATATGTACATCCTATTCCGTCTATTCCTGACTATATCTTCAATACTGATGATGCCACCTGTTTCTTGGTGATAAGAAATTGTATTTCTGGGCTCAGTCTCCGTGGGCATGCTCCGGATGATTGTCGGTCATGTAAGTCATGTACACCAGTCTCTGAACAATTGTCAACAACTATCAACCATCATCATTAACCATTGCAATTGACCATGATCATCAACCATGCCCGCTGACAATCATGTTCCGTTGACTCACCATCAGGCTGTGGGTCAGTTCATCCTGTACCCCTGGTTCCTCATCATTCACCATTGTTTTCCCTTTAAACTGGTTGGTTATTATCCCCTATTGTTGCTGGTTAATATTGTCCCGTAGCTATCAGTTCACCATTACTATTACTTCCCTGATCTGTATCTTACACCCAAAAAAGACCCTCGCCTGGTCACTGATTCTTCATCCAAGTGCGATCACGTGGGGATGCTGAAGAGCTATCAGCAATGAAAGCGACAAACGTAACATGACAGTACTAGCAACATAACTTGGAGAAAATCTGGGTGAATGTGTCAGAATGACAAAACACAAATGGCATTGATGAACATAGGTCGTATGACAAACATAAATGCCATGAATGCAAAACCATGACATCATGTTAGTTCGGAAGGGTACCTAAAGATCTGTAATTTCATATGTAGTGCCAGTGAACCTGCAACAAGTTCTAAAAGAATCGCTTGTTTGCATTAAATCAACAAACTTATCTTGATAAAGATTCGATCCTTTGAACATGAGGAACATGTCAATCATATACCAAGGGTGCACTTGAGTGTGTTGCACGGTGACTTGGGAACGTGGTTGCGGCAGTGGTTGATTAACAGCTAACACCAATTTTGCCAATTACCCTTGTTCATATATTACAAGAGAGATGTGAAGAGAGAAAACAAATGGTTTGATCGATGTGCAAATGTACATGTGTCTACGCAGCAATTTCTATATATGCACATATGGCGTAGCAGGAATCAAATACAAATGCATGATCACCCGATTAGCAAGTGATTGATTCATTACAAACTAAAGCACCTTTATGCACAGAACAGGTTGAAAATGAAAGTTGCACCCTTCACATGCATCTGCATTTGACCAAACTACTGGTATCCCGATCTTCAAGACATCAAACATCCCAAACCATCCAAAGTCAGATTCACCCAAACTTCCCCCCAAGTTCATTTCAGAGGTCCTGCCCCAGTGGCACGTTTCTAGACAAGACTTGCGCATGGGAACTGACCAAGCCCATCCCCATTTCATGTGCCAGCGTCGAATGATAGCATTTGCGGTGAAGCAGCATCACTTCCTCTCCGGTGCCAATGGGACGGTCATTTTGCTGGTTGTGTCACTACAGTACCATTTGGTGAACAGGCACTCCTGGGGGCCGCTCCTGGCCTGGCTCCCCCTTTAGAAGGGTCGGGATACCCCTGGCTCCTGGCCTCGCTCCCAACCAGCCAGGCCACGGCACAGAACAACGCTCAAAAGAGCGGCCAGGTGTCGGGGTGCCACCGTAGTTTTCGAAGGCAGCACTGTAAACTGTACATGAAGAGGTTCTTGTAGGTAGCAAAACTACGCAGAAAGGTTCGCTCTGTGATATTTCAAAATTTTGCGGGACTTTGAAAAACACATTACCATCATTACCTCCCTTTCAAGAGGCTTCTGGGCCTCAAAACGGGTCGTGGAGTAGGATCCCCCTATCTCATCTGGACTTCCTTCAGCATATCCCAGCTATTAAGTCTCCTTTCGTTGGGAGAAGCCAGCTGGTAGCCTCCATGGAGGGTGGGCCCCCAACTCACATGGGTCGCTACTGCAAGGTGGAACAACTGCCTTCTAACAGTCCTCCACTGGTACTGCAAGTGGTGGGCGTTGGTGCGAAACGGCCTGAAGACACGGCATCATGAGGTAGGGAACCATGAGGGATGCTGAGTCGCCCCTAGCCATTGTTATTCCATATTCTATCAAAACTGCATATAATGATGATTGATAATAGTCAATTCTATACAGTTATGTGGAGAATCTGGTTTTGATCTTATTTCATCTTTGGTTACACAATGGCTAGGCTTTTAATCTTTAGAAACCACTAAGTCAACAGCAAATGATGTGGTACACCCAATATATCCCAATGTAGACCACTATTTTCGGTCTACTATTTAAACAACTGCATGCCATGGCGGTCCGTTGTCTACCTCAAGTTCATGGCGGTTTGGTTGCACATATATCACAAATAACACATGGATCTAAACTCGATCATCCTTTGGTCCAAGCATCTTGACAACTTTCCAGGCTGGCGCCGAAAAGAGGACCATTCTGATGTGGCAGCTGCAGGTGATGCAGCAAGTGTTTTGGAAGAAGTCGGCACAGGCCTCAACTGAAAAGAGCGGCCCGGCCCCGAGTACACCATGGACAGCGATTTTCTGCACGGGGATCTTGGGCTCTGTACACTCAATAGATACACGAACGGGGGTTGGAAAAGAATATAAAACCACCCAAATATTTAGTTTGCCATGGATACCATGGCCTGCCATGTTCTACTTTCCAGTTCGTTCTCATTCGGCGCCATGGATTTATCGCAGAGTAGTCTTGCAAGGCTTCGCTTTCCAGAGGCTTTTGCATATATGTATTATGTATATATATATATACAATTATATACACAAACATACATGCTTTCCCATCTATATCAATAAAGACATAGCAAATACATTTGCATGTATAGATATATGTAAGCACATATGCACGTACTTATATCCACATAATATACTTGTATCTATTCGTACATGCATGAACGGCATGCCGACAATGTACATACGTCTTACCTCGGCAATGAGTGAGGAAAACCCAGGACAGGAGTGGATTCAAGGAGCAGGCAGTCTTGCTACGAACCCTGCCTTGAACTCGCAAACAGATGTCCGTATAAATCTTATTTGGGTTATGATATAGGGTATTTTCAACGTTTGAAAAGAAGAACAAATCATGGGTATATGCCAAAATAGGGTACCCCAAAAACCATTGGTTTATAATAGATGACTATTACAAATAACCTTATTAGGGGTTCGCAATTTTGGCACTACCCATAAAAATCAGTGCTTGGCAAAGCCAACAAGCTTTAACTTGAGTCGTATCATTTGTGTTGTGCCCTGTGTTGGTTGCTTCACAGGAATTCCAACACCCGGATCTCCCTTGTTTGGGGGACAGCACTGTGGCACCGCAAAAACTTCAGCCACTTCTCCGTTGGAGACTCATCAGTTGCTATGAAACTCTGTCCGCTGAAGAGCCAAGGAACATATCAATCTCGTTGTCCATCACTGCCAGGTGCGCTCAGGTGCACCCTCGACTAAGCTACTGAAGCAATATATATGACCTACGACCAAAAGCATATCCATCAGTCAGCACTCAGAGCCATCTTGGATGCCAAAAGCGTGGATCATCCTCGAGCATTGCTAAGCAACATGTGCTTTGAAGCTTCGGGCCACTACATTTGCGCATTTCGCTGAGTTGTTTGCTTCATGAATGCACCGGTCATGCACCGGTTGCTTGGCTCCTTGGTTCCTTCCATACTCCTGTTGAGCCTCAGGTTTCCATGCAACGAAGCGATGAGTTTGTGCCTTGTTCCACAGCCCATTCATGAGAACTGCGAGTCTAATGACAAAGGTACCCATGCACACACACACACACAGAGCAGGGAAGAGCAGGTTCTGGTGCAGCTATCGTTTTGTTCACTCATATGGCTTTGACTGCCTCAATCTGACAGTGCTCTTCGCATCCCACGGTCGTGAAAACTAATCTATTTTGGAGTGTTCACAGCTGCAGGTTTGGTGATGATATGGCAATCTATGCCGTGAATCTTTCTTCAACCACCACCAACGTGACAAGTTCATAGTAGATGACAGGCGTCACATCACATAGCACGCTCTGGGACTATGGTTCATTCTAAATTTCAAGACCTATCGTTTTATGTATATCCCAGTGCAAGTTCCTTGTGAAAAGAACAAAACCATGGAACACCAACAGCTGACTTGGCTCCCCATCCTACTGACCTCACTGATATCCTTTTTGTCGGAGGCATGAGCCAAGTCGACGGGGGATCTCCTGACTTTGAAGGATCCCCTGACTTCACTCTTTCTTCTCTTTCGACCGTTCAGCCCTGGCAGGCGACACACGTGCACACTCACAAACCACAATGACGTCATGCCTGCAGAAAGAAACATGCTGAGAGTCAGGGCGAGTGTACTCAATCTAATAGTCTGTATATGCCATGCATCTGTGCGTACATGGGGCATGTGATGCAATGCAAGGCGATACAGTAAAATGCAATAGAACGTAAAGTGAGTGATGTGATGTATCATCAAAACAGTTTGCAGGCTAGCGGTGTCACTTTTGAGAACGTGTCTAAGTATCTTCGTATCAGTCTGTATGCAAATCATCTGTGTATATATACACATGGCTGTGAGTCAAAACCTTGTACCCCTGGTTCCCTATCATTAACCATTGTTTTCCCTAGTATAGTTGGTTGTTATCCTCCATGATTGGTTGGTTAATTTTGATCCACATTCATTTTCCAGAAATTGGTTTTGTGCGACAGGAGCACACTGGACTCCTATGAATGATGGCAACCCAGGTGAGCCAGCTGCCTTTGTGCTTGCCACACCAGGCTGTAGTAGGCTGTAGCCTCAATAGGCGTTCAGCCGGTGGTCCAAACCCAGTATGGTGAGGAACAGAACATGCTGGGACCTCTACAGAGTGGTAACCCACATTTACAGAGCAAACTTTGGTTGTAACTAGGGTAATAGGTAACATTAGGGTAGGTACCTGAGACTAGATACATTATGTATATAGATATTAGTACATGTATATATATATATATGTCTGAACATGTGTGTGTGTATATATATATACGTCTAATGATATGACCATAATCAACTTACAACCAGGGGGTATCACTATTCACAAATTCAGCAAGACATGACTTGATTTTGACACATTGCCAAATCAGCACGTGTAATTCTGAACATGGTGGCCTTGGATTTTGTTGGCAGCACAAGTGCTTGGGGCAGGCCTGCATCTGGTATGATTTGAAATGATCGGAGGAATCTCTTGAAGAGCCGAAGCTATAACTCCTCGAAAAAGGTATTGAGTGTACTAGGATGCTCATCCAGCCATGTTTTCCATTAGCTAACCATGATATCCCATGATCATATAGTGTGCTTACTCTAGTCATGAAGCATCATTGATCAATAAAATTTGTGCAACCATTATTGACCAGCTATGACTAATCATTGACTTCTCAATCTAGAGATGACAAACCAGGTGTGACAATCCATGGTTCGCCACTACCAGTCACCATTAATCACAATTTAGTCATGAAGCAACTTGCAACGCAACTGCTAGGACCAGCCGGCCCGAGGCCCCAACAGGCCAAAAGGGCGCAGCCACGATCCACCAGCCACTATCCTGCGAGCAGCTGAAGCCAGCTGGGCTGGAACCACCTAGAATTGATCATCATGAACTGGTTATGAACCAGCTGAATTGATCATCATTAATGTTCATCATTAGCTAGAATTGATCATGAAACCAGCTGAATTGACCATCATTGATCACGAACATTAAGATTGAACATTCAGGTAAATGATCATTGATCATCATGATGGAACATTCACTAGAATCGACTGTTTCTACATCAAGTGACTTATCATGAAACATCTAGAGTGGTCCGTTTAGAATTCACCATCATTGATCACGATTGAACATTTACTGACCGTTCTGAATCATCCTCGATCATTAAGAATGATTTAAGCACATGCTTAAACCATTGTGAATCCTTATGGTCGCTCAGTAACCCACTATAATCAACCACTATGCTTGTGTTTAGCCGCCAAGCAACTGAATTCCATTCGCTGACAAGATCTCTGGGATGGAAAACAACTGCTGGGACGATGCGAGGCCCAAGCTTCGGGGCTTTCAGAGGCCCTGGTCTTGTGAACTCCAGGCGAGTGAAAACGTTACCAGAACGTTTCAGGGATGTCCATGAGGGTATATGGCTATGGGTCAATATTTACCAGCAATAATGGGGGATGATAACCAACCATTTGAAAGGGAAACCAATGATTCATGATGGGGAACCAGGGGTACAGGGTTTTGACCCACTGCCATATTAATGTAGGGTGAGCATGAGCATGTCCAGTGTCATCCAGTGTACTCATGTAATAATAGCGATGGAACAAGAACATCCATGAATAGAGCTATTGAATGTTATTGGGAGTTCTCACCGTTGGATGCCCATGGTCTCTTTTTACGTGACCAATGTCATAGACATAGACTGTCCCTGTCACATCACCGGGAAACGCAGCCGCCCTTCGACCCTTGGACCGGGCCAGTCCTTGACCCACTCCAAATACTCGGGAGTTTTCTCTTGAGATGCCACTCTCCTGAGCTGAGCTCCCAGATACTCAACTGATGGGGGAAGGACCCCTTTCTAGATAGGATGCATCCCAGCAGGACTTCCTCTGTTTTTAAATTCGAATTTGTCCAGGGTGATTTTTGGAGTGCGCAAGGGTTCGGGTCACCAAAAATTCTCGTGTCAATGATTCTGAACACCCAATTTGATCCATGTGTTTTCACCAACGGTCAAAAGTCATATAGTAAGTAATTCTTTTCATGACTGCAGCATCTAAGTCAATCCTGACTTGAAAGGCACAGTTGGTGATCACCCAGTCAAAAACAGATTATGAAGTGATCACCACTTGTTGGCTCACTTATACCCACTAGTGATCTTGAAAATACTTGTACCAATCCACTTCAATATGTTGATTTCGGATGATTTCATATATTTCATAATCGATCTGCTGAGCCGACAGTGAGCCAAGTGGGTACCGGGCTTTGAGTCACCAGAAATCAGAAATCAGGCTGTACCCTCTGGTAAACTAACATGGCTGCCTGGAAAATCCACCATTTTGTTGGGAAACCCTGGGAAATGATCCATTTATGACGGATTTGCCATTGCCATGTTAGTTTACCAGAGGGTACGCACAACTTCCATCAGCCTCAAATTGTTGGAACCGACACAGGCTGCAGCAGTTTCTGCTGCACCAAGGGGCTGCAGCACCCATAGAAGCACCTGGCTCTGCGTTCTCAGATTGGGATGGCCACATGACGGCTTTCCACCGGTGGGCACATCGTCATTCTGTGGCATCTCCTGTTGCTGCCACCGGTGAAAGTATCATCGTAAATCCTAAATGCTACTGGTATGTACTATGATGATCCAGAATCACATGACGAGGCGTTACGGACCAAAGACCTTGCATAAGCGTAATTGGTGCGAGTCCATGGCATTGTCCAAGCACCCACAAGCAGGCTACACACCCAACACTACAGCATGCTCCAAGTGAACAAGGATGATGGCCATGCATCGACAACAGCACCAGCACAACCACCGCCAAGAACAACAGCAGCAGCACCAACACAAACAGCATCCAAAGACTGATCTGACCACTTCACAGCTGCCCGTGAAGCTAAGCCGGGACCACCGAAATGACGCAACCCGCCACCTGCATCATGACAATGACCCCATATTCAACACCTGCGGCTGCAGCGAAGATTCCGAGCGGCATGCATGTCCCTTCGAAATCCCTACAACCATGAGAAATTACTGGTTGATAACACCCCCATGAAACTACAATCGTTCAGGGCAAAGAACCTTAATCAACCCGGCTGGAAGATTGCTGTGTCAATCAGCTGGCAAATCATCAATGGTGGATGTTCTCAGCAACTCAAGCTGCCCGCTGTGTGGCCCGTTGGAACCTAAGCTGACAAGCCGAACCTGGCCGTGAGCACATTCTATTTGTTCAGCACCCTCATTGGGAGGTTGGACATCCATTGGTGCAGAGAGCTGTGACCATGAAAAGCAGGTTTTCCACTTAGAGGCCCGACGATTGGCGGTCAAGATTGGCCAGCAATTCTCTGCAAGGCTGATAGGTTTCTACGGCTTCTGATGCCTTCCTGAGTGTGTTCCTGAATAGAAGCGAACTGTTCTATAGATGACGCCTTTAAACCATAGCTCGCGTTGTTTGATGTCACCTCCCTATCCCTACATAGGGGCATCGTTTTGCTTCGTGACCAAGCTTTAGAGGAATGTAGCACTTTCAACTCCTAACACAGCTGCAGGGTGTTGCAGGTATCACTTTGGACTACTATATATCTTGAAGAAAACCCCAGCCTTGCTTCCAAGTGCAAAAACCTGGGATCTAAGACGCTTGTGTGTCAATACTGGTACATTGGCAAACTTAGACAGTGGCAGACTTTGGCAGCTAGACAACGCTTCTGGGATGTTCCTACACAGAGCTGTCATTAAACAAACATACAAGAAATATGTCAGAAAAAAAAAAAGAAATTCCCATCCAAGGACTATGAGTTTTCATCACAAGGACTATGAATTTGGGGTGTGCAAACTGGTGGTTTATTACTATAAATGACTATAAATGGATGATTTGGGGGTACCCCTATTTTGAGAAACCACCAACTTGACATTCCTATCCACTTGATCCACCACACCACGGCCTGGAGCAGGTTTGATCCATGATGCCATGACACCGCCGGCCCCTTGGCGGCACGGAGTGCACGGAGATGTACTGAGAAAGTCACCACGCACCGTGGCACCAAGTGTGGCATGATGTGCCATGGTCTTCCTTCATCTAAATGATTGCTGTTGGCACAGGTTGCAAGAGGGGCTGAACACAGCGGTTGTGCTTGATGACTTTGAGCTCCGATGGCATCAGTTTTGCCTGCACCTTTCAAATTAAAAAGTGACGAACTGCCATGCGCATACCTTCTTCCGTTGCCCAGAAACAAGCTGTGACAACATGCTGATGTTGTAGTCATAGTAAGCTTCATGTCTGTTGAACTGAAACGCTGGGCTCTTGTAAGATCAAGGGACTGCACATGCCAAGATTTTGAACCGCGGCGCAGGAAATGGAGACATGGGAGGAAGGCGTCCATTGGCCTGGCCAGTCCTCATGCAGTCAACATCTAATTGGTGTTTGTGTTTGCGTCCTGAAATGTGCAAATGCAACGCTCCTTTATTCCCAGTCAATTTGCCCCATACTGTGACATGTTACATACTTTGTGGATGCATTGTATGTTGCATGTATGTCAATGTGTGTAAAATTGCGACACATTGTGTATAGTATACATGTATGTATGTATAAAAAAAATATATACATATGTATAAAGACATTTGTGTACAGGTATGTCTACTGTATTGTACACGCATGCTATTGTATGCGATTGTAAGTGGTACAATGTGATTGCATGTGACGGTGACAGGTCATGTCAGATTTTGTGATCGTGACTCAAAGTCGGGGGCGAGGGTGTCACTTCAATTGTCCCAATGTCAGAGCAGCTTGGGTGTCTGAAATTAAATAGATGCGCGATGCATTCTGTTGTACACTGGCCACCGATTGATAACGCTTAATTAAACATTACAGTACACTGTTATACGTTTCGCGAATAGCGTAGGGTGTTCGTGTCAATCTCTCCATGGTAAGCAACTTGCGATGGTCATCATCCCTAATTACTGATAAAGCTATTCGGTGTGGCAGGGTTTCTTGTTGGTCAATGCCCACCAGTGCCAATGATTGTTGCTGGTGTGTTCTCAGCCAGCATTGATTGGCCAACAATAATGGCCAATCATTATGAGCAACCAAGCAACCATTAGGTCCGTGTCTTTCAACATAATCACTTGTCACATATTGTTGGTTAGCATTTCTTTCCATATTTGGTGGTGATCAGCCATTTTCATTGGTAGTCCGCCCCTACCATTTCCATCTAAAAAAGCTCGCACCACTCACTTTGAGGCAGGAGATTCTTCACTGGTAGGTTCAGGCTGCCAAACAAAGATGATCTAGGGTTACATCCAGCAAACTGCCTATATGTAATACTCAAACATTGTTCGTACTACAGCTAATAGTGGCAAGTAAACGCTAGAATCAGTTGGTTCATAGCTGATATACTGGTCTGTGCTGGTTGACCACGACGCGTTTCGGTCGATTGCGCTAGATCAAAATGGCAAGGAAAAGCACAAGTATTCACAGGGAAATCATTGTGAGCTTCCCCAAAGGCCAAGCTAGCAGCTAGCGGGGCGACTTTGGATATTCTTTTGAAAAATCAGCTGCAGTCGCGGCACATCTTTTTTCCAAAGCCTTTCTCGCCACCTTTGTAGGTTTTTCTTTTGTCACGGCATAAGCATTTTTCACCGTCCAGAGGGAAACCCGCAGGCCCCGTATCAGCGGATCAAATTGCCGAAAAGCATCCCCTGACCAGGTCAAGAGAAAGGGCTTTGTGCAACGTTGAAATCGGAAAATAGTACCATCTGCTAATCTGTTTCATGTTGTTTGACAGTGTTTCGACATGAAGAAAATGGGAGTGTTCCATGCATCACATGATCTCACATTCTTCTTTTCTCATTTGAAATCCTCATGGGATGCACCATCCCAGGAACCAATGTGACATCAATCCTACCCACCTTTACTAAGCTAGTCATCCGTTGTGTCCTGCGAAAGTTACACAACAAGAAACTTCCCCAATTTGCCTAGTGCATGTCCATGGCCCCACTCAGAGTTAGCTCGACAACTTGGGTCAGCTATGGGCATCGGTGCTGGAATTCTTCCGGCAGCTGTCTGATCTGCACCGGTGATGTTGCGACCACATCGTATCAACATCGTAAAGTATACAAGAAAATAGTGTGATATGACGATATGATGTTGATATGATGTCCAGTGTCCAACATGATGTATATCAATGATCAACAATCATAAAACAAGATGTCCATCATTGTCCAGCGTCCAAGCAGTCTTTGCACTTGGTACTGTATTAACAATTCCAAACTGCTTTGCATGTGCCATGTACGAAAATGCATGCGAAAACATGATGTGACAATATCGTGTGTTGTGATACAATGCTACACAACAACATCGATGAATCAAATAACCAGTCAATCTAAATCACAAAAACGCAATCTTGTGATATCTCGCGTCACATTATATGCCTTCAGCATTGATAGGCACGATATGTCGTATATAGTTCCAGGCCCTGTATCAGCTGACCATATACAGCTTTGTGCAAAGCCACGGCGTGTCCCCAAGTCACTTGCGGTCTCCCTAGCAATAATGTCTACCCAGGATCAATAAACCCCTGGTTTATTAATAGGGGGTATCCCCTAAAAGCCTTGGTTTTCCATTAAAATGGGAACCCCCCTAGTTAATCAACCAGGGGTTTATTAATCCTGGGTAGCCATTAATGGTTATGAACAGCTGGCTGCTTGGTATCAGCATGGACGTGGACAAACCCATATGAGAATCTCAACATCCCGGCGCCTGACCAGCCTTGGGCGGCGTTTGTGCCAGGAAGCTCCTCCACGCGTCATGGACAACGCACCCCCCATCCCCTTGGAAATGGATGGTTTGGCCATAAAACATGTCGCAGCTGGTACATTCCCTGGCTCAGAGGTTACGCAACTGCAGAAAGAGACCTCCATGGCTACCAGTCTGCTTTACTTCTTCAATTGCTCTTGCATAGGGGTCAACTTAGCAAGAACATGGACATCCCCAAGAGCTCTGTGTGCCAGGTAGCCCAGATTGTTACCAGCTGCGACCACCTCCTTGATTCATAGATATGAGCAGCCAAGAAGAAGGACAGAACATTGAACCCTCACGCGTTCGTGGCTTCTCCCAATGGTACCCTGCAATTAGAATGTGAACTGCCCAGCCTGGGAGGATGGACTTGTGGAACGTGTACCCGTTGGCAGTGTCCATACAAAAGCGGTACACTTGGCTCCGCTGCTTACGAGACTTGACCATGCCTCCCAGTTTTTCAAAAACAGGAAAAACCGAAGGCAATGTTCGCAAAGTGCCTTGACGTGCATCCCCACTTAGCAAGTGCTTACTATGGTTACAGGGTTGGAACTACCTACCTTGCAGGGAATCACACTGAGTTTACCAAATCGGAGGTATGTGACCAACTGTCGCTCTGCCCGCTGCGTCCTCCCTCCATTTGCAGCCTAGCGCGGAAAGTGTTGGGAAGGCGACAGCCGCAGTCAATTGGATCAGTTGCGGAATGTAAATGGCCTCCCGCTGACACCCAAGCAATATTGAAACCATGGTCACATGGATGTCATGTGCCACATGTGGATTGATCATCGGAAAACGGGACCATGTCAGCCAAACATCTCATGAAAACTACTTGGATGCTGCAGAGATTGAGAGTTAGGCACATGAAATAAACAAAGACCCATATAGGTGAAAAAGTGGACAGATTAAATAGAACAGAAGGCAAATAGGCAAATAGGTGACTACGCATATTATGTTTATGCTAGATAGACAGACTAACCGCAGCTTGGAAAAACAAACAAGTGAGTTGAGCGAATTAGAATACTAATAGATAGGAAGGAAGGTGGATGAGCAAAATGCGACGCATGCCAGCCGCGTGGAAGGAAGGTCAAACATCTTTGCCAAGTGCGTGTGAGAACTCCTTACATTGTTTATTTTAAATTGGCAACATGGGCTTCCATCAACCGAAAGTGGGCATGGGCTACCAAAGAGACTGACACACTTTTTCTCATGCATTGAAATCCGTTGGAATGCCTTGCACCTACACGGACCGATGCCGATGGCTCGCAATGAATAACTGAACCTACCAGCAATTCTAGGGCATTCCCACTGCAATGAACAATCTTCGGGCATGGCAACCATTTTGGACGGCCCAGTGGGTTACTGTTTCGCGTTGTACTATTTCTGCTGTGCCAAATCCTTTCGGAACATGCTGTATCTCCTCTGACGTTCCGAAAACCTGCATATTCACCATCACTTCACCATCAATTCACCATCATGTAATGATGATTTGATCGTCATTTCATTATCATTTCACTACTTTGGGCCTTGCAGTACCTGTTTAAAGGCAAACAACACGCAACCTGCAGCAGAAGCAACAAAACCATCGCCCGGCTGCCTCCGGAAATCTCGGCCCGGCTGCCTGCAACATGAGACATGGAGGTTTAAGCCATGCGGGATCTAGTGATGACTCACAGCATGGATGACTAACATATGCTGGATCTAACCATCTGGTGATCTAGTTATCAAACATTTGCACAAATGATGACTCAGCAGTTGATGATGATCAGCATTTCGGAAGACGTTTTTAGAGAGTTCGATCTTCAACCATCCCTCCTTGCTGAACAGTAGGATAAAATAGAAATATCATCGAGCAAAAAAGTTGCGCAAGCTGAGCCGAATAGCAAGCGATGTGCCACAGCCATGAGCAGTGGTGTATGTATCACGTAGTGATTGACAATCACATATTCATCTATGAATACTCCAACAGCGGATAGAGAACACACGTGCAATGAACTTCACTTGGTATTTTTACATTGACTTCATGAACGCTCTGTGACATCCACACAACTCATCCCCGTGCCTTCCGGCAGCAGTCAAAACAATCTCAGCTGACTATCATATTTCATCATCCTACTCACTCTGGGAGTATTACCGTACTTTCTCTGGAAATAGGACCTCGTTGCCCTTACACACTAGGGAAATACTTATCGACCAGCCAAGAGATGAAACATGGTGAAAGACAAGAAGTCAAGATGGTCTTGGTCATCCCCGGAGTAAATGGCAATAGGCTGGGACAAACCATGTGGAGATCCAAACAGGACGGGTTCCTGTCAGGTGGTAGCCGGTTCAAGGCTATTGAGGAGTTGGACGATGTTCTTATTGGCGAATTGACGCTTTCATCATTCAGAGAATCGCCAGTGACTAATCAACCAATAGATCCATATAGATCCACCATAGGTCAAAGTGCTGAAAGCAATTAACCAACCAATAGATCCACCGCAAAAGTGCTGAAGTGGACGCTGCAGACTCCAAACGATCTAATCTGGTTGGTGGTTTCAACCCCTATGAAAATCTTACTCAACCAGCTATTTGTTAATAACTAATAGGGAAAATACAAAATGGCAACCAGCTATTAGTCAACCACTAAGCTATTTTGCCAGCTATGAAAATACTACTAACCAGCTATTAGTCAACCAGCTATTAGTTCACCTATGAAAATATTACTAACCAGCTATTTGAAATCACCAACCACTAATTCTTTGAAGCTGCGATGTCAGTCGTCCCCTGGCCCTTCCCGTCATTCGCCTTGGAGGCCGTCAAGGGCGCTTCCTGGAGGCGAAATCGCTAACCGCTTCCCGGTCTCCCCAACGATATCCCAACGGCATCCCCCAACTCTCCAAAGCGATTGAAATTCGTATTCTATTTTTAGTAGGTATAACTGGTTGGTGGTTGCAAACATTTTTTATTTTTAGTAGTAGTTACTATAACAATTGGTTGGTTGACTAATATTTTTCACTCAATTCATTGAAATTCTTCAATTTTAGGAGCAAAAACATCAAGGATGCGGTACTCGATTGATAGATATCTCCATGTTTAATTTGCTTTTTTTTTTTGCGGAAAGGATGAACTTCAGTGATTTCTATCAGAAGGGATGCTCTCGGCACACAGCAACAAATGTCGTGGATTCACTCTGAGTGCCTTTGTGGTATTCACAATTGCAACTATTTTAAGAGACCACAACCAGAAGAAAAACTTATCAAACCGTCATGTTTATCAACTACTATTGACTATGACAAGGTATGGTGTTTTTTAAAATAAGGGACCCCCAAATCATCCAACACTAAGAATTATCAGCAATAAACCAAACCATACATCTTTTTGGGTCTTCTATTTTGACAAACCCCTACATGTCTGCAGCCACAGTTCCAACCACTGTGAACATTAACCATCACCAGTGGTCTTACAAAAAATTGACTTACATCAGTGACTCAAGGGCAATCTATCACAGTTTTAAGATTTTGTGAGCAAATGATTCCAGGGAATTATAGGGAATAATAGCCTTGATAACCAGTTTCTAGGGGAAGCAAACAGTTCATGACTCACCAAGCGTTCAATCCCGGTCAACTGGAGCGACACGACCATGACCCGCAGCACTCACCATCGATGGAGCCATCAACAGCAGTTCGGTGCTACCAAAAATCCTTTGTATCAAGCGAAGAAGCCAGATTTATCCAATCTACCATCAATTAGTTTACCAATCTATAGAATGAACACCAATCGATGATCCAATCATTCATTTTCCAGAATCATTTCAAACAAACACAAATTCCAACTCCAACTGATTCATTTCCCATCATAAATGACAATTACAACTTCAAACAGACCAACTGATCTGTTGATCCGCATTATAACTCCATTATAACTTCAATTCTTCTGTTGATCCAACTGATCTTCGAAATCAAACAGCAGCTCAAGCCTCGTCTCGGGATCCGCCAGGACCTGGCGCGGACCCCTCCGGACGCCAGCGGTGCAGCTGGGTGGCCATGATTCGAGCATCTGCTTAACGTGCCCGGTAGGGCATATCATGCGACAGGCATGATAGGTATGATATTAGATAGTGATGGTATTATCAACTATATTAACTATATAACTAAAGAACTTATTGATCGTATGAGATTGGATTAGATTTATATCAATCATAAAATATCTATGATGATGGGTATGATAGTAGATTAGATTTACAATCAAGATACGATGCTATTAGAACTTATCTGTAGAAATGACTTAGAGTTATCATTCACTTCGAATTGGTATGACATTTTGCTTGATTTATCATGATTAGGCACATCGATGTGCGATTTAATTTTTCCGAAGCGGTATAAAGGAAACCATATATGATCAATCGGACCATCGTCGAGGATCAAATGATTTGAAAGTCAAACGACTCATCTACAAACCCAAGCAATGCATGGGATTCACATTGCAGGAAACTGCCGGGAATATGAATGGAGGGAACTGATGACCACTGGGGGCTCATGGCGAATCATGGCGATCCAAGCAGCCGCTTTTTTACTCACAATATGCTGCACCCTCCACCACCAGGCTCTTTTCGTCCTGCTGGTTCTGGCGTGGGCAAAGGCCCATCGACGCCAGTATCTCCATACGTGGCTGCTGCAAGAATTGGCAAATCGCTGCACAAAAAGCGAACGAGCGACCAGGGATTGTCAATGACATAGCCTTAGCAGAAAGGTTGAGAAAACAATCTGCACGAGAACGTGCACAGCAATTGATTTGCCAGGTTGACTTGTGTCATTACTTCAAACAAAGACATGATCCAAAAGGAAATGCATTCATATTGTGCAGGCAAAGAAAAACATAATTAGATCTGTGTAGACCCTGGCAAGCAAAATACTGTGGTGTCCGAGACTGGTACTATCCGCTAAAAGATAATCTATCACACACACACAAACACACATCAAACACCAGCATGAACAAACAACCAAAGCTAAAGGCAATGGCCAGAAATGATGGGCGGTATTTCATGCTTGGGGAATGCACACAACAAACTCATTTATTAGCATTGAACCACTAGCTAATAGTTTAAGGTTCATGCGCTGTGAAAGTTGTCCAGCTTTGAACCTGCCAGGCATGCTTCACCAGTGCCAACAGCACCATGTGACAACCACAAGCGTAGCTATCTCCAACGGCGTCCACCAACTCACCATGACCACCCCCCTGTTGCCCAGGAGCGATGTTCCGTGGCCCAGAAATGGGGCTCCAGCACATCCTGCCGGTGGCCATTCAATTCTGACAGAATGAAGGATTGCTATGGATTGCTGGGGATTGTTTGCTTGGTTGCGTGGGTGGATGGATGGATGGATGGCTGCATGAATGGATGGATTGACGGATTAATGGATGGATGGATGGATGGATGGATGGATGGATGGATGGAAGCCTGTTGAAACTTGTAACCCACAAAGTAATAATACGCCATCACATGCAGAACATCGATGCTGGTTCTTCATTGGGAAATGGGTCCCCGGATGACCGCTTTTTAAAATCATTTTCCAACGGACACTTGGCATGGTCAGTTCCGAGAGCGGCAAGCAATCCCGATTTTTCTAGCACAATTGCAATTGACCAGTTGGGTACAACATTTGGGTCTGTCCGGGAATGGGTTCCTTCTGTTTGAAAGTGCCCTCGTGAACATCCTAAAAAATTGTGGATGGCCCACAGCCAGATTCTACTGCTCATATCTGTTGGTCACCTAAAATGTGTGCCACATGAACCCAGATTTTTGGCATATGTTGCATTATAATGACATATTTCCAACTTTTTTCTACCACTGGTTACCCATGACTGTCGGACGATCAACACGCAGCACCTGGGTAGGATGAAATGCTGCAAAAATATCGTAAGCCGTGAGCATTGACTCATGATTGTGTGGACCATCCGCCGTAACACTGCTGTTTCTTGTGGGATATAACCGAGCTAGGCACTGCCCAGGATGGTGTATCAATGTTAATCAGGCTTCATTGGTATGGTTGATCATGATTGTTTAGTGCTCAATAAGTCTGGTTATCATGATTATCATGGTTGATCCATGAGTTCGGTTCATGTGATGACAGTTTAACCATGATTGACCATACTTTACCATGATTGTTCAGTGCTCAAAAAAAAACGTTGATCCCTGCGGTTATACTAAACAATTTACATTAATCATGGTTATATTGGGAATTCGCTAGAATGGAAGGTTAACATGACCACTGGTGCTTGGCTCAAGTTTTGTAGGCTAGCACTAGGGTACTGCCTTCTAAGAATGCTAGACCTGCGTCACAATGGCAGCACCGCATTGGGTGCTGGTTCTGGCGATTACCACATTTGCGGGTCCCCTGACGGCTCTGGAACATTCTTGGTTCTGGTGGGTTTCATCTCCACCAACTCGGGATAGCAGCAGAGACTTGCCTGAGGATCCCTTGGGTGATAGCACTGGTTTTCTTGGGGGGGAGGCCGAACCCTCAGATGAACCGAAAACCGAAGGGTATGCCCACATCTGGGGGTACTCTGTCCTGCATTTTGATGTGAAATCCTGGTTTGGCCGGGCGTGGTTCAGCACACCGCTCGCCCCTGGGCAATTGACCGACTCGGAGTGCTCACTTGCGGAGACTTCTGGCCTTGGGTAGGCTGGGGTGTACTGATCACCCTTGCCACCTCCATTTCTTTTCTGTGCCTGTACATTGTTCTTTCCATTTGCCGACCGATCCGGTCGTTCTGCACCTGCTGTTGCAGACAGACACGAGCAGTCGCTAGAGAGGTCGGGGAGTTCCTTCCTGAACTGCAAGTAGGAGGCAAGTACGAGGTACTCAAATTCCATGGCCCCAACACTCGTGAAGGAATCGAATCAGAATTCTATCAAAGAAGCGTGAAGGGTCGTGGATCTCAAAGAAAACCGAATGATGTAGTGATCATGCTCGAAGAACAGGTAGCGAGAATCAAGCCCGATTGTGACCATTGGGCAAGGGTAGACCGAGTACGAGGTAATCAAATTCCATGGCCCAAACACTCGTGAAGGAATCGAATCAGAATTCTATCAGAGAAGCGTGAAGGGTCGTGGATCTCAAAGAAAACCGAATGATGTAGTGATCATGCTCGAAGAACAGGTAGCGAGAATCAAGCCCGATTGTGACCATTGGGCAAGGGTAGACCGAAATGGGTTATGGATGCGCATCAGGGAGGTTAAAGGTTCTTCTTCAAGACCCCTCCGACAACTTTTGGAGAGAGAAGGGAAAATTCACCTTTGCAGGGATTGCCAGTGTCCCTTGGAGATTGCGCCAACACCTGGACTCCATTGCAAGACCTACGCCGCCATCGATTCCAACGGGCTGGTCGATCTAGGAGCATATGCAGGTATGAGTGCAAGACGTCTAGCCGTACTCCTGGGTCGATGGGTGAAGAGACTACTCAACGTAGTTCAGTGGATGCTTTACCACTTGAGTGGCATGTCCCTCTTGAGAAAAGTGTGCAAGAAAAGGGACCCGGTCCGGGTTATTCAAGAAGGCTCAGTCGTCAGACCTCTTGATCCGGATTCTGAGTCCGAGGCAGAACCTATCGAGGATCCGTGTGAAGCGGTCCTAGTCGGACTTGAACACAGTGGGAAGCCAAGGGCTTTGGCGACCGATCCCTGCCTTGACCAAGCATCAGGAGACAATGTTCGACTCCTGGAATCAGACCGCTCTATGTCCGATGTACGGGATAGGTCTACTGTTCGTTTGTGTGACCATCATCGTCAGCTTTATACAGCAGCCTGTTCCGGGCGGAAGTGTAGTGTACTGTCTTGCTATGAGCCCGTTGCCGGGTCCAAGCAGGGAGTTCCTCTCTGCCGCTGTCACCTTATGGAGATAGGCACTGGGGCACGGCCTGCGAGAAAGGTTAGCTGGCACGATGAAACCGGCACCCCTCGTTCAGAGGCGCCTAAAGAGAGCAGCCAACCTCCATCCCCACGAACACCGAAAAAGGTCCCGGTCCGGAACCGTTCTTCCTCTGCGGAGCCTCGTGCACAAAGTCAGCATAGGATCGAAGGGGCCCTGGTTCAAGGAAGTTGTCTGGTACTTCTCCGGCCACAGTGCCTCCAGATCCCCACCAGACCCCCTCGGTGGACGATCTGGTTTGGGGAGATTCTTGGGTACGACGATCAAGGAAGGGCTCAGGAACGAGTGAGGGTTGCCATCCCAAAGTTGGGCCTCACAGGCTCCGTACTGATTTCTCAGGTGCGTTCCGCACCCAAGATGAGTGCAGCTAAGAAGATCAGCCGGGATTGGGTCCAGACTTTCTTGATGTCAACACATGATGCAGAGACAGCTCAGGGAATCTCCCTCTTGGTCAGCCGGGTTGACGATGACCAACTTGATGTTCTGGAGGAGTGGGAAGGTCGACTAACCGATGGATCTTGGTTGGCTGATTCACAGCAAATGACTGGAACCGCTTTAGCTAAGGAGATCTTGCCGCATTCTGACGCTTATTTGGTACTCTCAGAAGACGCCCCTCAGAAAGACGACTTCATGACACCACCTAGGCCAGCCACCTCTGCTGAGACCGAAGAGAGTCACAGCATCAAGTTTCCATCATATTCCTCTCAGACCCCAGTTGAAACACAGAGCGCCATCATCGCCGCAAAGGAAGCATTGGCGCAATATGACCCCTCTGAGGTCGATGAGGGGATCGTCCAGACCATAGCTTCAGCATTTGATGTCGAGCCATCACAACTTGGATTTGAGGAATCAGCAAAAGCTCACGCCCAGGAAGAGACGGCATCTGCTGAAGGGCTGACCGAACCCCCTGGCGCTCCGCCGGGCTTGCCTGAGCCAATCGAAACTGTTGCCCCGTCCGGAGCTTCCAAGGGCCTGGTTGCACCGATGTTCCAACGGTCCACAAACCCTCTTCTGCGTCGAGATTCGACTGGGGCGAAGAGTGCCAAGATCAACCTCTTCCCAAAGAGTGGAAATGAGTCCAAGGCGTCCCCCCTTCACCCGGCTCATCGAACAGGTGCGAGTTATGGGGAGTCATTAGGGAGTTCCTCCCAGATCCAGAATGCTGACAGGATCATTCATGCCATTGACGGCCTCCGAAAATCCCAGGACGAGGACAAAACTCTGGTGAAAGGAGCATTGAGCTCTATCAAGGAAGCTGAGAAGATGGATGTATTCCTCGCACGGGGATGTGGGACGTTGTCAGTGGAAATTGCAGACGGAGTGTATGGGAAGGAACTCTTCCACGCTGGCAAAAGAATTGCCCAACATGCCAGGCATATGCTGCACACCATCAAGTGGCCGGTGCTCATGACGAATCGTCTTCTCCTCGGAATCTCAGGGCTGTGGTGGGGAGGACCAGAGGGTTACACCATCCATGCCAGCGACTGCGTGACTGCTCGATCCGAGCAGATCGACAATTGGGTGCCGAATTCGGACCATAAGGCAGAACCACGCAGCAAGACACCTGGGGTTTTTAATACCTGGTTGAGATACGCCGAAAACTCGGTCCGAGTTTTTGGTTCCTGTTATGGCACCGAGCACATTCAGGAACGCCTCGATTGCTTGCAAGCTCTGAAAGAAGCTCATGAGGAAGACGAACATGCCTTTCCAGCTCGTTACTGCATCGACCTCTTCGAGGAGCTAGCAGCGGTATGGTGTGAGGAGGTCCGTGAAAGCCGACGCCGGCTCTGTGCGCTGCTCGGAACCGAGAACCCAAGGTTGGAAGATCTCAAGCTACTCGCCCTCGCTCCGGGGGTCGCAGGCCAAGCAAACTTTCAGTTTCCTCGAGTGTGGGACCTGGGTGATCCATCTGGTTACTATCAGACTGTTGTCGTCCCTCGCCAAGAGCGACAGATGTCACGGCTGCTGCACAAGCAGCTTCACGACCACAACTTGAAAACCAAGAAGACAGCTGGTCCAGCTGATGAACCTGGCTCACCCAACCAAGATCCAGACGGCCGAGCAGGGAAAGCCCCAAAGCTCAATTTGAAAGACAAAGAGCCCGTGGCGCGAACAGCCTACCCTGCAGGGAAGCGTCTCCAGCAAAGCGAAGCTTCACGGTCCGTGGAGCACGCTCCCAAAGACCCGAAGACAGGCAAGCCCATTTGCTGGGATGCGGCCACTCATATGGGGTGTTCAAAGGGTTCCAAATGCCCACATGCTCATGAGCCTCTGCCAGGCTTGGCCAAGTTGGATTACACAGTTGCCATGCAAGTCATTCGAAGGGGCGGGCTAAAGGGCGGCCCAAAGATCGACCCGAAAGAAGTTGATGGACGAGTAGCCCAGTTGAGGCAGCAAGCCCAGACAGAGCTCGACGAGAAAAAGCAACCAGCCAAACCCAGATCCAAGGGGAAACCAAAAGGCAAACCCAAAGCCGGAAAAGGACATGATGAAGACGGCAAAGCCGGGAACTCCTGGGAGGTACCAGAGGATTACCAGGGGCCATTGACGAACCTAGAGCATGAGCTCCAGGAAGCGGTTAAAGGCCCAGATTCCACATGGCTGGAAGTTCCTTCTGGCAACTACGAGGAGGAGGAGCCTGCAAAGAAACAGGAGCAGTCTGAGGAAGAGCTTGAACGATTCAGGAAGTGGGAGAAGATTGTCTCCTCTGAGGAGTTCCTCCCTCTCAAGGATGCCACCGACTACCTCAAAGCCCACGTTACTTCTCGCATCCTAAATGCTGAGGAGCAAGGGGTTGCCCTCTCTCTTGACACGTGTCTGGAAGAAGCAGCTGAGGATGGTCATCCCGCACTGGCGGAAGAGGCTTGCCAGATCCTGGGATCTCTCAACACTCAACCCAAAGCAGGGCATCGGTCCGATGCCGAATTCACACCCCCTAAGTGGGCTGAGGGGATTGGGCTAGGAGAACTCCAGCTCAGCGGAGACCTTGAAGAGTTTGGCCCCGTGCCCTACAAGGACTACCAAGACAAAATTGTCACCGACCTCTCAAAGGTCCCCGTTGCAGAGGGAGCCGAAGTCGAAGAGAGACAATGCCTGCCTCTGCATGTTGGGATCGGTTTGGCCTTGGCGGCAGATCCTGCCGCTAGCACTGAGCAGATTCTTGCCCAAGCAGCCGCACTGCGCCATCAGCTCTGGAGTGAAGCAGCTCAAGTTCATGCACACTTAGGGGACGCTCCTGCTTGGATATCTGACACTGAGCATTTCCTTCGACAAAACATCCATGACTGCCTGTATCCACATCACGAGAAGGATTACAGGGTGCTCCAGACCTTGTCGGGAAACATGCTGGATGGATGTACACTCGTTGTGTTGAGGATCTCATACTTTGGCCGGCTTGAGGTTGACCTCTTGCACGGCAAAGATGCAGAGCCTGGGAAGCTCATCTACGTCACAATTCACAGGGGGCATATGCGGCTGCTCCAGCCCGTCTTCCCCGAAGAGCTCTACCGAGGTCTGCACCAGTGCAACAAAGTGACACGCATCCTCCATGTGGAACCCTGGGGGGAAGCATTGGACCGAGGAGCCGAGGAAGATGCTTTGGTGCCAGCTAAGTTCCCCACGTGCGCAAGATGTCAACAGCAACAGAAGAAGCCCTACCGGGTGGGACAGGCCACACCCAAACCGCCACCTTCATTCGAGGCATGCTTGCACGATGACCCACAAGCATTGAGCAACGCTCCGTTGCCGCTTCGTCGTCGGATGGCTTTTGCTTACGGCCCAGTGGGTCAAGAGGTCTATGCTGGCTGGGCTGGTTGGACTAAAGGCCTGGAGTATCAAGGCATCAAATGCGCAGAGCCCATTGAATACTACGAGGATCCCCTGAAGCAAACCGGGTACAAACCCGAGCATGACACCAGAGACCAAGCGGTTCGAGATCGGCTTTTAGGACTTGCGGGTGCTCCACCCGGACCAGACATCCCAAACACATGGCAACTTGGAGTTGTTTGCACATCGTTTTGTGGTCATCAACTGGTGAACGGTGGCACCCGCACTTGGGACAACCCCTCAGGCGATGGAAGTCGGCCTTCCGAGGTCCAAGGCAATGAAGATGCGGAGTTCGCCGCGGAGCTAGCTACCCGCCTTTATGACAATGGTCGCCTTTTCTGCATTGAAAGCAGCGCTCCCAGTGGACGTTACCCCAAGCTATGGGATCTCCCTTGCATGCAAAAGCTGAAAGCGAAAACAGGGGCAAAGATTGTCCCAATGGCCATGTGTGCATGGGGCTTAGCACCTCCGGGTGCTCCACCTGAGGAATTCCATCGCAAGCGATCATGGTGGATGGTCTCACCCGAACTGTACCCATGGGCGTTGCTGTTTCTAGGGAAAGCTTGCCCAGGACCGTCAAACCATCATGTGCACGTGCCCCTCAAGGGATCCAGTCCGTTGCCAGGTGTCCCCCTCACTCGCATTGCCCAGCAGTACGCTCCAGCTCTTTGTGCCGCTTGGGGCATGGTAGTCAAAGCCGCATTCGAAGAATGGGATTGGGCCACCTACCTCCAACAGAAGAAGTCCTTTGATGCTTTAGCCGCCTGTTGGCAAGACCTGAGCCAAGTTCCTTGGCCTACTGACCCAGCCAACACTCTGCATCGCACTCTGGGCGCCGCTCCGGCGACTGCAGGGGCTATGCCTCAATACATCTGCTGCCCCGGATGTGGCCCCCAACAACCCACCGATGGGCAATCCAGCTGCCCGGTGTGTGATCACCCGGTTCTGGGTCCTTCCCAACAACCTGCAAGGGGGGGGAGAGCCTGTTTTCCGTCCAAGCACACCACTTATAGGGCAGGCGACACTGCTTGGTCAGAGGAACAGATCCCAGAAGGCTTAGCAGAACGGTACCTGTCAAAGTGCAAGGAACCATTCTCCTTGGAAGTGGTCAAGGAAGCTGCTGCACTGGGCAATCAGCTCCTGATTGCCTTAGGTTCAGTAGAAGCAGCCGCCGGAGGAGTGAACCAAGCGAGGCTTAAGATTGACGGCCAGCATCTCTCAGCTGCCCAAAACCGATCCCTCAAGGGCCTCTCACCAGAGCATGCAGATTACTTGCATGACTGCGCCGTCAATGGAGTACCGAGCAGAGCTACTTCAAACCCACAGAGAGAAAGGGCGAAGAACCACGGCTCAGTGAGAGGCTACGAGCAAGAGCTTCTTCAAAAGGCGTGGAAAGACGCGTACTACGGGGCTGTGTTACTGTGCTCCACAGAAACTGAGGACGAGAGCCTGAACCAGCAAGTCGAAACCCTCTTGGTCCAAGGGGGGGTAGCCGAAAGTCCGCTTGGTCGGGTACCGAAGCAGAATCCTGACCGCGCCATTTCCAGCGAAGGACGACCTATCAACGACATGAGAGCGAGGAATAGCTTCGGGTCGAAGTACGACCATCCACCGGCAGCCCAACCAAGACACCGTGCCGTTGTTCGGCAAAGCCTTTGGTGGAGGGCGCGGCACCCTCATATTCCCCAGAGGTGTGCCAAGAGGGATGTCCCAAGGGCATTCAAGTGGCACTATGTTAGGGAGAGGGACGTCCCAGAGTTTTGCACCAAGCTCCTTGGTGTCATTATCCTCAGCTTAGTCATGGTCTTTGGCTGGGTAGGTGCCCCCGGCGAATTCGTCATTTGGGCAACAGCTGCCCAGAAACACCATGGGACGCTCCGTCCTTGGAACCCAGCCTTCAACGACATCGTCCCCTACACTAGCAGATGGCTCATGGACGACGGTGTTGTAGTTGAACCGATGGTTGGAAACCGGATCCAGAGGTCTCTGGCCGCAATGGACAAGACCATGGAGTTGGTGTGGGGACCAGGTGCCATCAATCAGGAGAAACTCGCGGAAGAGGGAGTCCCATCTCCTTCCCAGCTGCTATGGGGGCTCCACATGGATTTCGAAGAGCAGACCGTGACCCTCCCCGAGCCGAAGCGCATAAAGGCCAAATACCTCCTTCGAGAGGCCGAACTCCAAAGGGGCTGCACTCATGTCAGAACAAAGCTCATTAGGGAGCTGGCCGGCTCGGCTCAGTACTGGGCGGTCTCTGCTCCAGAGATCGCACCTTACCTGCCCGTTTTCTATCGCATGCTGCAACAAGAGCCAGGTGAACACGCCCATGTTGTTCCCCGGGGTTCCCCTGAGGAGGTGGCAAGTGCGTGGGAAAAATTTTGGGATGCCCTGGACTGGGTGAGGCTCCAAATGGAGAAACCATGGGGGTCTAGTTTCAGAGTTGCCTTCGGGAAACTCCTCCCGCTCCGGGAGCGCTTAGCACTGCCGGGGTTTGCCGCCCGCACCCGCTTCATTGGGGGCGATGCCACCTTGGAAAGATTGGGAGCGGCCGATTGGAAGAAGAAGGAGTACCACATCGCCGAAGGAGCCCCTTACTTAGAGGCCCTCTCCGCAGTTGCCGGACCTGGGGAAAACCTAGACATCATTGCGGTCATGGAGCTCTTGACACTGGTGGTCATGGCCAACCGACAGAAGAACGACTGGGAAGATCAGATGATCTTGTACGTGACTGACAATGCCAACGTCCAAGGATGGCTCAAGACTCGCAGGTCGAAGAACAAGTACATCAGGACTTTGTTGCTGCTGCTCCAGCGGCTTGAAGCAGAAAGCCGTTTCACAGTCGATGGGGTTTTCATCCGCACCTATCACAATGACCTCAATGATTGGTTAACACGTGAAAACTCCGAACAGGTGCACCTTGAGATGAGCCGGAAAGGCTGGAAACGCCTCGACCTTCAAGACGACTGGGAGTCCACCCTCAGAGCAGCAGTGCGGCCCGTTTTAAGGCTCCCAGGGGAGAAAGGGGATACCGCTGCGTTGGCTCTCCAACTGGCTCAAGGTAAAAGATCTCCCCTCAGCTTCTCTATGCCCACGAGTTGCACCTCGTTCCGAGGCAAACTGGCTCAGCTGGGATGCAGGGACACATCGGCGCTCAGCTTTGAAAGAGCTTGGCTTTCCGGGGGAGGCGAGATAGGATGTCTGAAAACGGCCGACTACCTCACCCTCAGCTTGGACCCTGAGCCCCGGAGGACTGATCTTGAAGGACACCTTCACACCATCAATGACAACCCCAACTGCACGGTCATCGTGGTTGAAGCCCCGGGGTCCTTGGGACAGACGGGATTGAACTTCATCAGCCAACTTCAAAACCGATACCCCCATACCCAGCACCATCTCTTTAACTCCTCTCACTTGGGTAGTTTCTCTGCCAGGAAGAGGCAAGTTTGGTTTCTCTCGAGGGACAAACCACTGACTAGTTCGCTCAAGCATTGGAGGGTAAAGGAGCTGAATGGTTGCTGGATGCTGCCTCTAACGAGCTTCGAAGAGGCTGGGAATCTCCTGGGCCCCCCAGACTTTATGTTCGTTCGAGAGCCCAACATTGTGACTACGGGGGATCCATGGCTACCCAGGCCATGCGGCCATCTGATCGACAAGAGGACTGGTCAGAAACATTTGGTGCACCAAGTCAAGGGAGTCGCATGTGGGCCCAGGTCGAAAGGTGACCCGATCAAAGGCCCTGGCAACACCCTCCTCGAGGACGGGTCAGGACGAGTGAGACCGCTCTTGCTCCAAGAGCTGTGGGAGATGCAAAGCGGCGACAAGACCCTCTGGGAGAAAGCAAGCGAGTCTCGCCGATCCCTTATGGTGAAGTCGGCAGTTCAAGAGTGCGGGTGGCACTGCGCCTTGAGCTTGCTCCAAGCTCTGACATGCCCTGACGACTTGAGAGCAGGGGTGCTAGATCGAGATGAGGTTGAAGCTCACGAGCAACTTGAAATCTGGTTGAAGGCATGGGGGAGAAACCCAGATAGACCATCCGAAGAACTGTACCTCACTTCATGCAAAGCCAGGGTCCCTGGGATTGCCCCCACGCACATCATTGAAGGAGTAGGAGGGCCGAAAGGATCTGTCCGTAAGAAGATCATCCAGCAACATCATGAGTCACTCGTTCAACCTGCCCAAGGATCAAAGCGTTCCCGGGATATCAAGGATATCATTCATGGGGGAAACCACACTCTTGATCACATCGCTCTTGAGGCTGTGATGTCCAAGTTGGCCGACTCAACTAGGCGCGTCTACGACTCCGGCTGGAAGCAGTGGGCATTGTTTAATTGTGGGTCGAAGTCCCCCCTTTTCCTTGACGGCGAGGGGCGGTCCGCCCGGGCCGAGGACGAACAGAGACTCATCCGCTTCGTGGTTTTCTTGCATCAAGTGATGGGTAGGTCCATTGGTGGCATTAGACAGAGGCTATCGGCGATCCGCTATGCCCACATCTCTAATGGCTTCCCCGATCCCCTTGTTGGTAGACCACGGTTATGGGCTGC
>VSDK01010772.1:191620-202830 GCA_009767595.1 Symbiodinium kawagutii | reverse complement strand
CACCACCAAAGCCGCCGAGCCCAACACAAGGGGCCAGGACCGGTGATCCACCGGGTGGGACGTCTGGAGAGCACTAAGCAAGAGCACAGGAGCACTACATCGGCAGTCCACCAGGAACAGGTGAATCCAACGAGGAGGCCGGTCCGGCCCCTCCCTCGAGTGACGACTTCGGCTTCAACGAGGAAGAGATTGACTGGGGAGACAATGCCGATGACGACAACGATGATCGGACAGCTGAGGAGAAGCGTGAAGATGCAGAGCTTCTGAGAAGCACGAAGGCCAACATCGAAGCTTTCCTTCGTGCGCCACCGGAGTTGAAGAAGGAGCTGCGCTCTCAACTCTGGAAGCGTTGCTGCCAGAAGCTCCAAGCGCTCCGCTTGGACCAACTTGAATTCAAACCCCACGAGGGCAAGTTCCAAGCTGACCTCAGAGCGGGGTTCAGTTATAAGGAAGCGGTTTACTTGCAGAAAACCCGTGACCGCGCTGCTCGCCATCACGCGAGCCTGGCGAGAATGCCAGGAGTCACAATGGATGACCTCCCCAGGTCCTGGGGAGGGGACGAAGAAGGTGGCGGAACCAAGCTGCGCCCAGGGTTTCTGAAAGAAAAGAATGCGAAGAAGGCCCAGAGGAAGCGTGAGAAGAGTTGGATTCGAGGAACTCAGACATCTTCCCGAAGATCCTTTGGGTTCTCAGCAACATCCTCTGGACATCAGGGTACGGCACAACCCGTCACACCAGTCAAAGCAGGAAGCGGCGGGGATGCCATCTCCATCATCAGCCGCTCCTCCCCCCGCGGCTCCAGCCCAAACCTACACTCCTCAAGGAACAGGAGATGATGAAGATTGGGGAAGCTGGAAGCCGCGCTACACGGCAGAAGAGTGGGCACAGTGGTATGCTAGTCAGAGGTGAAGGGGTGCCGAGATCCTCGGGCAAATACTCGGATGGAGTGGTGCTGTATGCCTTCCTCCACTGGGCTTGGCCGGATGATGCCACGGACATCGCCTTCAAGCAAAGATGACTGAGCCTTTTGGGCAGTAGCCGCTGTCTGACTGTACAGGCACAGGTTCTTCTTTGTGAATTCAATTTTTCAATCTGCTCGGCTGTGCTCCACAGCGGCCAGGCAGGAACTCACACTCTTTTGCACTTTTGGTGCATCATTGCTGCCTCCTTTGGCGGCAGGATGCGTTTGTCAGCTTTGCAAGCAAAGAAGGGAAGGGCAGGTCCCGTGCATGAGTGTTCCACTTGTCCCTTAGCCCCTTTTGTATGCGTTAGTTTTCTTTAATTAAAACACGCCTTGACAGGAGGAGGATGCCGAGCTGAAATGCTCTGGCAAAATCCGATGGAGTGGGTTGTCACCGATCCGGCGACAACCTGCGACAAAATAGGTGTCAAGTGCTTGCACCGCTTTGTTAGTCGCCTGTTTGACTTGTTAACTTGGGAATTCGCTAGAATGGAAGGTTAACATGACCACTGGTGCTTGGCTCAAGTTTTGTAGGCTAGCACTAGGGTACTGCCTTCTAAGCCCTCCCTTGTTTACACGACCCACCCTGAGGAGGATGCCGAGCTGAAATGCTCTGGCAAAATCCGATGGAGTGGGTTGTCACCGATCCGGCGACAACCTGCGACAAAATAGGTGTCAAGTGCTTGCACCGCTTTGTTAGTCGCCTGTTTGACTTGTTAACCAAATGCTCAATAACCATAATTAACCATGTAACTCAACTTATTGTTCACCTATTGACACTAATCATGCGGCAAGACCCTATGGTTTGCCCGTCACCACAAGACCTGCCCAGAAGTGAGTCTTGTCAGTTGTTCAAAACCCTGCGCAGGCCCGTTGTTTTGAAACTCTGAGAATCAAGAAACCCCAACCCTAACCCTAAAACCTTAAAACCTTAAACAATAGCGCGCACCTGGTGCGCGCTTTCCTCGCCTAGCTCCAGCCGGCAGCTAAGCGAGAAAGGCAAGGGGCCTCCATCTGCCTTTCGAGCCCGGTACAACTCCTGGAGTAGAGCCAATCGCTCTAATAGTAAAAATAATTACCCGTAACCCTGGGCCTATGACTCTGGCCGGTCCCCTCCTGGAAGTTGGGTTCCAAAACGGGGATTTTTGATTTACTTTAGTCTTCCGGCGCTGTTTTTGGGTAAGGGTCCCCCCTTGCAGCTCGAAGCCGTTTTGGGCAAAATTCGGGTTTTTGAGCTCCAAAAGGCCCCGGGGCAGGATTTGGGATCTCCGTCAATTGCCGAACCAAAATTTGAAAGGAAATTGACCATTTTTTGGAAGGGTTCGAAAATTAATTTTTTTCATTTGGCTGCTTTGTTTTTGGCTGCTTTTAATTGCTTTTGGCTGCTTTTGGCTGCTTTTGGCTGCTTCTGGCTGCTTTTGGTTGCTTTTAATTGCTTTTGGCTGCTTTTGGCTGCTTCTGGCAGCTTTTCCAAAAATTTTGCAAAATGAAAGCCGGATTTCTGTCTTGCCCGTGCCTGGCCGTCCGGAACAAATAATGGGACGGTGTCCCCTCTTATGGGCATCTTCACGGAGACGGTCTTCTGTAGCTTCATCCGCAGCGCGCTGCGCCTGTCTGTACAACTCTACAGACGGAACAAATGGGACGGCAGACAACATGGCTGGTCAGGGTATAGAAACGGATATACATCAGCATGGGGAATTTCAATGTTCATCACCAATGGAAACGTCTAACGCTTGTTGATGACACAGTGAAGGTACTTTTGAGCGGGTTCCAAGATGTTAATTTTGTTCTTGATGCATTGAAAAAGGTGTAAAAAAAAATGTTGCACGAGAATTCTTCAAAGATGTAACAAAATATCACCGTAACATTTTTTTTCTCTCCTTCTCTCTCTCTCCCTCTTTAAAGACGGGCCCTGCCGCGTGGCGCCTGCATGGAGAGTTCGACCCGGCCAGCCACCAATTTGTGAAGAACTGCTTGCTTCCCACGAAACTCCAGCTGCTGATTCTGTGCGTCCTGTTGGCCTCGTGCTTGGGCTCGGTTTGCTTCATCGCCTGGTTGCTCCATGCGACGGTCCAATTGCCCGGAGACGTATTTGTCGATGGCAAGGATCTGGGCGGCAACGAAGGTAAGGACGTCCTGAATGAAACCATCAGAGCGGGCCTCGTGTTGCATGTCCTGCGCGATCCTTGCCGGGTTCCTCCAGTAGTTCAGCAGCTCCGGGGGCACAACCTCGGCATCATCCCTCAGGACGACGGCCGTTGCTAACCAGCGATATCGGAGAGGCACCAAGTCCTCTACCCGCTTGACCTTGAAGACGTCCATGGACCTGAACGGGATGTGCATCATGCACCATTGCCCATAGTAGTGGTCATTCAGCCGCCAAAGAAATTCAGCGGCAACCACCTGTTGACCTTCCATGGTGAACTGGTTGGCAAACTCCTCCACGGTTCTTCGTGTGTTGCTCCTCTTCCACGCCTTGCGAAGCCAGCTGGCCACGGCGCCGGTCTTCTGGTCGGATTTTCTCAGGAACTCGAAGAGGCTCATGGATGGTCTGCGCCAAGTTGCATTGATGTAGTGGTCCACGAACTTGGGTTGTTCTGGGGTCATGGGGCGCGGTGCCCGAATCGAGTAGAGTCCACGATGCACTGTGCCTAGGTCCCATTGTCGAAAAACGGCACCTGTGAGTTGCAGGACCATTTCAGGTTCGTTCGGGTGATATTCGAAGAGAACCTTGCGACACAGGCTCGTAACGCTTGCAAGGTCTGACATCCACTCGTTGTAGGAGCTGTCGCTCCACTTGGCGACATACTTCGTCACGTAGCTGAGCGGCAATCCTCGACCCTGTGCGATTTGCGCGTCCTGGTGACAACGCAGAGCATCCAGCACAACGGGGAAATACCCTCTGACGCCTTCGGACGCATCCTCCTGCGTGTGGTGCAAGTGCAGCTGTTGGTTCACGGGGTCAAAGCACGAAGGGCCTGAGTGGACCGGCCAGCGGCTATCGCCACTCCAATCCTTCTGCGAGCCACTCACCAAGGCAACCAAAGCTTCTTGTCCAGCAGGCAAGAGGGTTGCTGCCATGCAACCTTCCAGCTTTGCGGCTGCCTTGCTCTTCAACCAAAACAGGGCATGCACGTGCGGTCTGCCACTGCCGTGGTACCGCTGCGTGCTCTCCTTCTTGGAGCCATCTTGGTACTCGATGCGGGTGAAGAAGCCAATGCAATTGTCGACGTCGTAGCCCGGCAGCTTGCCTCCCAGCAGGTGCTGGGTCCACCCAGTTGAGCCTTGAGCGCCCTTTCCGGCCAACAAGGAACGGCAAATCTCCAGCATCGTGTGCGCCAAGTGCATTGCTTCGAAGGCTGGCAGCCGTGTGCGTTCGCACAGCAGCTTTTGCATTTCGTCGAGCATGTAGTTGTGGTACGGGTAGCTGGGTTCCCAGGGCGCCAGTGTCCAGTAAATGTCCGGGAACCTGAGCTGTCGGACCATGTCGAACAAGCCGAACTTGATGTTTTCCCAGTACAGAGGGGACATCGGGTGTCCCTTCATCATGAAGCGCATCTTGGTGTCACCCGCGCGGTTCTTTTTGCTTCCGAGGTCTGTCCAGAGATGGAGGTCGTACACGTACTGCAGCAATTCGAAGTTGCAACTGTACCCGAGCAGGGGGCTCATCAACTTGGTGTGGAACGAGCGTTTGATGCTCTGACGCTGCTCGTTGTCACCGGCTGACGCTTGCTCATCGCTGCTGCTCAGTTGGATCTCCTCGTCGTCGGATGCTTGGGATGAGCTGTCTCTCTTGGAAGCATCGCGGTCTTGCTCATGTTTCTTCTTCTTCTGTCCCTGGAGTTGCTGCAGTCGTCGGTTGTTGAGGCGCTCGAATTCGCACATGGAGGTCTTCCAATAGAGCGACGGCCAGAGTGCTGTCTCCAAGCCTGGCTCCTCGATGAAGTGCAGGGGCCTCTTTGTTTGCTGGGGGTCCAGGTGGCGCTCGTAGTAGTCCTTGTACTCGTTGTCGTCGCCAAGGCTTAGCAAGTAAGAAAAAGCTTTCCTCGCCTGCCGACGAACGGTCTTGGTCTGCAGGGCGGCGATCTTGGTGTCCACAGACTGCAAGCTCCAAGAAAAGGTGGTCATTCTCACCTTGCGACTATAGCCGCCGCTTTGTGCCCTCACTTCCGGGCCCACGTCGATGTCGAGGGGACGCAAGGCTGCGAGGACGCTGGGGTCCAAGTTGCGCAGTGGCTCCGGCACGTCCTCAGGAGTCGGAACAAAATGCGGCCTCTTCGCCTTGCAGCGGCGGCAGGCAGACTTGGGAACAGTCGGCCCTGCGTTTTGCTGCAAGGCCTTCTGTGTCAAACTTCTTGACTGAAGGATTTGACACGCTGTGCACATTCCCCAAGTGCCATCTTGACACCAACGCTGCAATCCAATTGCGAGGTCGGAGGTGAAGGCCGCCGGCAAGGCGCAGTCATTGTCAACGAGAGCTGTGAGCGCATCTCCTGCAGCACGCTCCCTCCGAGGCGTTTCCGGGTAGAAGCTGATGTTGGCACGGCGCTGGTCCGCCAGCACTGCTGAACGATATGCCTTCAAAGCTTTGGGGTCTGGCGTTGCTGTGGATGGCTGCCGGCGCTTCTTGCATTCTTTCCATTGCTCCTGCATGTTGGCTGCCTTCTCTTTCTGGCGTTCTGCTCGGGAGGCTTGCGGCTTGCCGCGTTTGGCGACCGTCGCCTTTTTGCGGAGCTCCTTCAAACGTTCGGGAACATATTTTTCGATGTGTGCCAGTGCACGCTCCAATACCTGGGGTTTGTCCTCTTTGACTTGGTGGAAAACCTTCAAGGAGCGGGTA
Organism: Symbiodinium kawagutii; assembly: GCA_009767595.1. NCBI lineage: Eukaryota > Dinophyceae > Suessiales > Symbiodiniaceae > Symbiodinium > Symbiodinium kawagutii. The sequence goes on along the minus strand of VSDK01010772.1, from coordinate 197,026 downwards.
CCCCTGCCGGACCCTTGTGCCGTAGACAGTGCTTTGAGCAATGCCTCTTTGCCACAGAACATGCACGGCCCACTTGCCTTGCGGCGAAGCATAGCCGCCGTTCCCGGTTTTCCCTTGGCGCTGGAACAGAAATCGCTTTTTCCTCTCTTCCCTGCAGGTTTCTTGTGAGCAGAACTTTTCGGACTCTTTACTCTGCTCGCTGGTTTGGGTTCAACCGGGCTCGAGGGTGTGAGCCACCGCGCCCCCGTATTAGGCGCTCCGGTCTCCCAACGGCCACATGGAGCCTGCTTTCCTCGCAAGCGCAACAACTTCTGCACACCAGCTGCCGCCTTCGGGCTTTTCGGCTCTTGACGTTGCTCCCGCATGAGCAAAGCAATGAATGGTAAAGTCACTCCTGTGTTGTGGAAGTCTGGGATCTTTTCCTGCAACTGTGTAAAAACTTGGTGCGGGGTTTCCTCCACAGCCACCAAGAGGAGCAGCAGTGCATACTCTGCCTCTTTCAATCCCAGGTTGCCCCAGTCACCCACAGCATCTCGGCCGCTGAGGCCTCGCTGCTCTGCAAAGTTGGGAATCTTGGAGATGCTGCTTCTGCCTTCTTGCACTGGAGGTCGTGCTGCTCGTGCCTGTGCTGCTCGGGATACAGGGGCTTCTCCACGTAGCAGCGCCGAGTAATGCTCCGAACCCGGAGTTTCTTCTTCCAGCTGCACGTAAACTGGCATTGATGGCGGGCACCGATGAAAGTTGAACGGCACGAAGCACGTAGGGGTTTGGTCGGGATGAAGCCGTCGCCAAATCAGCACGGGGCGCTGCAAGTAGTCTGCCGGTGCACGACAGGAAAGGTGGTCGGCCCAACATTTGTCGCGCCGCATCCTTGCTGCCCATCGGACTAATTCTTGGTACGGATTCTCTCCTGCAACAAAATCTGCGTAGCGCAACCAGTTGTCCATTTGCACAGCGTTCGAGACGCTCTGGCGTCGCAGTGCAAGGTGTGGTGTTCCTCTCCTTCTGGAAGCTGTCGTGCGACAGCCCTGTAAAAGCAGTTTCCGTCGCCTGCTATCCACTGTGGTCGAAAGTGTTCTCGGACGGCTGCTCCATGGCGTTCCAACAAAGCTTGTGCTTCATTCTCATCAGCCACTGTCCTGAAGTCTACCTCAGCAGGAGCGCCTGGAAGGGCCACCGGTGCGAGCGGCTCCGGCGCCACCTCCACAATGGCTTTCTTCTCCACAGGGTTCTCGGCCATCTCCGTGTCAGTCTTCAGGTCCACCTGCGGATTAAAAAATTGACGACACACGGTGCACACGTCGACGACAAAACCAAAGATTTTCTTACACCTTGAGAAGAACGTGCAGATATGTTCTCTTTTTTTCATGGGCTACTTGGGGGCCACCAAAATGGTTTACACAAAAAATTGTATGTTCAATCCCGGTAATTCTTGTTTTTTTCGTTCTTCCTGCGCCTTGTCTCTCAAGCGCTTTTTGGAAGAGCTTCCCACCCTAGCCACGACTGTGCTCGCGTCGGCTTCCACCGGACGAGTGTCCCGCAAGAGCTGCGAAATCCGTCCGGTTTTGTACCCCGCTTCTCGCAGACGCGTTCGAATCTGTGCTTCTGTCAGACCTTCTCCCCGCATCGCCTTGACCGGCTCCTGTGCTGTCTTTTGGCCGGCGCCGCCTTTCCCTTTCGGCGCCATAGCTGCGAGTTAGGCCGCTTCACTGGATTTTTTTTGGTAGCAGTGTGTTATGAATGCCCTTTTCGTGCAAGTGGGTTACTAGCGCGTATCACGGTATGTTAAACTCCATTAGCTATCTTATCTTTAACCTGCTTGGTATTTGCGCTGTTGATGTGCCCTCTATACTTGCATTGTCGTGCGCTCATGCTCTTTCCTGTGCCGACATTTCGCTGAACCCAACGCGCTGGAAGCAAAGAACTCTCCCCACGACCGGCGACAGAAGTGAGACTTAAGTGATCTGGCTCCTGAGTAGCAAGATCTCAAACATTGTTTGTTTTCTTTCTATTCCGCTGAGGTAGGTGTGTGTGTGTGTCCGTCTCTACTCGTTTCTCCTTCACAGGTTCTCTGCACTCTCCCGGCCTGTGGCCTCGGTTGTTTTCTAGTCGTGTGCTACTGCTTGAAGCCGAACAACCAAAGCGATGCAGTCTCTTAGCGACCCTCCAAATGAAACTGTTTGCGAAAACGGCTCCGCCTGCCAGACGACCTTGCATACGACCTCGTTCAATCTATGTTCGAGGAATTCCCACGGCGGATGTTCTTCCCTTGCTTATTACAATCATAGAAAAAAGATTCCACATTGGCTGATTGCTTATCAGTCCTCTGCCTAGCAGTCCTCCCAAAAGACCTGGTACAAACCTTTGGTGCGATGATTCCAAGAAATCTTCTGCCCTTCAGCTATCTGGCCCAACTGGTTTCGAACCCTCCCAGTTCTAGCAGTGTTTTCTCTCTGTAATTCTGTACAGCTCATCTGTCTCTGAGCCAATGTTGCGTGGGGTGGAGGGAAGTCGGCCTCCGTAGGGAAATGGGTGCTTTGCTGTTTGAGTGGTTGGAGCTACACTTTCTTATGCCCATTTGGTCAAGATCAGTTATAAACAATTGTTGGGGCTATAAGTTGTTATGGCTACTTGGTAAAGTTCGGTTATAAATCCGATATGTTGTAAAGTAACCGTAGCGAAACTTCTTTTCACTCAGCACCCACTTCCTGGACATGGACGGGCTGTCTGTGCACACACAGCCTCATCGTTCTCCTCCGTAGGGAAAGAGGTTCTTCGTTGTTTGAGTGGTTAGAGCTCCACGTTTTTATGCCCATTTCGTCAAGATCAGTTATAAAGTTATAAACAATTGTTGGGGCTACAAGTTGTTATGGCCACTTGGTAAAGTTCGGTTTTACATATGTGAGTCACTTTACTGCAACAACTTTACTCTAGAACCTGTTTCCTGGACTTCGTGCTGCTGGCCAACGCTCATGTCTCAGAGGGCTTGCAAGATATCTAGATGCACCTTTTGAGTGCTGATGTCGAGTGTCCATCCCTGGAACACTACACACACTCCAACACGTAGGCACAGTGCCCTGCAACCCTCATCGATCGGCTCCTTCCAAATCAGTTGGTACCAAAATGGAAATTCACACGTTTCTTCCAACCACCTTACTTGACGTGGCAAATCGCACCAGGCTGGCGGAATACCACACGCCATACGCGGTGGCAACCGTGCTAATCCCGGCAAACGGGGTCCAAAGCGATCGATTTTCACTCTGTCCCCGGGGAACTCGTCCCCTGCATCACTCACCTGGTCGAGGTCCCAGATTCCTTGCAGTCCAGAGAGGTCGAAGAACTGATGCAGCAGCGCTCCGACCGGCGTCCCTGTGACCACAATGAGAGGTACCTGCACTTTTGCAGCTGCTGCACGGATCACTTCACATCCGACCTGCTGGAACTTCTGTGCACAGTTGGTCAACAGCAGGCCCGTGGGCCAACCCACCAACTGCAGCACTAACACCAGGTTTTCGAGGTGCAACTCCATACTACCTCGCGGACATGAAGCAGATGACAGCTTCATGCCATGCTGATGACATCTTTCATTGCCTTTCTTCCATACCCTACACAATCCAACTGCTGCTTGAAATCGACAGACAGAACCAAAATATGCATAAAATGATCCGTAACTAGTTCGATTTTAAAAACACACTCCTGCACCCGTATCCATCTATATATAAAAATCTATTTGTATGCGCCTGTACACAACCGTGCACTCACATAGCCCTCGAATAGGTGTATAACTATCTGCATCAGAGTTTCTCACCAGTCTTCCATCTGTATGTCCATAGACGCAAAGCATCTCTATACATCTATATATGTGCCTCGAGATACCTGCTTCCTATTTTGACATCATATACACTGCCTATTTGCATTCAAAGCCCTGTGCACGCCAAGTATGCAACATATGTTTCAGCAACCTCGGCATGCTCTCTGGGGACCATGCATACATACATACATACATACATACATACATACATTCATACATACATACATACATAGATACAAACCACATATGTACATACATACATACATACAGTCCTACATACATACATATATATACATACATACATACATACATACATACATACATGCATGCATACATACATACATAGATACAAACCACATATGTACATACATACATACAGTCCTACATACATACATATACATACATACATACATACATACATACATACATACATGCATGCATACATACATACATAGATACAAACCACATATGTACATACATACATACAGTCCTACATACATACATATACATACATACATACATACATAGATACAAACCACATATGTACATACATACATACAGTCCTACATACATACATATACATACATACATACATACATACAGTCCTACATACATACATACATACATACATAGATACATACATACATACATACATGCATGCATGCATACATACATACATACATACATACATTCATACATACATACATACATACATACATACATCCGTATATACATAGATAAATACATTCATGCATACATGCATGCACGTTTAAATGCATACAGGCACACAGAGTTCATCTTGCGCGTTTGCGCGTGCAACGGGAAAGCCGGGGCTTTCGCAAGAGTAGCCGGAAAAAAAAGTTACAAAACCAAGCTATTTTGCCTGCAAAATCCTGCATTGGCAGTGTCCTGTGCGTGTCACTTGTGTTGTTCGCGCGCTGGCGTGTGCGTTGGGGACGCTTTCACGAGGAAAGTGGGGAGAAACATTTTCTGCAACCATGCGTTTTGCTTGTCACAGCCACTATCGGCAGGAAACCGTTCGAAGACCGAAACCTTGGAAAACAACGTTATTTTGTCCAACTTGTCGGGGGATTTTTCTTCTCGGCGACGGGTTGGGGCGGCCGAATCTTGCGAATCTCCCGGGTCCAAAAACATAGGGTTTTGCCAGGTTTTTTCCAGCACGCACGAGCGGTGATCGAAATCACGAGTCTCACATTCGTGGTTTTTGCGTTGGGATGCGCGTCGCGGACGCTTCGTCACCACACATGCCGGTGCCACATGTTGTGCAGGGATAGGCATTTCCCCTATGCTTGACAACATCGCGAAACAACATTTCGAGCCAGACCTCCTGGAAAAAAAATCCCTTGTTCCGATGCAACTCGCCGATCGGACCGCCAGACTTCCAGAGTTTGACACTTTTTTCGGGGCGCTTTTCGCTCGAACCTGGCGATTCCGAAATTTACGTCTGCAAAACGCAGGCGTTTTGCTACCTTTTTCAACGGCAACGCGCGCGACGAGCCAGAAGACCCCAAAATCGACGCAATCCAAGCATGCACACGCAAAAATGCACTGTAAAATTTTCGCGAGAGTTTAGC
>VSDK01010772.1:157071-176280 GCA_009767595.1 Symbiodinium kawagutii | reverse complement strand
TGCTGCGGCTGCAAGGTTCGCCATTGGATAATAGCCCACCCCAACTCCAGGCACCATGCCAAGGCTACCCATACCTGGTAGAATGCTGTAGCCATAGAGGGCGCTCAAAGCACTGCTATCCTTGCATTTGGCTGGCAAGCAACGTGTTTGGAAAGTCACACCGTCGAAACCCAAGAAAAACTCCGTTGATGGGGAATATCATTCATCAGCTGGTACAGTAGGGTATAAAATCCAACTGGTGCAGGTTTTGTTTACGACAACAAACAAATGATGGATGGATTTTGGCCTTTTCGACAAGCCGTGTATACCCAAACAAACCCACTGAACCGCCAATCTCAACGTCGAAAAAGTGCTGAAGCTTGAACGAGATTCGAGTCCAAAGCCCATCTGCTGCAAAGCGGCTGATGCCTTGGCCACAGGTTCCATATTTTTTTCACTGTCAGAGTCATCCTTGGCCGCTGCCTGTGCTGCTGCTTGAGCCTGAGCCTGTGCTGCTGCCTGGACCTGGGCTACTTGTGCCGCCTGGGCAGCCTGAGCTGCCTGGGCGGCAGCTTGTGCAGCAGCAGCTTTCTGTTTTTGGTTTTCCGCAGCCGCCTGGGCCTTTAGGGCCGCCATGTCTACGGCAGGCTTTGGGGGTTGGATCACCGATTCGGTGACGAAGGGCTCCATAGACTTCTTCTTGGTCTGCTCATGGACTTGCATGGCCTTCCAATAATCAGCCTGCACGCACTGGTTTCAGGGCGGCCAGTTCTCAACCATTTTGTTGGCTAGAATTTGGTTGGGTCACTCCTTAGCTCCCCATTCAAAGGGCCACCCCTGGCCCCTTAGCCCCCTCCCAACCACCAGCCACTTGGAATTCTGATTCAATAGGTTCATGATCCAACTGGTCAATGGGTCCACATTGGATGTTACGGAAGTAATCTCCTCATGTGCCATGCTTCGTGAAACCAGTTCATCTTTGAATTGACGGATTGACCTGACCTGAGTGACCTGACTTGATTTGGTTATCCTATGGCATTTCTGATTGAAAGGAAATGTCCTACTCAGTTTGAATCTTATCCCGGAGCTACTGGATTTCTGACATATGAGCGGTTGCTTTTATTCTTACAAGTCCTTTTGCAGTACTTTGAAGGGCGGACCCGGCCTCGTTCAGTTTCAAACCAATTAAGACCGGATAACGCCATTTCAGGGTATCTCGTTCAATTATACATAAAATTGACAAGTAATTGACCTCAAATTGTGCATTAAACAGATCTCGTTGGGATGGGCGGATCCATCTCGTTCACCAGCTGACTATGGATGGGAAGAAAAAAAATAGCGCAAGTCCCTTACTTGGCATGAATTGCGCAAATAAGAGTGGTTGCCCATATGTAGTCTGCCAAAACTGCTTGGCGATTTCCACTTCCATGGTTCGGACAGGTGCGAGGATCCCGGGGAATTGCATGACATTCAACCATTATCAATCAGAGCTGGCCATTATTCACCCACTCTTTAAGCATGCTTGGCTACCATTAATGTGCTCACGATCACACACACACACAAACTCTATTCATGGTCTTCTCAACCCTTGTTGGCCAGTATTGTTTCACCCAAATCAAGTACTATTAAGCATGGTTGGCCAGTGCTGAGCCAATCAAGTCACCCCAGAGACCCATTGCAACCCCAGACGGCAGGCAACCTGTTGCTGCTTCTGCTTTTTGTCGGCTGCCTGCGGCTTGAGACGCTGTTCAAGATTAGATCAACTGCGGAGACATCCGACATGTGTAAAGTAGAAACATGGTCACAAAAACACGCGCACACACGCATGTCATGTAGCAATGTCAGCATGTACTTATATGTATACATGTCTGTGCAAATGTAAACAATCATGTTGGCATGCACGCAAACCACATGCACACACAAACTTTTTTTGCACACCGGCTTTTTCGACGGTGTAGTTCAAGCATCGATTGGAACACACTTTACCCCAACAAGTGGGGCACCATGAGCCAATGCCATGGCAGTCAATCCTGTCTTGCTCAACTGTAGCTGCTGTAGCTACTTGTTTGAAAGGTCCAGAGCCTTTGTTCCAAGCACTTTCACCACCAATTCACAAATTAATCATCAAAGTCAACCAGTACAATTTTTGCCCAACTCTCGAATCTGGAACACATCTATTGAATCAATTTGGGGCTGCTGTGCCTGTCAACTATGTCACTCGTCAATGCAGGCGGTGAGATTCATACACACCATAAGAACCTAGACATATGCTCGGTACAGTATGTGTGTGTGCCTGTAAACAAGGGCACCGTCAACAAGCTAAACATCTAAACACCATCTTTTTTAGTTTGGACAGCCATGATTTTGGGGTACCAAATTCGCAGACAAATCCGCAATTTGAGTAGACACTACTACCAAAATCATATCCCATGAACTTTCAACTATCTATATTGCATTTGCTGAATCTGCTGGCACAGATCCAATAGGCACCCTACAACTTGAAGATGGCACGATCCCCACATCGAAACAACTTCTCTGCTTGCATGACTCAGCTCCTCTTCTTGTTCCCTCTTCAGTTGCTCCTCCTCTTGTTGCTTCCTGAGCGAAAGACTCAGCAAACTCATGGGAATCGTTGGAGTTATCACCCTGGCTTCAATGATAGTTTGATGTGTAGAACCACCACTGTTAGATGACTTTTTTCCTATCAATCATGGAGTGCACTTTTAACCCAGGGTACACCTTCTGTCAACCAGCTCGAACTCTCCGGTGAACGATGATTCCAACTGAAGAAACAACAGCCAGGTGACCGTCTGAAGGGGCACTTCGAATTGACGAAGGCAAACCTCACGGGCTAATTTATGATCAATCATGGATTAAAGACGGCCAAATGATGGTTAATTCATGGTGAAATGGACAGAAGTCCGTTTCTGACTGACAAAGGCTTGGAATGCAACGGTAACCAGCCAGTATTCCAGCTGTTATTGTGGCTTCTTATCCCCATGAAACCCAAGTCGTCATTTTTTGCCCCACCACCGTGAAATACCGTGAATGTGCTTCGGCACAGCCACATAGAAATCACTGGCCGCCATGTTATGAACATCCAAATAGAAATCGGGCGAGTTGGGTCAATCATTAACCAACAAAACATGGGAAGTAGTTCACATCCCAACTAAGACTTCCTTGATTGCCTACGTTGTCTATGGATATTTGTGGCATGTGAACAGCTGGGGCACAGGGTTTTGGACCCATTGCACCCATTTTTGTACGAACATTCCGTGCTATTGCCCATGCTGCCAAATTGTCCAGACATTAGGGACGTAGAAAACAGGGTCTGGTGAAGCGGCCCCTGATTGAAGATGTTTCGGCTAAGGTCGGATATGAATTGTTGAATTATCAAAAATCAGATGGTGAAACAGACTTTGCCCGGCGCAACCCTGATGGAAAAACCTCTGTCTGAGCAAACCCCCTGCATGCTGTTTGAAACCCCGGAATGTCCCAGAAGTATCACTGGTGGTCCAATTCAGAGCTGTGAAATCTCCGAGAATAAATAATCATTTGCAGTTGAGAATGCTTGATAATAGTAAGCAATGACCAATGGCAAATGCTGGCTGATACTGGTTGACACTGGTGAATAATGTTTGGCAACGGCTGATCGCGTTTGATCATGCCTGACAATAGCTAATAATGGTTCGCAGTTGGCAACGGCAAATCGCGGTTGATAGTGGTTAATGCTGGTTCATGATGGCTGGCCAGGCTCCATTGATCATAGGCATTTTTTCTGATTATCGTTGATACTGATCGGTTCGGAGCAACTCGGAACTGCGAGAGATTCTCTTGCAGCAAAGCCGCTTGACCTTTTCTTCTTCCTTCTGCTTCTGTAACTTCAAAGCATGGCTTTCACGCTTCCCCTGGGGCAGTCTGGCATTGCTAGCATATAAATATGTGAGTGCTGGTTTTCATCTAGTCAGGAGGAAGTTGAATGTAAAACAGCACTTGGAAAAGGGATGAAACGGGATGTAAAAAGGATGTGTACAAGAAAACTCCAAAGCACTTTGCAACAATCTGACTAGTACGTAAGATTTCGGGAAGGGTAAGGCCGTGTCCACTCATTCATTGGAAGCTCCTGAAGGTAGTACTTTCTCCACACAAATCATTGCATCTCAGTGATTTTGGGGTACTGCAACCGAAATAGTTACGGACAAGTACTCCTGAATAACCCCCAGGACCTCACTTTCCAAGCAGCTTGAACATCCAAATGGTGGTTTCTCAAAATAGGGATCCCCAAAAATGGTTGGTTTATTGCTATAGATGACTATTGTTGGATGATCTAGGGGTACCCCTATTTTGAGAAATCCCCAAATGGACATAAATGGACCACATTGCACCAGCAAGAAAACATGATGTCAAACCACTTGGTGCGACTCAACTCAGGTCCACGCCAAGGAGAATTTGAAGTCACCTCTTGCTTCGCCCGGCTGATCTGCCTCGTGGTCTGCCATGGCAATCCCTTTCTGATGCAAACGGTCAGTTTGAATGAAAATTCCTTTAAGATGCATCATTTTCTGAGAACACATATTTTGCGAAATCCGATGGACATCAGGTCGCCATGCATCGGGGATGCTCAATGACTGCTGGTCCCACACTGGTTCGTTGGTCAACGCACACACACATGTATAGCCACTGCGCAATCTATTGAGATTTATTGTGCACTTGAATGGCCAGCATAGCACACTGGATCCTCGAGCATTCCATGGTCATAGTGTCAAGCTCGACGAAGGTACACTGGGAAATAGACAATTTTCTGTTCATCCATGGAAGCCGTCGATGTCCTTACAACGAGCCAAGCATCTATGGGCTTCCACACGAGTATGGTCAAACATGAATTGGAAAGCTCAATCGTTTAAGTGCTGCCTTCAGAATATCGGACTACACCAACAAAGGTATGAAAGTCTTTCCTCTTCAACGGCATACTGCGCCTTTTATGAGCCCAAACCTCGAGACATGCAACTCATACACATACCACTCTTATCCCGAATTGACATATTCCAATACTATGTGGTATATCGGTGTATATCCCACCAGTAACCACTATAAACCACACTGAATCCTCTGGTCCTTTGTACCCTCCAAGCTGACACTTTGTTGCAGTTTCCCTCACCATGAACCACCATCAATCGCCGCCCCAACTGCGCCAAGCCTCTTGCGATTCTTCCTGAGCAAACCGAGCACCGGGAGAAGCGAACGACATGGAAAGCCGGGCAGGGGATTCAGATTCCCCTGAATGAGTTGTAGAGGCTTCAGATTCACTAAACAGTTTCTCAACCAGAATTTTCATGACTTTTCTGCAAATCTACCCCTCTGGATCCAAACCCAGATGAAAAAGCATTGAAAATGGCTAAATATGGCTAAATAGATAGTTACTAAGCAAACTATTCGGGTAGCTAAGATTCCCATGATGCCCGGCAAATCCAAGTGTATATGATGTCGCAGTTCTCATGAACATCTTATTGAAACAAGTAGAGAAGACGTTCTGTCTCAAGCTTGAGTGGTGCCATTCAACCATGCAACTCATTGTTCTCATCTTTTAAGGAGCAACTGGTCATGCGCCACTATCATCAGATCCTGAGCAGCCTCAGTCGAGGAACAGGCTCAGCATCCTTGGCTTCCTTGGCTTCTGCCTCCTCAGCAGCCTTCTTGGCCGCTTCAGCCTTAGCTTCAGCTTCCTTAGCTTCCTGGATCGTCCGCGGCGAGGCTGGGCGGTTTGATTATTCATTAAGGGGGGTTTCTTAAGGCCTAGGGAACACCAAAGTCATGTTTGTTTTTTTTCCGTGAATGGTTGATAAACCGGATGATTGAGGTGTACTCCTATGTCAACGAACTCCCATGATGAAGCACTGCCCTTTGAGGAACAATCTTGCAGTCTATCTAACGGATTATCACCCAAATCGCGGTGCAGAAAATCATGTTGTGTTTTCAATTCAAGCAAGTCCCGCCGACATCGTTCTATAGTTCATCCAAGCTGCCATACATATTACATTAGAAAGAGATCACCAATGCGTAACCTGTGCCAGCACTGGCTTCAATCAACCTCTCATTTGTCAGCAAATCATTGACTTGAACTCCAACATCTCCAAGCAAAACCTTGAGTTCTATCCACCAAGCATCACCAAGCCATGTTTCCAAGGGTCATGGATGGTCATCCCCGGGTCAACCCATCATCCCTTGGCTCCGAGGGCCGCTGGCACCTTAGCGGCCTTCTCTTCGGCGGCCCTGGCGGCCTTGGCAGCCTTGGCCTTGCAACTGTGGTCCACGGCTGGGGAGATCTAAAGGTAGGTCCCAGGCAGGTCATGTCATCCAAGTGAAGGGTGATGCCGGTCATCAGATTCATCAGTAGATCCCTTGGATCATGTCATCCAAGTGAGTTGATGCATTTGGCTATGATTCGATGAACTGTCAAAAGATCTATTTGATGATTTTGGATGATCTACAACGGTGACGATTTTGATGATAAACATAGCAAATGAAGAAGATGACGTCATGACAAATTTTCTGCAAAGTCCGTTTTGTTTGATTTGCTGATTCAGTTTTGGGGTGCGAAGAAAACAATTGACAAACCAAATGAATGGCGAGAACATTCAATAGAACAAAGCATTTGTTGGCGACACCAATCAAAACATGAGTGTTTCTCAAAATAGGGGACCCCCAAATCATCCAACATTTTACCAGTACGTTATAGTAATAAACTACAGTAACCATCTTTTGGGGCCCCACCCCACATTAGTTGTTGCGCCTTACAGCACACAAAGAGTGCAGCCGAAGCTTGTAAGGTGACTGCTGACAAAGCAATCTTGGGAAATCAAAGTGGACAAACAATGACAAACACATGGTGGTTTCTCGAAATAGGGGACCCCAAAAATGGTTGGTTTATTACTATAAATTGTTCATACCTGGACGATTTAGGGGTACCCCTATTTTGGGATACACTCACATTGAATGAACGGCAAACCCCCAACAAAGGTACTGAACATGTCAGCAATTGTCCAAAGGAACCCATCCAAACTGCTTGGCCTCAGCTCGCTTTCGTTCGGCCTCGAGCCGTTCCTTCTCGGCCTTGGAAGCTGGAGATTCCCGGGGATCCAGGAGTTGGAAGCTTGGCAGGGGGGGCGGTCCAAAGAATTGGGGTCCTAGTGGCTCCGAATGGCTACTAGTTACTAGTGGTTACGAATGGATACTCTCAACTGCTTGGGGGGGACCAGTGGATAGTAATGGTTACTACTGCTTACTAGTGGTCACTAGTGGTTGCTAATGCGAACAAAACCGTTGCTAGGAGCTACTGATACGGCGGGTTACTGGAAAGGCGGTAGAAATTCGGAACCAACCGAAACCACAATAGTTGACCAACATGATGTGGGCATCCAAATTTATGGGTTCTTCAATCACCATGGTTTTGCCGACCACTGCAGTTGGTGCTCCATCATCTCTAGGCTTAGTTTGAACCCTCCAGAAACCCTCAAGGCACAATCTGCACGTTTGGGCCGTGCCATGCCGTGCCTTTAGGTTTGAACTTCTTCTGGTCATCTTCTACAAAGCAATGTGCTGGTTCTTGATCGGGGTGAGTCTACAAGGTTACAAGGCATTGTAGGCCCTTTTTGTGTTGGAAAAAGATCAGCCACCGTCAACCCTGGGTGCTACGGAATCGGTACATATAGATACAGTACATATGGTTTGAACAAGCCCTTCAGTCGCAGGGTCTGGCAGGTCAAATCCTCTCATGGCCTAGGGCGTAATTTAGAGACGCAATGCAAACAAATTTATCAAGATTGCTATAATCTATCCTAGTCTTCAGCAAAATTCATGCTTATGATTTAGACCTTTCCACTAGAAGTGGGACATCTACGAAATCTGAAATTTGTATTTGTGATTTTCTGATTGAAGCGGCTATATATCTAAAAGTTCCAAATCCATTTCCTTTCACAGCCAAGAATCCTTCTCCTCTGCTTCCTTGGCGGCTTTCTCTTCCTCCTTCAGAACAACGATTCTCTGCTTTTAGCATGACCAACGTCAGGCTGTCCATGGTCAAAGTCAGTAGGACAACCCAGGGCTTTGATCTATGGACAAATTTGTCGACCAGGTGGTCAATGCTGCATAGCTTAACCAAAAACTGGTGATGCGCACTGGGGCCAAAAACTGACATTTGACAGCAGATTACTACAGTGTATGAATATGACCTTTTCGCCCATGACACACACACACATCCTTGGCAGAGATGTTTTTCAAACACTCTCTGACACAACTAACCGGTCACTGTGAAGCTGTAAGCTTGTTGGAACATTTTCCGCAAGTTCGGACATTTGGTGCTTCGATTTGATGTCCATGTGTGCGTCATCAATTGGATCTGCTTTCGAAGGTGAACACGTAGGCAACACTGGGCTTCATCAATACATGAATTGGACGGTGATTGGTCAATGTCAAGGTTATTCTATCAAAACAGACATACACTGAACTCTCTGACAAGGCATTCCTTCAAATAACACCAATTGCTTGCAAATGGCTCAGCTGAGTTTTCCAAACGGTACTCTCCTGGAAACTAAGATCAAACGTACCAAGAGGGTATGAGAATAGGAATCCAACCGCCATCTGTGGAGGCTAAGTCCTAACTGGTGTGTGGATTAGGACTTGAACCTGTCCCCTATCGCGCTGCCTGCTTCTTCTTGGCAGCTTCTACGTCCTTGGATGGAGACGGAGATCTAGGTGCCTTGCGCGATGCTGCTCCCAATGCTTGGGTTGTTGTGATGTCCAAGATGATGTCAATAGAACAAGCCATTGTGACGTGACGATAACTCATGTGAAATGACCAATTAAATCTTGAGATAGTGGTGAAGAACCAATCAACTCAATGTGCAAGCCAACCAACCATCATTCTTGAGATCTGATTGCAATTCGGAAGTCCCAATGCTTTTTGTGACGATCGAAACATTTGGGTAAACTCACCAGCAACTTCAAATCCAGATCTTGCTCTGAAATCAACTCGGTGCCATGGGGGAAGCTTGATATCATTTGCTCATCATCATTTGGTGATGTTCAGTCTCGTCACCTTCATTCCATTCGCTCAAGGTCATTGTTCTCCTTTGGGGGACTTTTCAGTGTGTGCAGGATACGTCTAGGCTGACCCTGTACATAGCCAACAAAGCATTCAGCAGCAAAGTCCAAGAAGAATTCAGTGGCTTGTGGGTAGCTACCAAAAATATCAAACACAATCAAACACATCAAGTTCCTTAGCTCTGACTGGCGGCAACGCAGCGTTGGGAAAACATTTGTTTCCGATGCGTTCAAAACAAGTTGACTTGTGACTCATGTCTGGTTGGACCCTGATTGGGAAATTCGGGTTGAAAGACAAGTCTTGGCACACGGCACATGACTGCAGGTTTGATTCTCAAACGGCATTGTGATTTTCGAGAAGATGTTTAAAGCATAAGCCAAAGGGAGAGAGTCTGGCTGTGATTCAAAGAAATTTCTGACTGTTGATGGACCGGAAGAAAACTTGAGCTTGTGTAAGCGAAACCCTGTGGGACAAACAAGCTTGCGACAGCTTGCCCTTGATTATCTTGATTTCGTCCATCAACCATTATGTCATGCATCAATCTGGTTCTTGTTCTTGTTCTCCTTACTCTTCTTGCTGTTGTTATTCTTGTTTGTGATGTCGTTGGCGGTATTGGTGGTGGTGCTGGTGGTTGTCCCCAACTTGCCTATACTGTAGCAAACGAATCACCAACCTTGTTGGTTCTTCTTGATGATTGTCCATCGTGATTGACTATCAACAAGTGTAACCATGATGACCCTTGATGTAACACATGAATCACCAACCTTGCTTGTTATCCTTGATGATTGTCCATCGTGATTGGGCATCAACAAGTGTATACCATGATGACCGTTGATGCAACACATGAATCACCAACCTTGCTTGTTATTCTTGATGATTGTCCATCGTGATTGGGCATCAACAAGAGTATACCATGATGACCCTTGATTGCTTTTCCATCTCAAGAATCAACATTGGACTAAGCAGAAGCAGCAAGTCTGCATTGTGAACCATCATGGTGACCATAACGGACCGCTGTCACTCGTCCGGCTGGTGGCACGGCTGCTGTTGGCCTTCGCATAGCTGGGAGACCTGAGATCAAGTCGGCTGTTTCCATCAACAACTGACCGCCATCTCGTTTTTGGGAATAAAAAGTCAACGGAAGCAGCATGACAGGTGAAACCACATTTCCCTGGCACTCAAAAAACATAAAATGATTACAACCGAAAAAGACTTGGGAGATGATGGCTGCAACAGCTAACCGACTTGAGGTAGTAACTTGGGTACCAGTAAGGCACGGACCAAACTTTTGCAAATTCGGGAAGCCAACTTCCACTGACCAACGGCGACTGCGAAGCCAACCAAAAAACATGCACCGGTCGAGAAAAATCCGTGCAGGGACCTGTCTTTACCTTGAAATCACCGACCGGATATGATAGGTATAACGATCTGCTACCTGCAGTCATCTGGTGCCAATTGATTGATCATGGGGCTCTTCCACTTGGGCAGAAGCATCTCTAGAGCTGCTTGGTATCATGCCCTCAAAGGATGTTGGTCAATCATGGTCAATCAACCAACCCTTCTTAACTATTGGTGAACATAAAACGTCTCAATCAAGTCACTGCCTCGTGGTTGTTGAAGCATTCTTGTAACTCATGGATTATCCCCTATTAGCTGCTATACTGTTGAAATTGATTATCCCCTACTCGCTGCTACACTCAATCCCAGCGACAACAAACATGCCAAATCTTGGTACAACCATGGTCAACCTACTACCTGGTCTGCCAGCTGATCAGCCCACACCTCCCAAGGACCGATACGGCCAATCATTGACCAAAAAAATGCTATATTCCGATGGCTAACAAGATGTTAATGCCATTGATTACTAAGCTTATATGGTTACTATTGACAATAAAATGAATAATGTTGACTATCATTGATAAGCTCTCATTCGTGCTCAAACCAATGGGATTATTGTTTGCAATTGCTGTATCTTGTAGCGGTTTCTTCGTCTCTCAGATGGTTTCCATATGTTTCCAATGGCCATCGCAGCCACAGCTTAGCCACCACCCAACACGCTGTTTGCACGTCGGATAGGTAGTGATGATGACTGAGTCTCGCGCGCTCTGGCAGGTGCCTGGCGGTTCAAGCGGAGCTACAACGACCATTGGTGGATGCATCGCTAATCTATCAGAGTTTCAGTGGAAACCAATGTATAGGTATGTATATATATATATGTAGGTATATGTGTAAATATCCATTGGTATTGATGGATAAATACAAAGACAGGAAAACAATAATATTTCACAAAGAACTGTTACAACCAACCATCACGAACAAACCATTCTTAAACAACCATCATGAACCAACCATTCTCAACCAACCATTCTGAACCAACCATTCACCAACCATTCTTAACCAATCATGTTTAACCAACCATTCTTCACCAACCATTCTCAATAAACCATTCTTCACCAACCATCATGAACCAACCACCATGAACCACTGCGCTACCGTGCTTCCTCCAATCTCTGCGCCACGTCCTGGCCTTCTCCGAACTCTCAGAGGCCTTCCCCCTGCGGGCGGGCGCTGTGCGCTCGCGGCTGCGCTCCTGGCTGCGTTTACCCACTGGGAGGTGGGTGGGTCGACAGGATCGAAGCCATTGATTCACGGATGGTGACTGTAGATATTTGTTGGTTGTACCGTGGTACCCATGAAATCCACCTGACTGGGATAACTTGGGATAAAGTGGACCACTTGAATTAATGGGTTCACTATCGAACCATTTTCGACACAAGCATTGAAATAAAGTGATGGTTACTGTAGATATGTGTTGGTTATGGGAGAGACACCAGCAGTCAAGATGGATGAACCAGCAAGAATTGGTTGTTTGGGGATTCCCATTCAGCAACTAGAAAACAATACACATGTGAACACCCTGCAGCAGTCAACGAGTAGGGTGATTCATTTCAGATCTCCTGTTGATTGTAAACTCCTGCACGAGTGGGAATGCATTGGCAAGAAATATGTGATATGGCCATGGCATTGTCCACAAGTAAGTATTAGCAGGGTTTCTGCCATCAAGGTGATTGGCCTACCAAACATCTTCGCAGGGATTTATCATAAAGTGGGTAGCATCCTCTTCTTTGACTATATGGACCATAAGGTGTGTCCAGCATTGTGGATCCATCCAACAGTTTCTTCATCTAGTCTCCGCTATAGTGGCTAGTTTAACCATGTCTAACCAGCTATTTCGGATTACAGAATCGCTAGCTGGGGACAATCGATCCGGGACTGACCATTGTTGCTATCGACTTGTGGCCCCCATGTGAAATGGACTCCCTGAGGGGAACGAACTCGCTGACGCGCCCGGTTCGCTGTCAGTGGTTTCGATAGTCCGGCCTTGGGGGCCAGGGGTACGGAACCAGTGGGGAAAACACACTCTTTACAGTTGAAGGATGTCAGTTGGTGACGAATGGAATACACAAACCAAAGGAGACAAATTGACCAGCAGTGTTTACGCTCTTATGGGGTAAGTTGAAGACGGCGCCACTATGGAGTCTATAAGTTACAGATGCTGATGAAACGCTACTGCCCAAACATCGACCTCCAAAGGGTGTAGCAGTCCATGGTGTCTACAAACCACTGAATGTCACCATAGGTCAGACTGCCGTGTCGCCCTGGAAGCACCTTGTTGTCCTTCTTATCTCGGCGACCCCGGCCCTGCACACCGAACATCCATGCTTCTGTGTTTATTCATGTGTATATATTATAACCGTGTAAACAAATGTGTGTATATATATATATATATGCATATATACGATATATATACATATCATATCCGTGTATATGTGTATATGCGTACATGTACGCACGTAGATATGTATATGTATATGAATACATTACATTTGTGCATTTTTCAACAGTATATGTGTGCATGGACGTCTACAACCGTGTCCGGATGCCTCATGGACTTGAATATGTGTGCATATACAGATACATGGGAATGGATAATCCCAGATACACACACACACACGCACATTTTTCTAACCTGTAGTAGTATATCTGCATATATACATGAACACTAGTGGTCATATACACATATACATGCATACCTATTATGGACAATAAATCCGCACAAGGTAAATGTGATTAAAACAATGATCGTTGCTATCATAGCAGGCAGCTACAATGCAGAACTCTCAATCGCCATTACAGCGAAGGCAAGAACTTGCTAGCATGTGATGTCGAGACCAAAATGTCTGTCCCACATATCCACAAGCTCTACCTTGTTTGCGCAAATCACTCCAGTGGTTGCTGGGAAAAATGCACTGGAACTTGTGAAAGCCACTGTTTCTTGCAAATCTTCCCACTGAACAACTCTGCCACAAGGCAAATTGTCCCAAATGACTGGATCTTGTCTGGCTTGGATGAAGGCTTACCTCAGCCACCGTTGCCTTTGTTCGCCATGCTGTTGGTTGACCTGTTGCCATTGCCGTTGCTGCTCTTCGTCTAGATAAATTATAGGACTCAGGGCGTCAACAATCTGGAGCGAGCCAATGAGCCAGCCGCAGACCTTTTTTCATTTTCGGATTTCTGATCGGCACCAGGAGCTGTGACATGGCAACAGAATGGGCAGAATCTAGATGATCACTTGGGATGGATGAACCGTGACAGTGATGATATAAGTCCTAGCATGAATCTCTCATTTGTCCAATACCTTTTCCAACAACTGCGTCAGGATCATTTGGCCTTCTTGGTACCACATCAGCACACGTATGCACACGTAAACAAGTGCCATGTGTTGCCGAAAATAGAATAACCCAAACGATTTGACAACACCCTAGGTTTTGGCTTATTAACGAAATCTTTATTGATTTGATAGTGGTTCAAAATGATTGATTAATGAATCAAATAATGATCAAATGATTATTAATAGTGTTCGAAATAGGATTTAGACCAGCGTTCATCGACCATTAGTGACCTTGATTGACTCTGCTTCACCGATGCTGGGAGCAGCATGGTCAACCACCACAACTCACAACTCGTGCGAGGCAAACGTCTGCAGTTGACTTGAAGAGTGTTGCTGCCTTTCCTCCAGGTGCCCCGGTTTGGGGGTCAAAACCATGACCGGCGGTCGGAAAATAAGCGGTTGATCTGAGAATCGGGTGCCCCCCTGAAACCAGCGACAACACTAAAAACATGTTGCTTGGGTTGTCGGTATTTACTGGCCTATTCCCACATGATTGTGGTGTTGGAGCCCAATAAACAAGTATTTACCGCTTTCACTGGCAAGTACAATCTTAACTAACAACATCTAACAACTATTTATGACAACATTTAACAATAGTACTAACATGTACTAACATAGCAATGCTATGTTTAGATATGTTTAGAGGGTACCCAACTCTCATGGGAAAGACCCATCCTCGGTGCCACAGGCAACTGCAAGCAGAAGAAATGCCACTGTTCGTCCGTGAGTTGGTCAGTGAAAGTCGTCTAATGTCCTGCGCTTCCTTTGGGGGGTGGCTGATCCATGGGACAATCCATGGGACATGAGAAAGTATGGCTATAAACCCACCAACTGATAATCTCCCTCATGAAAAAACATGTTTTCTGGTGAGACTATGGCTATAAACCCACCAACTGATAATCTCCCACTCTCTTCCACCAGACCTGCTCTCAGAGCGGTTCTACACAACTCTGTTCCTTCCAAACAAGTCTGGTCCACACATTCTGCCTCAAGAAGGAGACCCAACAAACCACTCACTCACTCATATCCATGATATGCCGTATATTTCACACCTTTGACATAAAACTCACACATGTCCGGATGCCCAGTGCACGGACAAGCACCAGAAACTGTCCAACCAATCCATTGGTCCACATCTTCTTTGAGCCGCTGTCGCTGCACTCCAATGACATTTTAAACTGTTCCCATTTTTGTTGGTCAAACCCAGCATCTTATTGAAAACTCATAGCCACAAGGCAACATATGGCCATGACCTTCCTCCAAGATCTTGCCATGATTTATAATCATCCTCAACTATAAGTTAGATGTTGGACGTTGGTGGTTTGATCCTTTCGCATCGCTGAGAATTGTCAGGAATCTTGTACCTGTGGCACCGGCTTGAAACAAGCAGCCGCCTTGGGCGTTGCTGATGGCAAGCACTGCGCAGGAAGATATCACCAAACATCACCAAACCCTCTGCGAGGATTCCCACGAAATCATCCCAACAAGCCACTACCTTATCAGGTCACATGATTCAGCATGGTTCAGCACATTTCGGCACCATTCAATGACCATGCAAACAAAGTTTCCAGCCGAAACCCTGCTGAAAAGTACGAGTCGATGAATCTCTGAAACCAGCTGAAGTATCGAACCATGGTTGGTGAACCCTTTTCACCATGGGCTCCCGGAGAATCCGGATGTCCCAGCGAGTCAATGCCCCCAGCGGCTTGCTGTCAGCCGATACAGCTGGGAATCCAATCGGGGTCCAATGCTTCCATGATGGGTCTGTCCACTGGAACCATCCTTGACCCCCCAAAAAATTGGTGGGGGAAATCACCGGAGTTCTGGTGGGTCTCCATGGGTCTCCTGTGAAATGCTAGCATTTCTGGATTCGATCTGAGCAGATCATGGCAACAAAAATCATCCGCAGGTGACATCTTCCGGCTATGTCTTCGACCTGATCCAACCGTACAACTGCGATGTAGGGAGTCTGCCTGACTAATTCCATTCGGTTTGGAGCTGGTCATCGACTGAACAGTTCCCTGAAGCTGGGGGTGCTCCTCCCATGAAAACTCAATGATTTAGCCAATTCTCAGGTACACCTCACTCGCTTAGTTGGTGCTGACCTTTGATCACATGCAGCATGTTCACCATGCTGAACTGTTCCTGCAGCTGATTTTTGACTTCAGCATTTCCGACAAACCGAATGGCGTCCTTGAAAATAGCGGCAAGAGCACAAGACTCACTACCTCGCAGGAACATTCCCTTCGTCCCGACAGAACCTGAAGCATCAGTGAATCAGGAAAGAAACGAAAACGCAACGGAGCAATCCAAGTATATGATAATTAATCATGATATATGTACATACAATTACTAAGGGGTAGGCAACTGCAGATTATATTTCTAGCTTCCCCTACATACGAGGGAGCATAGTGTTTCATTGGTAGCTCCAATGCCAACGTGCTGACCATGTCTGCAGCTAGAGCCATCTCACACCATCCATGCAAAGCAAAGTAGCGTCAATCTGATTTCCTGATGTCTAGTCTTGAATTTCGGGATACTTGATTATGTAATTTTGAATCGGGATTCAGAGTTACGAGTAATTAGATCTAAAGCACAAAAATACATCTGTCCAGACCCAAAAAACAACTCCAGTGTTGATTGTCTTTTCGCAATGTTCAGGGTTCCTGCTCGATGTGTTTCCAAACAAATCCATCGATTAGAACCTTGATAGAAGTCTGCTTGTCGAAATCCGTCTCCTTCGCAAGGACATCCCTACTTTCTTTCCATTGTAGAGAAAAGTAATCTGGCACTGTAAGGCACCCTGTATAAAGAAGCGGTGGCTTACAAACTTGTTTCCCCTCAAACAAGCCATGAAGGCCAAAATATTGGACTCCTTTCTTTGCTTATCAGCCTTTACTTTGCATGTCCTGCTCAATCCGCGTCTCGAAAGTCCAGGTTCTCTTAATCCTTTTACACGTATTATTTGTATATGTATGTATATAATCTAATTATGGATGTTTGAAACAATACGTTGAAACCACGTTTCCAGCAACAACAACAACAAAAACGACAACAGCTGCAACAACTCCAAAAACCAACGTATAAATTACCTGGGAAACAGCAGGTACGAGTATGGAGAGATCTCTTTGAAACTATTATATAACCGCGAGGTCCCAATCGTTTTTGCATTGGCGTGAACAACACGCCTGCGGAGGTTTCT
This sequence comes from Symbiodinium kawagutii, assembly GCA_009767595.1. Lineage (NCBI taxonomy): Eukaryota > Dinophyceae > Suessiales > Symbiodiniaceae > Symbiodinium > Symbiodinium kawagutii. The sequence goes on along the minus strand of VSDK01010772.1, from coordinate 159,267 downwards.
TGCCCATGATTTTCGAACAGACTGCACTAGGAACGCAAATAAAGCAAGGTCTGCAACGATTCAATGTGGGGATTTTTGAACAGTTCAATAAAGCTTGGTTGGTCGCTCTGATGGCTTGCATGCGATGTCCATTTGGGGGCCTCGCGACAGTTTTTGAGCGGCACATTGACATGGGTTGGATGTGGCTATGTTTTTTCTCATCCGGCGGGTATTCGGCAACCAGTCACGTGGCGCCCCCAGAAATTAAACAAAAGCCCCCCTGCTTCAGGGATGCAAATTATTTGCAACAACAACACCACCAATCACCCCACCACCACCACCACCACCACGACCAACTACCACGACTCACTACCACTACTACTCCTCCAACATCCTCTACTCCTCCTCCTACTACTGCTGCTCCTACTAATCATAAGTGGCGTGCCAACAATCAAGACTCAGAACTCACGTGAACCGGTGAAGCCTTCCATAAATCTGAAAAAATTCTTCTGGTCTTTTGGAGCGCAGGGCCGAGGTACCACTTGGCCCACTCCCAAGTCCAATCCACCACTGGTCTCAAATATTCCTCGGCAGCGGCAACTGGCTTGCGCGACGGACCCCATCGCGACCACGGGAGGCCAATGGTCAGCAAACCAACAGCATGCGGAGCATTCCATATAACATATATATATATACCCTAGAGGTCCAGACACGTGCAAAGAATACCCCCGTATAACGAACCGAACTTTACACATTGCCACTTATATGAGCCTAAACTTTGCCACCTTGAGACCGAACTTTGCCACCTGCAGGGGCTCAGCTAGATGGGATGTAGACCCACCAGCTTGACATTTGAGTGCCATTGCCATTTTTTTCCATCTCATTATCTCATGTCATCTCATTATCTAATTCCATCTCGTTCCAACATCCAGTATGTTGATGCTGGCACATTGTTGGACTAGTGCACAAATCACCATTGGAAATTCAGTGCGATGTCCTCACAGTGTGTTCTTGCAACTTGGCTATGAGAATACTGCATGATGGAAATGATTATCCCAAACTCTGCTGTCACTGATTAATTGCTGTAAACATTTGCATCTGAGCAAAGCTGGCTGGTCACCTCACGTGTGCTGCGCAAATTGCTTTTGTCCTCCCATTGAAAATCTATTGTTGAGATTGTTGGAAGCACCGTTGACCAATCTGATGGTACTGATTAGCTGGGATCTTATATATATCCTGGACCTTCCATCGGTCCAAAACTTTTGAACTTTTGGTTCAGTGGGCGCAAACGGCCCGCAAGAGTACACAAATGCAATCATTTGGTCCATTCGTACCATTTGGATCATTTTGGATCAAGAGATATCAAGAGTGAAGGTTTTACTACCATTCCTTATCTTCAAGTTGTTTTGGATCAGAAATGTGCTGAACTTGAACATTTCGAACCATCAAGGTCCCAATCTACATCTTACTAAGCCCAGTGGACATCATTATACATTTGGACTTCCCACCCACCGACAAACAGCATTGAAAGGGACATCCGGCTAAAGTTTTTTTACATCACTCATCCTTTGGTCACCGAGCCATGGGTTTGGCCTTGCCTTTTTGACCCGTCTGCATCAACCAGGCGGACCCCCACCCATTGCTGTGCGCTTTTGTGCACACTTTGTTGCGCTGCAAGGTTGCTGACTGTGGCCTCGGCACGGGGCATGCATGTTCACTTGCGAACTTTGAAACCACACCCTCTGCAGGCTCAAGGTGTGATATGAATATGTGCATATCCAAACACATGCACATGCAGTACACGCACATATATGCAATATAGATTGGAAGCATGGCTCACTCTGCGCTGGCCATGGAGTGGGAAAGCAACGGAGAACTTAGAGACAAAGCTCGGAGACTAAGCTTGGTTACTTGCCTGAGATTTCACGTTTGCACAAGTGTATATATGCGATGCATGTACATATTGAATAGTACGCACATCCGCATCCACTTATCAAGGTGGAAGTGGCGACTGAAGTCATTGACCGGGATGCGGTCAAGCAGAACATCACTGTTCTGACATTGGCTGCGAATCGTCTTGGACTCCGGGTTGGGGTGAGGACTTGCACGGTGCATGTCCAAGCCCTTTATGACTACATGCAAATCCCATGCTCTCGAACTTTGGCTCCGATAATGTTTTTCCCAACATATTCTATAATGCGGTCTTTCTCTCTTTCC
>VSDK01010772.1:129564-146545 GCA_009767595.1 Symbiodinium kawagutii | reverse complement strand
CAGCTCCACCGCAGGCCAGCCCAACACAACCGCCACAGCAAAGCCAGCAACCTTCACCTGCTGCAGCTCCACCGCAGACCAGCCCAACACAACCGCCGCAGCAAAGCCAGCAACCTTCACCTGCTGCAGCGCCACCACAGCAGTCGTCAGCATCACCATCACACGAGATCGAACAACCTGGGACAATGTACACAGACGGGACGTACTGGAAGACACTGTGTTGCAATGGGGTTTACCCTTTTGCATACTGAATGCCACATATGCACACACACACGGTATATGTGCATATATATATATATATCATTTATATTTATAAATATTTGTATATATTTATATTTACATGAAATATATCATTTTTAATAGAGAGAGAAAGAGAAATGCAAATTATTTCGATAAAGCTTTTACACCCTGTATGCACATACCTATGGAGTCTAATTTTTGTTGCGTATGTTCATGCATTGTTACTGTTCATTCTTGACTAGCGTAGGTCTCAAACAGGGTCCTCCATGGTACTCCCACTATGAACATAACGTTTTTCATTAGAATTATCAGTCTTGGTTGAACTCATTTTTTGCCATTGTCCATTCTCCATGCGGATGGATCATGTGATCTTGGCCCCCGAGCATTGGCCAAGGATGCAGCGCTTTGCAGCGCAAGCAAAGAAGGGAAAAGTCCAAGCGACTCCTGAGCTCATCAAGATGTGGGGCAGTGAGAGTGGTCGTGCTGTGGCTACATATGATACATGGTACCAAGTAAATTGGAAATATGCCCATCGATTCATGGATGAAATTCATTGCATTTTGAAAACACATATATATATATATATACATATATATATATATATACATACCCAGTGATTTTTGTTCCCGCTGCACAGTCCTAGGTAAGAGGCTGCGCACCTTGCTCTATGAAAATGACATGTCGATGGAGCTAGTGAACTTGGCTATTGAAAGGGAGAACATCCAGGAGCTGGGGCAATTGGCCAACATGTATATATGTAGTTAATTACCTTCTCCATCATCATTTCGCACAAGGATTACCTCTTGCAGCCAAACAAGTTTTATAGTGATTGTTTTTATATTCATGTTTATTTATGGTCTTTAGTCTTTAGGGCCTAGATGGGGTACAAAGTTTACTGATCTTTTCTGGAATGGCTCGCATTTGTAAGTAGGATAGCAGTTCTGCAGGAGAACATTGAGGAAACAGCCGGTGGGTGGAAGACCGAATCTCAGCTGGCTCTTCAACCCGGGTGGAATGAGTGATGGGCTTAGCTTGGACAGCCACCGAACTTTTGCAAACTCAAAATGGACGGTTGGATGATGTCATGTTTTGGTAAGGACAATGGTGGCCAATGCCAAGACATGGGCCGAGGGCCAAGGGTTAGCACGGACTAATCCGGTTCATGGTGCCACTGAGTACAAAGTGCCTACAGATTGGTCATTTGCCCACAAAGATGTGGACCGGGTGATCACAAGAGCATCTTCCAGCTGCCAACTGCAGGCCGTTCCTCCATGGCTCATCTTTGATCTTGTAGCGGACGATGTCACACCTCATGTGCATATGCTTCATGGGTTTGATCCCACTGGCAGGATGGGAAAGGTGTCCTTCTGGGGGAAAGCGCCGATCTCACAGCTGCAAAGATGATATCGAACCTTTCATGCATAAGGCTATCCATGGATTTCTAATCCACATATAGTCTTTCAGGAAGTGTTGAATTGTGTAATTGTGTTCATTCTTCCCATCGGGTTGCCTAAGGAAAGGTGGTAATGCGGAGAACCAGGGACTGGCCATGCAAGGACAAGGAAAAGGAGGAGGAAAGGGAAAGGGCAACAAAAATGTTTTCCCTATCCTGCAAGTTGGTGGTGATCCCTATAGTGCCTTTCCCAGATTCACCATTCATTTGTGACATGTATATCATTCAAAGCCGGGGCCCCAAGTTGAATCCAGCTGATCCCCATGCACTGCAAAGGTCTTTTGCAAGAGTTCGTGGACATCAGCGGGCGAAAGATTGATCAAGCGGAATCTTTGAAGGTCCGGTGCCAGCTTCCACAAATAGATTTTCATATATGGCTCATGAATAAACATCATTAACAGCCAGTGAAAGTAAAGCTATAGTATATATGGCATAGCAAAACGTACTAGCCCATCCCGACAGGAGAAGGTTCAAGAGGTGAACACAGACCGCAGCAAGCAGCTTTCTGGCTGCAAGATTATCAGCAGTCTTGGGGTATAGCTGTTCATAGGTCAAGCCAACATCACAATTCATCACAGCTATTAGATCCAATGCGTACTCTGACATATGAATCAACATTCTGCAAATTGCATGGTGATCATGTTGTGATTCCAAAAGCTGTTTAAACTCGTTTGATCATCTCAGAACCTTGCCCACCCCAGGCTTGGGACAGAGCTGGGAACAAAGCTTACGAGCTTCCAGAGAAAGTTCGATGAAGTCCTGAATGTTCAAGCGGAGAGCATGCAGCTTGAGCACGAACCAACGCAGTTCGTACCCCAGTAAAGAATCTGGAAACACATGGATTCGTGGTGGCCAATTGTTAGACTTGATTCGTGTCCTTTCTTGGGATCCAAAACATGGACCTAGCTCACGCATGCCAGCCATGCCAACTTTGAGGATCCAGAAAACACATCTACGAAAGCTTTTGGTCGACTTGTCCAAAGAAGATGTCCAGCTGAACCAGATCGTCTCTCGTTGCAGGCTGGGCTCATCGGGGCTTCCAAAGTATCTGCAAGAAGCTGCCTGCCAGGGCAGTGAAACCACCGAAAGCAAAAGCATCTTCATCGCCCAAGAAAAAGAAGTCCAAGAAGCGAAAGGAGAAGGAAGCGAAGGAAGAAGTTGTTGACACTGAGGGTGAGGGTGAGGGTGAAGCGGAAGAAGAAGAAGAAGCACCCCCAGCCAAGAAAGCCAAGAAGAAACGTTCGAAAAAGAACGCCTAGTTTCCTTTTCTTAGGACAGTCCTCATCACTGAATTTTGCATAGCCCTGCATGCATAGAGTGGTGGCTGCGAGATCCGAACAACTTCTCTATATGCAAAGTACGGTTTGTCTAAAGAATTCCTGTGCATGCACATATATTTTGTGTGGACTTGCGGCCATAGCATGCGGCGGGTGATTATCTCGTTAAGTGATGAGCTTAGAAGTGAAATAGATCTGACACTTGCTCTGGGAAAATTGTTTTGCGCTAGCAGCATTGTTTCAAACGAGTCGTCCAAGTTAGCCTTCTTCAACGTCAATTCCACCACCTCACCTCCTCGCATGCCAGGTCGTCCATCTTCTGATCCAAATCGCCATGGAGGCCTGACAGCAATTTGCGCTGGCTTGCCATGTGATCGTTTCAGATTGAGCAGGCAGAACCTGACCTATGTATTGGGTTTAATGTCTTCCTTTTCCACTTTCAGTATTCCACCTCCCATTACCTACACAAACCCCTGTTATCTAGATGCATTCAATACTTATGGCACCATCTCTCATGTGTCGGATTAATCCATGACTAGCCCATACGTGCGCAGGTCCTGAGGCGGAAGAAGCTGGTGATGCCCTAGCAGAGGAACTTATGGGGGAGTACCTCTCAGGGGTTGCTTGGATTCAACTATATATATATATATATATACGAAATTGTTTGGGTGCTGTTTTCGCAAGCTGGTAGAAGCCTTATTGTTTGGCCATTTGCCAACCATTGGATTTTAGCAATGGACACTGTACAGGCTGAATCAGCTTGGAGAGTGGGCAAACTTGCGTCAATGGTTTGCAAAGTCAACAAAGCTTGAACCTTGCCTTAAGATAGTCAACTTTTTTTGTTGACCCCGATACCTTACTTGTCAATGCTCTTATAGCTACATATGTAATAGCGTCCCGGTGCTACACCTTTCGCTGGATGATTCATGTAAGGCAAAGTCAAATCGAACCTCTTAGTGAAGCTCTCCGGTGCTTGTCATGGGAGAAAAAATGCTTGCAGGAATCTTTCCAGGCTCATCAAACGGACCCCTGGTGTGACACTGCCGATCCGGATCAGTGCCTGCAAGGTGCATATCAGAGTCAAGAAGCCCATCAGGCCGGCGGAAGTCTATTGGCCAGTTATCCAAATAAGCGATTGGTGCAAGCATTTTGCAGAATCCAAACCAGAGCTCCTACTAGCTGGTCACGCCCCGAATGAAGATTGGAAAGGTTTTTTCCGCCAATTCTGGAGCGACTACAGAATTGTCTCCCCAGACCATCCAATTTATTCCCTGGACCGTGATCATCATGACCTTGGATGTTACGTCCCCTACTTCATTCATGGAGATGAGGGTAGAGGGCAGTTGAAGAGGCCGTTCCTTGTGGTAGCATTCCAGTTTGCAGTCGGCTTCCATGGCATTGACCAAGTCAATGACAACACGAACCTGGGTGTGAAAGTAACGGATTCAAGTGTTTGGGTTTGGGATGCCCAAATCTCTCGTTATATAAATTATAATGATGATGTCAGATTAAATTGTTTGATGCCACCATCCCTGGTTTTATTGAGGCACACCTTCACTTCCAGATGGCTCTACACGGGAATGTCAAGCCACCTCTACTATCATGATTGGACAATCGATGACTTGCTTGCCGAGCTCACCAAGCAAGCTGTTGATGCTTTTGAGCAAGGGACTTGCGATCCTGGGATAAAAATTGCAATAGATCCTTGATATGCTTTTGAGTTTTGCCACGCTCTATGCATGCGCACGCATGTGTGATGGGTGATCTTATGTATGGGCCACATCAACAAGCCGCAGTTGATAATCAATGAATATATATATGTAGCTTTCCAACCCGGTGTTTCTTGTTCAAAGGCTTCCTGCTCCGTCGACCTTGCCTCTCAGGAGATCAATGGCTCCTCGATCCACCTTGCCTGCATTGGCACGAAAGGTGATTGGCCTTTTCTGCGCAAAGACTTCTGGCCAATTTGGTTTCATATTTTCTTTTACTGGAATCCAGAAACCCCAATCATAATCAGTCCACCTTTCCGGTTCCAAGATTTTTTTTGAACTGGGCTGTTGTGTGAAACCAAAAGCTTAGGCCTTTCATCTACAAACCGGATTTACTTCAAAGAGAATCTGTCACAGATGCACGGCCAAGGACATGCGTGACAAGTCAAAAAGGTTTTTTTAATATATGTTAATTGTATATATATATATACACATCTATGAATAAATATTTATATATATATATTATATACGGCTAGATAGTAACTTGATAGTCGCACGTTGGAGGAGTGGGAAAACCCTTCGATTCATGCTGCATGGAGATCTGCTGGCCCGGGCGACCACCCCTACAAGAACCATGTTGCGCCAATGCGAATGATACCTGGGTGCCACGAACCAAAGTATATCCTTCTTGATCTTTGTCATATTTACCATCTTGGATACGGTTTGGATGCTGCAGCATCAAGCATCATCCTGCTGTGCTACCTTGGCCACTTTGGCGACTGCAGAAAGCTAGATGACAAGTTGGAGGAAGCATACCGGCGATTTGATTCGTGGTGTAAGGTCAATCGCAAAACAACCTCCCTGGATGAATTCTCCAAAGCAACTTTTGGACTTGGGGGGTGCCCAAGCTGACCATTCATTACTGTATTTCCATTTGTCGCTTTTTGATACTGTTGTAGCTGTTCATATGGGTATATACATATAGACAATTGGTGAATAAGCAAAATCATTTTTCATTATGCCGGTTAGTATCAATATTTATGCACATACATGTGAATGAAAATTGCATATCATAAACAATGCAGCCATAGCTATTCATCAATTCTCCGCCCAGGCAAGGAAACCACTTTCCCACGACCCTAAAGGGGAAGGCCTTTGACACGGCGTTGGTGATGGAATGGCTCGACGATGAGCTCATGGCCGGCTCAGAGGCTTAGCGTTTCTACCCTCACCCTGGATCATGGACCATCCACTCAAGTTCAAAATGTTTGATCGATTACCAACAGCCTGGTGAAGTTATTTCATAATATGATGAACAGCGGCAGTAGCAACCCTCAACTTTGCAGGTGTGTACATCCAATGAGTTGTTCCAGCTATGTCGTTACATGGTCAAGTGCACGAACCATTACTTCAGAACTATGAGGGCGCATGGGTTCTTCCTCCGTGGCAGTGTGTGCACCTTGACCAGTACAATGGGTCAAGAGATGAATGTCGTTTGGCTGTGCCAATGGTACTTGTTTTCTTGCATAGTTCTGCTTTCGCCAACATTATTATCACCTTGGGCCTTCCAAAGTTCTAGATATATTCTTTTAAACTGTTGGGGGTGAACATCGTTTGCAAAGAGATGCCATCAAGGTTGCTTTTGCCACTTTGGCTGCCAAATGCTACGCTGCTGGCTACAAGCTTTTCAAGTACCGCCCAAAGTTTCATCTGGGATGTCATGTGGCTTTGGACGTCACACCTCCTGTCAGTGTCAACCCTGCTTGTACCTCGTTCAACAGTGGCACTGTTTGGTTTCCCACAAACATTTGCTAGGGTTTTCAAGGGTATGTGGTGCATATGTTTCTGTGATCAATCACCCGTGATCTACCTTTGAGATCTAAGTTGGATATGCTGTTGTTTTGGATCCTAGCATGAAACCTCACCATGATGATATATAGTTTTCCAACCTTCTCTTGAAGAAAACATCGCATCATTTGCGCAAAGGCTTCACTACATGGGCTGATAAGGACTACATTGGAAAAGTCTCACGGACAGCGCGGTCGGTACATCCAATGAAACAGAGTTTCAGAACGATTGAGAAATGCTTGGGTCAGTATGCGGCCCAATTTAAGATGTTGAACTTCTAGGCTTGCGCTTGAAACCTCGGATGTAGAGATGCTGGAAAAAATGCATTGTCACCGAGCAGCAAGGGCTGAGGAGGAGCTGGCCATTGTGAAGCGTACCATTTCATGATGAAGTGTACCATTCCATGTCTAAAGCGTACCAAACGTACCAACAGTTAAGAAATCCCAAACGTTCAATAATTTTGGTTCAATGGATGGTCTAGGATGGGTAATTATTATCGCTCGGCGTGAGCAAATGTACAGTAACTAAACAGTTTGTCAAACGATTTCTTTTCAATATACAATTGGTCACCTCTTCGGTGCTGCATAGCGCGTCGCCATTTCTCACAATGATAGCCTTTAAAGGATCAGTTTCAATTGTTGGGAAAAACAACGGTGCACATACTGTTTCTGAATGGTTCTGATCACTGAGTTGTATCAAATAATATTGGGATCGCTAATCTTTGGATATTTGATGATTGATTCGGTTTTATCATATTTGGAACGTGGTTTTAGCGTGGTTTTGGCGTGGTAATCCCAAACTTTGCCGTGGTAATCCTAAACTTTGCCGTGGTAAGCCTAAACTTTGCCGTGGTCATGAAATCCTCAGATTTTGATCAAAATTGGTGGCTTCATCAAAAATCAAAATTGATCGCCCAAATCATGTCGCCGTCTCTTGCAAACGCTGTCTGGGGCTTCATGATTCAAAAAAGATTGGCCAAATCGTGTATATATCTGGATAAATCATTCCGCTGAAGGAGAATTTGCGAACCAAATCAGTAATGGACAAAAAACTATCCGCACTAATCATTGCTATCAGATTGGTCACCGGTGCTTCCAACAACCTCAACAATAGATCAACGGGAGGACAAAAACAATTTGCCCAGCACACGTGAGGTGACCAACCAGCTTTGCTCGGATGCAAATGTTAAAGCCATTTAAATCCGTGACGATGGAGTTTTGGACCTGTTGCAAGTTGCAAGAGAACAGCTAGTCCCTGCCGTGTGGACATAACACTGCATTTTGAATGGTGATTCTTGTTTTAGTCCAACCTGGCGCCAGGATCGACATGATCATGATGATGTTACCTGAGGTTGAATTCCAGTTCCAGTCGCGGCGCATTCTAGCCAGATCCTGACATCTCTTGTGATGGACAAAATATGTTTTTTTTGCGCTTTGTGTGCGAAAATGACGGTAGCTCTATATGCACATCTTGGGGCCTGGGTCGAGCATGATTAACCCGAATTTTATGTTCTTCAAAGGCAAGACCTGTATGTTCGGGGAGGCTGGCGTGATTTCAGCGTGGTTTTAGCGTGGTTTTCTAGATGTGCAAAGAATAGTCTTTCTACGTAATCACGTGCAAAGTTTACCCCTGGGACTTCCAGGGTATATATATATATATATATATATATTTGTGTATATATATATATATATTGTGTAAATATATATACATATGATATCTGTGAATACAATATCTATATCATCTAGCTGGCTATAAGGTGTAGATGATTGATAGCTACAAGTCTTTAACAAGTCTTTCTGGGACTGAAAACAACTGAGGCCAGCCTGTTCAAAAGTATCATGACTTTTAGCTGGTGGTGAGTGGCGGTCACTGGCATGGCTAAGAGGGCTGACTCACCTCCCGGTAAATACATGGTGAACAACGCATGGATAAACCATCATTCAATAAACAATTTCAAAGATTTAATTGACCATCATTGGGTCAACTGGTTGATTGACCATAATTTCTTTCTATGGCTGATGCGATTGACAAACTTGACAGCAGTCAGAATTGCGGTTGATTCTACCATAATTCCTTTCTATGACTGGTTGATTGACCATAATTCCTTTGCGAACAAAGCACCATTTCAAAGCAAGAAAACTGCAACCATGGCTGCCACTGTCTTGCACTTCAGCGACGAATTCAAAATTTGTTAGTGGCATTTTGGGTCACTTCCTGGTGGGAAACCAGTACATACTTCCAATCACTACCAACAAGTACTTCATAATACCTCTTACATATCCAAGTTACTTCTTCAACTAACTCGTTTCAGTGCATGAAATACCGCGAACACCACAGGCATCTCAATCTACTTGAACAAAAATCATCACGAGTCATGCATTTCAACACCACTGGGTTCACGACCTTCCCACAACTTTCTTCCCCAACTGCCCGTGACTGATGCTAGCGTCTGATCTCCCAACAGCTGCCGCTCCATGAACCCATGCAGGAAATGGTTCAGGAGCTTTCAACTGTTCCAGAAACCTCAGGGATCAGTGTGACCGGTGCATTCAACTTGCTGGGCAAAGACTTTTTTTTTTTATGACGCTTCAAGTATGACTTTCATCCATAGTAGTATCACTTTTTTTTAATAGCATAATCCAGCAACATAAACTGGTGCTTCAAACTGTCCACACATCAAGCCTGCCTACCTCTACCTTCATCGTTTCGAGATCGCTTGGGCCGTTCCATCGGTATAACATCTATAGGGTGTCGATGGTACATAGTACCCAATGATTGGTCCATTCCATACTCGAAACGATGGCTTTTTGTCTGTTCGCCACCATGGCCATGGCCACGCCATATTCAGCCAATCTCCACGAAATCCTATGGGAAACCCCGTTTTCAACCAGGAACTCCTGTGCGAAGGTCGTGCAGTTGTTGTGGACCGGATGATAAGAGGACTCAGGCCAGGTTGAGAAAACCTCAGCAGCAGGGATTGGGGGTTGAACCTTGCCGTGGCGATGCAACAGATTGGTAGCTGATGGCTTGCCATGGCTTGCCATCTAGGTGAAGTACTCATGGTCGCCATCAAAATGCACCTCCAACCACTTGGGTGGTGCTCATCGATTCCAAGTCCTCAGGAACTATGGGGAACTATGGTAACCCGTGCAGAGAGAGGTGATATGACCTCTGGAATCTCCAAGTGATCGGCTCATGGATAATCGATGCCATGGATCCAGACCCGCTGATCATTCCACTGTGAGCAGCTCGGCTTTGCGAAATATTTCGTCAGCCAATACCAGCGATATAGCTGGAGAACCCTATGCCTATAAACCCCACCGAAAACCAGGGTTGATAACCACTTACCCATCACCACTAGCTTTACCATCTTGATAGCTGCTACTTCGTTGTCCAACTTCAGCGTTTTATGAACATAGATCCCTTACACAATCAAACATTTGAGCATGTCCAGCAGTCCGAATCGCTCTGGGAATGTGCCATCAGCGAGACCCAAGAGATTGATCAAGTGCCCACAGATGAGGTTGACCCCGGAGTTTGGAGTACCGCTGCAGGGGACGCAAGTGTCTTGATCAGTTGGGTGTTTCTCACTTCATAGAGGTGCCCCCAAATCCTCCCTTTTTAAGCATGTATGGCAATAAATTGACCATTTTTTTTGGGCTCCCTATTTTGAGAAACCACCATGTTTGTCATGGGTTGACAAAGAGTACCGCAAAGAATGTGATTCTGAAGCAAAGTACTGATCAGTACGGCAGTCTTTGGTTCGTGACCCTGATGACAATTGGATACCCTCTGGTAATCTATATAACAGCAGTTCGGCATGGAAAATCCAGCAATTCTTGATGGTTTCCTGGGCTTCTCAAAAAAAAGTCTGGTGATTACCAACCATTGCCGCCAGGAAACCATCAACAGATTGCCATGAACCATTGCCATGTTTACCAACCATTGCCATGTTAGATTGCCGGAGAGCTTGTGAAATACCAACTCACAAGCTTGCCACCGAAGCTAGGCACCTCATCGAGCAAGTCATCGATACCGTTCTCGTCAAGAGGACACCTAATCGTGCCGGATCGACATCGCAAAGATGTGCCGCTTGCGCTTAAACATTAGTATCACTAATGTTTAACATGTTGTTGTATCGGAATCATAAATATGATATACAGTACTTTATTATGAATCACTGCTTAACATAAGCCAATGATCAACGATAGTATATCATAATATCCACCACTGCGGCTTATCAGTCAATCAACCATCCAAGTGGACTAGTACTGATGGCTACCCACTATCACAAACCTTCAAAATTGACCATTGTGGATTCGCAATCGCAGTTCGCTTGGATCTTTGTGTAGATGTGGTGTCTTTCGGGATGCCACAGAATCCGCACCTGACACATCATCTTGCAACATTGCAGGTGTTTACTGCTCATGAGTAGCTTACGTGCTGATAAAGAAACGCTTGATAGACACACATACTCATCAATACAAACACAGAATCATACACAAACACAAGCACCGTACAAACGATTTCACATCCTACACATTAAAGCACACACACACTATCTCAGTTGCACTTGCACCCTGCATACACACCGTTTCACACGCTACACATTAAACCAAGATACGGATACGCTATATCATTTACACCGTACCTGGGAAATGCTGCTAGGTCTGTGACACAAACAAACTTGACGAACCGATTGTCTATATATATATATATAAAAATATAGTACTTTTCTTTGCTAGTGTCACTTGAAACATCCTTTCAGCAGCACCAGCTGAGTGGAAGACTTTCCCATGAAGATCGACTCCCGATAAGAGTGAATGCCATGGTGCCGTGGCCTGGACGAATCAAAGGGACCGTCACGGGTGTTTTCCACATCAGTCGTAGACATGGTAGTTTCTCAAAATAGGGAACCCTAAAAATGGTTGGCATATTACTATAAATGACTATTAATGGATGATTTAGGGGTACCCCTATTTTGAGAAACCACCACATGCACGACTAGAACGGTTGGTTCATATTTATTCACTGAATCTCAAGGCAAGTCATGGGTGATTTGATGATTGACTGTCTAAAGTGCCCACTTGTATGAAAAAACATCTCTCTTTTTTTCTCTTCTCCCTCTCTGTCGCTCCCTGTCTCTTTCTTTCTACATGCGCAGAAATTATGACGATACCAACACAACTGAGCAGTAAATACATCGAACACACCAAGACTGCCCATGTCAAGAACCCATATAAACAAGGATAAGGTAACCATATACCACTGCCGTTTCATAGATTTGATCAAGAGGCATACACCTTCCACAGTGCAGCTGCTTGCCTATTACAACGAATACCGGAGAATTCGGTCTCGCCCCAGCCGAAGAAGTATTCCTGGCATACCCAGCTGCGAGCTGTTGACGGAGCTGGGGTTGCGAACCCACTTGGCATCCAGTTAGGCTTCTTGCTCTCCTCCTCAGAACTACCATCATCACCATCATTCTGATCATCGCCATCATCATTAGCAGGGACTATGATAATCCATCCTATCCAACCACTGCTCACATGGTACCACTGGTGGCAGTTTGCCGGCCGAAACCGATGGAAACTTTCTTTGGCAAACATCCCAAGAAAGGATAATAGTTAGCTATATAGTTACTGTTGATAGTCAGCTGAACAATATGTATATTATACATAAATATAATGTAAATACAAATATGAATAGATAAATAGATAAATAAATAAATAAATAGATAAATAAATAAATAAATACATAAATAAATAAATAAATAATATATATATATACAAATATGTATATATATATATATACATGATACCTGAACCTGTTTCATTCGGCAGCTGGAAAGTGTCAGCTGAGCAATGGTAAACATCTCGATGCCATGATGATGTAACCATCCAAAACCATCTGGTTGGTGGTTGAACCACCCCTATGAAAAATATGCTTGTCACCATTTGCTAAGACTTGCGAGGGACAAAAATAGAGAACGTGAATCAAACCACCAGCCAGTGGTTGTTTTAGCTTTATTCTTGGATATCATCCCCTATTATTAACCACTATTAATGGTTATATAACCCTAAAAACCATCATCATCATCATCATCATCATCATCATCATCATCATCATCATCATCATCATCATGGGGTACCATGTACCGAAACTCCATGGGGCTTGGCTCCGCTCCGGGCCCCACATCTGGCACAAACCTCCAGCCCTGGCTCCTGGCCCCAAACTTCCACGCCCGCATGGAAGAGCCCCAGGGATGCCTGGAGACTGGTGGTTCTAAGCCCTCGCTGCATGGACCTTGGGGGTGCCCCGCCTCAGTTGTAAGTCCAGAAATACGGCTTCATCAACCAACCATCCGAAATCTGTGGGGGGTGGGAACATGATTTTGACCACCAACCAGTGATGAATAGTGATAATCCAAAAGGGTACATCTGTGATGGGACGGGCCTACATGTAGGTAGTATGATATGTATGAAGGAATTTTCTGGGTCCTGAGACTACATTGGTTCTGACACTGGTCAACTATGTAAAGGCGGGAAGTCTTTCGAACATAGCGACTCCCCCCAAAAAACTTAAAGCTATACTTTTCAATTGCTCTGTATCACAATTGTGCTTCATGCAAGATCCGGGGACCATACTTCAGTGTGTTCTTCCTGTAAGATGCTTGTGTATCTTGGCCATGGCCGAGTTGTTCCTGATCACAAAGCATGCTTTTTGATGTTTGTCCGAGTTTGGGCCAAACAAACAGCAGTTTGGGTTTGGATGCACACCATACCCGAAGAACATGGCGGTTCCAAGGTTCCAACTAATGAAGCACGTTGGTTCCTGGCTGTTTGGGTATATCGACATTTATTACTGACAAGCGCACTGGAGCCGTGCATAGCTTTCTGAATATCCTGACGTTACCTCTGCACACATCTGAAATCATCGGATTAGAATCTGGCTTTGGGTCAAAACCCTGTACCTTTGGGTCAAAACCCTGTACCCCTGGTTCCCCATCATTAACCATGTCATTATCCTCCATTATTGGTTGGTTAATATTGACCCATAGCCATCTGATTTCTGGTTGAAGCGCTCAGGCAATCAGCTCATGAACTTGATCAGCACTCTGAGGTCTGTGCATCTTTTAAGCCATAGTTGTTGAGATAGCCGGTCGTCTCGCTCAAATCATAAACCTTGGATCAACATGGATCAACTGTCGCGGCAGCCAGTTGGCTAGGTAAGCCACTGCGAATAACAGTACTCTTGCAATTGTTTGAAGGCTGATTAAACCAAACTCATGGCACGTGTTAAGTCAACATGAATACTGCAAGACTTGTCACACCAGCAGTCTATGAAATGTTGAACATGTGCAGCATGAGGTTCGCTTTTTCGCAAGCAATCCCGTGGGATTTGTTGACGGCAGTCAGCTGTTGCAGTCCACATCCTGGATACCCATTCTTATGCCCGTCCTGGATACCTGGCTGCTACTCAGCTCCATTGGGGGAGTCCACCTATCGCTCACGGAGGTGCTCTGGAAATCCCAAGGAAGTCAACTTCGCAGCAGATCGACTTCACTGATGGCTGACGGGTGTTCCCGCGGCAACTTTCGCAGCGACTGGTTGAGGCTGGTCGCATGCAACCAGAGAGGAATGCCATCGACAGGTTGTGCCTCTGGAACCTCCTCCTGCCAGCCATGTGAAGACGGGCCAAGCTCAAGCTCCGCCCCATGTGGGAATGGAATGGTTGGTTTGGCGCTCCAAGAAAACTCTCGCACCAAGTGGTGGCGAATATTGGATGATCTGGGGGGTCGCCTATTTTGAGAAACACCCAAGTACTACAGTAATTTTGATGAGTTCTTTCCTCATCTATAGAAACGGTGTTGCACGCGCAGATGACACAGTGCATTCTCACGCATCATCCCCCAGTGTACTGCTTGATGATGACAGTTGACATAGATCCCGTAGCTTAAGCATGAAGATGTTTGCTTCCCATAGGATGGCAACACTATCTATGCTCATAACTCACCCCCGAGTTGGGGTCTGGACTTAGGGCCCATCCATCATCCTCATGAAATTATGTAGCCGCTCAGCTGCGGTTCGGGCACATGTGTCTTCAAATCATCGACTCTCCATCATTTGCAACCGCCTCATTTTGCCATCTGCAACCATCCACTCCTCCCAATCACACTGATTAACCATCGATCAACCTAATCAACCATTAATCAATTAGTTATTAACCATTAGTAAAAAATAGCCATTTATTAACCACTGATAATTATTAACCACTAATCAACCACTAATTAACCATTAGTACACCAACCACCTCAGTAAAAATCATCGAATCTCCACTCACCAAACTGCTCCAGCCTCCGCTGGAGCGAAATCTGCTGAGCAGGTGATAACCGCTTTCTCTTCTGCTGGCGAATCGGACTTGTCCTGTGGCCATATCCCCTTCCATCAAAGGACCAGTGCCGGGGAGCACAACATTAAGTCACGAGCTGAGTTGAAGGAGACCAACACGCAACATATCAGACATGCGCATTGTGGCAAGCACTATCCGATATCCTGCGCGTGGATAGCATGGTGAACAATCTGCGGTGAATTGTGACATCGATCTACATCTCTATATAGAGAATGTTTGAAGAGATGTATGCATGGCAAACGGGGTGAACATGTTTCGTTGGCAAACGTCCCAACACAGAATTCGGGTCGAGTCTTGCCTCTGATATTGACATGCGCACCGATTCACAATGTCCAACACATGGTGGAGGACACCCCTCTTTGCCGATCAGCTTTGAGGACACCGCGAACAATTGTGAACAATTCCGCGTAGTGTCATTTGAAACAAACATGTAAACCTAATAGAATAAATCGTGCAATGTAATATCATACTGTAGGATACGTTTATCAACTACATATATGCATATAACTGACTATATCAAAATCTGCAGTGTATCATTAGATCAATTACTTTGTTGATGACAATCCCAGATACTCCATGATGATACTGAATCACCCTTGTTGAATCCATGCTGACGTAGCACCACAAACAATGAAGCAGCTGCTGCTGCCGCTGATAGTCTGGATGCTCATATCATGTGTCGCCAAACCCCATCATTACCCATACTTCGTCATAGAAGCCTCACAAAGTGGTGGATGATGATCCAGCAAGTTTCCTCCTCAAGTAGCCATAGAAGATTCCAGCAATTTTATCTGCCTCTTTTGCTCATCATCCATCAGCAAGTTTCGCCGGCGCGCCTCTGCCGAATCATTGCAGATCAGTTGCGCATGATTTGCAGGATGAGATTCCTCGATTTCCCCATCTTCGCTGGGCTCGTCGTCACCCGCGGCCATGGCGAACCACCGCACGGCCGCTTGCGGCAAACCTAGCTGAAGTTTGGAGCGATATGCAGTAAGGGCTTTGGAAACTCCTCATGCGCTGTTTCTTTCATGTTGCCATAGATTTCAATTCCGCAGGAGGAAACTGCGGCACCACCAGTTGGTGTCCACTTGTTTGATCTCTTTCTTCTTGGGACCTGATTGAACATCGGGAAAAACCAGCAAACATGAAACCGGGAATGGCCATTGCTGCTATGTCAAGAAGCTATGCGTCCATGCAACACATAGACCATGACAAAAGGATCATGGCTGTGTGTGTCCCGTGACACTTGAGCAAATAAACACGTAGTCGCGGCAGCAGAGGAAATGACTGAAAACTGAGAGGAAAACAGTGGGAGAAGACGGAACACATAACACGACGTACACAAACGTGACAATACTGCAAATGATTCAAAAACCTTCCAAGTTCCCTCAAATGTTGGACAATGGGACAACCTTATGTCTGTGTTGATGATATTTCTTTGCCAGGTAAGCAACATTGACTCCCAACCTGAATTCATATTATCGATCATCAATCATTCACAACATCAACAATCATAGCCAATCCATAAAATTTGTGATTGGTTAACCTCTCCCATTCATGATGTCTGAAGAACTTGGAAGCCATTCGTAATCAGCCTATGACGTATCACATTACTGTAATAATCTGTGGCAATAATAAATCACATTGATCCATTACTACTAGCACAATTGACCAATGGAAATGGCAGTCATTGGTAATCAATTGTGACTACAGATTTTCAACGAATTGTTGGCAATTATAATCGTTGGCAGCCATTGTATTGGTTGGCTATTCAACCACTATATTCAACATATTCAACCATACTTGCATTATTCATCATTATTAACCAGTATTCACCATTATTAACCACCAACTGAAAAATCCTTTATCAATATTTACCATCAGTAACCAATTTTAACCCCATTAATAACCATATTTAACCATTAAAACCATACCATTTCCATTTCAAACCACTGGAATCATCAGCCAATGACCGCCGCGGCCACCGCAGTTGCGCCTCTGAGCGGCGCCGGCTGCGGTTGCGCCGGCTGCGGCTGCGGGTG